>CAJHNH020000565.1:156607-241607 GCA_905116865.2 Candidula unifasciata
TTTTTTAATAATTTGTTTTGCTCGTTATGCGAATTACTCGTTATGAGAGGTGCTCGTTAAGCGAGGTTTTACTATATATATATATTTGTGTGTGTGTTTGTGTGTATGTGTGTATGTATGTATATGTATATGTATGTATGTGTGTATGTATGTATATGTATATGTATGTATGTGTATATATATATATATATATATATATATATATATATATATATATAATATATATATATATATATATATATATATATATATGGCGTATGGTGCATTTCCTGGCACTAAAAGAGATGTTATTAAAATCGACGTAACTGCACATTATGTATTCCCATGCCTGCAACAGCCACTCCAAGGTACCTCTGCTAACTATATCTATGAGGAGTTGGTTATAATGTCTTCTGTCTCGGCCTCAAAGGTATAGACGTGCTTCACCATAGTTTACTCACAGGTACGCAATCGTGTGAGTGTCATCGGAGATTCATCATCATCCACTAGCGCAGTTTGTACTGCGTTGATGATATCTGTTCTGTCTATGGATCTTCCCACATGCATTGTTGCAATGCTTTCCTATTGTTCCGCTCCCTCATTATCTTTTACGTCTGCATGGCCAGTTATGTAGATCCAAGTGGGGGAGGCTAAGTGCGATTTTAAAATGCTTTCTATCAGACGTATATCACCTGGTGCTATATTTGAAGCATGTTTATATACTGTATTTCTTGCTGCTTGATCTGCTACCCATGCTAGTGCTGTGGAAGCGGCAGTTGGTCTCAGCTGTCATACATGACGTAGCTGCCTTGCAAGTGCTGCTATCCTCTTTTACTGTTTCTCCCATCTTATATACCCACTCTGACCTTGACACGCATCTGACGTACCCATTAGCGTAGATGATGATGTGTTGTGGGTGTGAAAGCTGATCTATCAGTGCCCGTATCTCTGTGTCTGCAGCTGCAGGAATCTGACTTCTGAAGTACCTCCTACTGTAATTACCACCTTAGAAAAATGCCTGCTTATTGGGAGAGGAGTGGGGGAGGGGATTGAACACACCCACCAGAGCGCCAGGCTGGCGCGACAGCCATCACCCTGATGCGGCTCCCGAAGGGTGCTAAATAAATTAATGGACGAGAGAGGAGAAGGTAGGCAAGCAAATAGGAGTACATGTGAGAGAGTAGAAGGTAGGCAAGCCAATAGGAGTACATGTGAGAGAGTAGAAGGTATGCAAGCAAATAGAAGTACATTTGAGAGAGGAGAAGGTAGGCAAGCAAATAGGAGTACATGTGAGAGAGCAGAAGGTAGGCAAGCAAATAAGAGTACATGTGAGAGAGTAGAAGGTAGGCAAGCAAATAGGAGTACATTTGAGAGAGGAGAATTTAGGCAAGCAAATAGGAGTACATGTGAGAGAGTAGAAGGTAGGCAAGCACATAGGAGTACATGTGAGAGAGTAGAAGGTAGACAAGCAAATAGAAGTACATTTGAGAGAGGAGAAGGTAGGCAAGCAAATAGGAGTACATGTGAGAGAGTAGAAGGTAGTCAAGCAAATATGAGTACATGTGAGAGAGCAGAAGGTAGGCAAGCAAATATGAGTACATGTGAAAGAGCAGAAGGTAGGCAAGCAAATAGGAGTACATGTGAGAGAGTAGAAGGTACGCAAGCAAATAGGAGTACATGTGAGAGAGTAGAAGGTAGGCAAGCAAATAGGAGTACATGTGAGAGAGTATAAGGTAGGCAAGCCAATAGGAGTACATGTGAGAGAGTAGAAGGTATGCAAGCAAATAGAAGTACATTTGAGAGAGGAGAAGGTAGGCAAGCAAATAGGAGTACATGTGAGAGAGCAGAAGGTAGGCAAGCAAATAAGAGTACATGTGAGAGAGTAGAAGGTAGGCAAGCAAATAGGAGTACATTTGAGAGAGGAGAAGGTAGGCAAGCAAATAGGACTACATGTGAGAGAGTAGAAGGTAGGCAAGCACATAGGAGTACATGTGAGAGAGTAGAAGGTAGGCAAGCAAATAGAAGTACATTTGAGGGAGGAGAATGTAGGCAAGCAAATAGGAGTACATGTGAGAGAGTAGAAGGTAGGCAAGCAAATATGAGTACATGTGAGAGAGCAGAAGGTAGGCAAGCAAATATGAGTACATGTGAAAGAGCAGAAGGTAGGCAAGCAAATAGGAGTACATGTGTGAATAAGTCATATTTATCGATGCAGGAGTTTGTGGAAGTCAAGGAGACAGCAGAAGTGAACCCAGTGTTGTATGGGATGGTCGTAACGTTTCTTCAAGGGCCCGGCTATTCAAATGATGGTGAGAATGGTAAGGAATATCATGGTGATAATGATAGTGCTGATGGCGATGATTTTAATTATTACGGTGTTTGTAAAAATGTTAACGATGATACTTATTATGATAATGATGCTGGTGATGATAATAAAGCTGGTGGTGATAATGATTATTAAAAATACTAATGATAATGATGATGATCATTACTGGATTTCTTTGGCGTTAACTGGAAACGGTAGATTACAAAATGACATTAAAAAACAGAAACAGACGCAGCAATATTTCCAACCAATTCCGTCCCATTAACCTGAGCATCTCGATGAAGAAGCCAAGGCACTTCGATACATGCTAGGCGAGCTAACATCTTTATGCTGTTAGGACGCAACTGATTCATTACGTACTGACAGTAACTGTTTTAGTAGTAACAAACGCGGCCTGTTTTTAATTTGAATAATGTTTGAAGTAGAAACTAATTTCTGGTTGCGTTTGAACCTGCAGGAGCTGATGTGAGCACGGCTTGAATCAGTTAGAGGACCAGCTGGGGATTCCAGGCAAGTATACAAATACATAACAAATGCGAGGTAGATGAGAATATGTAACGTATGTGTGAGAGAGATAGTAACTTTTAACATACATACACACATACATCTCTCTCTCTCTCTCTCTCTCTCTCTCTCTCTCTCTCTCTCTCTCTCTCTCTCTCTCTGTGTGTGTATGTGTGTGAGTGTGTATGAGAGAGATAGCAGAGACGTTAAACATATGTGTTTGTGTGTGGGTGACATAAACTTTAACGTGTGTATGTGTGTGTGTGTGTGCGTGCGTGTGTACGTACGCGCGCGCGCGTGACGTAGACAGAAAAGGTTAACATGTATGAATGTGTGCGGCAGATACAAACCTAGGAGTATTTATCAATGTATACCTGTATCTGTGAGCTAGATAGACTAATTTAACACAGGTGAGGTAGATAGAAGTGACTAACGTGTGTGTGTGTGTGTGGGTAAGATAGACAACTTGTTTGTTGGTTAGATAGACAAGTTTAACATGTATGTGTGTGGGGATTAGATAGACAAGTTAAACATATGTGTGTGTTAGATAACAAGTTTAGTATGTGAATGAGTTAGACAGACAAGTTTAACATGTGTGTGTGTGTGTGTGTGTGTGTGTGAGAGTAAGACAGACAAGTATAAGATATGTATGGGTTAGACCGACAAGTTTAACATGTGTGTGGGTTAGATAGACTAGTTTAAGATATATATGGGTTAGACAGACAAGTTTAACAGGTGTGTGGGTTAGACCAACTATTTAAACATATGTGTTGTTGAGATAGACAAGTCCATTATGTGAATGAGTTAGATAGACAAGTTTAACACATGTGTGTGTTGGTTAGATAGGCAAGTTTAAGATGTGTGTGGGTTAGACAGAAAAGTGTAACATGTGTTTGGGTTAGACAGACAAGTTTAACATGTATGTGGGTTAGACAGACAAGTTTAAAATGTGTGTGGGTTAGACAGACAAGTTTAAGATGATTGTGAGTTAGACAGACAAGTTTAAGATGAGTGTGAGTTAGACAGACAAGTTTAAGATGAGTGTGAGTTAGACAGACAAGTTTAAGATGTGTGTGAGTTAAAAAAGACAATTTAAACACGTGTGAGGGTTAGACCAACACGTTAAACATGTGTGTGAGTTTGATAGACAAGTTTAGAGCTGTGTGAGTTAGACAGACAATTTTAGGATGCGTATGGGTAAGATCGACAAGTTTAACATGCGTGTGGGTTAAATAGACAAGTTTAACATGTATGTGGGTTAGAACATCGTAGCTGTCAGGACAGACTGCTGGTTATGAGGTGGCTAAAACATCCAAGTTGCAGTTTGTGGACGGCGAGGCAGGGGTCGAAAACCGCGAAGATGGATACAAGACATTGAAGATGCATTGGCATTGAAAGCATGTGTGGCTGGAGAGCTGGCTAGGGAAAGGGATAATTTCAGGCGTGCCGTGAAAAGAGCGACGTTCTGTAAAGGACTTGCTGACTGATGATGATGATGAAGCAAAAATACAACAAACCTTACAATTGAAAATGGTAAATGTAGGGCGATGAGGAGCAAACATGTGATTAATGTGAGATGCCCAGGATCGGGCTTGTAAAAAAAAATGTAATGCAAAGGAACAAAAAGGTGGTAGAATAAAGTGGCTGGAAGGAGTTGTAATAAATGTTGAGTGTCTATGGAACAAACATGTGGTACCAGTAAGGTCTTGGTCAGGCAAGAGTTGCAATAAATGTTGATTGCCAAGGAACAAAGATGTAGTACAGGTAAGGCAAACAGAAAGATAAATGTGACGTGCTCATAAATAAAGCGGTAGTAAATATTATGCAAACTCTACGACATGGCCATCGGCGGGTAAGAGGCGCCATAAACCCCCCCCCCCACCCCCCCCCCCCTGCTGCCTTGCAGGGTAAGTCTCTTTAGACAAAGGCTATTGGAGTCAAACCATATACAAACCGGCGGAAGTCAAGGGGAAACCACCGCTGTACTATCCCAAGAAAATCATGCCTCAAAATAATACATGTTCATATAACGACGTGAATGGGGATTCCAGTGGAATTACCTCGTCCGGTAGGGAGCATCATGTTCTACGAGTGATACCCGACCGTCATCCAGCTACTGTAGAAAAAGTAAATGGTAAAAACATCATTGGTACATGGAATGTGAGAACACTCGTATAAAACGGAAAGTTGGATAACATCAAGATGGAAATGAAAAGAATGAACATCAACATATCAGGAATTAGTGAAATGCAATGGCTAGGAGCAGGTGAAAAGTATTCAGATCAGCACAGAATTATTTACTCGGGTGGGAAGGAATATAGTAAGGGAGTTGGTATTATTTTGGATCAAAAGAACTCAAAAACTGTGAAAGGATTTTGGACAATATCAGATAGAGTACTATTAGTAAAACTTCGCGGCAAACCGTTTGACATCAACTTAGTACAGATTTATGCCCCAACAGCAGATAGTTCGGAGGAAGATATTGACGCATTTTATGATGAGTTAGACATGGCTGTTGATCAATGCAAAAATTTTGAAGTAACAATGGTACTTGGAGATTTCAACGCGAAAATAGGAAGTGAAAAAGTGTACGGAATAACGGGTGGCTATGGCCTAGGAGAAAAGAATGTGAAAGGTGACAGATTAATAGCATGGGCTGAGTCACGCAACATGATAATAGGTAACACCTGGTTTAAACACCATCCTCGAAGATTGTGGACTTGGAAAAGTCCTGGTTATAATGTCCGCAATCAGATTGATTATATTTTGATTTCGAGAAGATTCAGGAGCAGCTTAGTTGGAGCAAAAATCAGACCAGGGGCAGACTTCTGTAGTGACCATGTTCCAGTTGTAGGAGAAATTAGAATACAACTAAAGAACATTAGATAAACACCACAGAACGTCAATTTAAATTTGGGAATTCTTAGAACGGATAAAGAAATTAAGGACCAGTACAATGGGCACATGGATAACATCAGATGGAAGATGCATAACTGAAATAAGAAACAGAATTGGACAGGCAAAAACTGCATTTTATAAAATGAAAAACATCTTGTGCAATATATCCTTGTCATTGAGAGTTAGAAAAAGAATTCTTGCTTGCTACATACATCCAGTTTTAACATATGGATGTGAATCCTGGACAATCGGTAGGCAGGCCAAACAATTTATGGAGGCCTCAGAGATGTGGTTTTACAGAAGAATGCTTAGAATACCTTGGACAGCCAAAAAGAGCAACCAAGAGGTTTTAAAAGAGGCGGGAGACCGAAGACAACTTATCACTGACATCAGAAGGAGACAGTCATCATTTTTTGGCCATGTTATGAGAAGAGGGAAAATAGAACATGTTGTGACCACTGGAAAGATCTGTGGAAGGAGGGATAGAGGAAGACAACGAGAGAAGATGCTTGACAGTCTTGTTGCATGGCATGGAGGTGTGTCGGCACACGAACTGATACATGCTGCAGGAGATCGCGGATTATGGAGAGGCATGATCGTCCACGCCAGTCGGCAAGGCACCTGATGATGATGACAATGTTGCGTGAGTCAATTCAGCAGACATCAAAAGAGACAATCCCACCAACCCATAGAGTTGCAAAAAAGAAATGGATGTCAACCGAAATTCTGCAGTTGATGGATGAAAGAAGGAAGAAAAAGAATGATAAAGAAGAATACGCTAGAATACAAAAAAGAAATAGTTAACAAATGCAAAGTGGCTAAAGAAGCCTGGCTGAATCAAATGTTTACAGAGATTGGGGAAAACATAAGGAAAGACTCACATTCCATGTACCAACAGATAAATATGTTAACAGGAAAGATGACACGTAACAGCACTTGATGTTTAAAATGAAAAGATGGTGACTTATTAATGGGACATAGTAGTATAATTAACAGATGGACAGAGTATATAAGGGAATTGTATGATGATAATAGACCAGATGTAGAACTGCAGACCAACAATGATGGTCCACCAATAATGACTGCAGAATTTGAAGATGCAATACATCATATGAAGAAAGGAAAAGCACCCGGGCCAGACAACATCTCACTGGAAGAAATCGAAGCACTGGGAGATTTTGGAATTGAAATAATAACTAAACTTTAAAATGATATTTATAATAGTGGGTATATTCCAAATGACCTTTTAAAATCCATATTTATAGCTCTGCGTAAGAAACCAGGCACCATAATATGTGAAGACCATCGCACAATAAGTCTTATGAGTCACATGACAAGATTTTACTAAGAATAATTATGAGAAGAATAAGAAACAAAATTAAACCAGAAATTAGCGATGAACAATGTGGATTTGTAGAAGGAAAAGGTACAAACAATGCCATATACATCCTAAGGACATTGTCAGAAAGAGCTATAGAAGTAAAGACTGATTTGTAGATATGCTTCATAAACTATACAAAAGCATTTGACTGTGTGAAGCATGAAGAAGTAATCAAACTGTTAGAAAAATTAAACATTGATGGGAAAGATTTACGAATAATAAAGAAAATGTTTTGGCAGCAAACAGCAGCTATAAGAATTAACAACTGTTTATGTACATTTCAAAGCATAAAGACGGGCGTACGACAAGGATGTGTACTGTCACCTGATTTGTTTTCAATATACAGTGAATATATAATAAGATCTTTGAATGATATGCCCGGAATTGTGGTTGGTGGGCACAATATAAACAATTTACGTTATACTGATGACAGTCTTGATAGCAACAAGTCAGAAAGATCTACAGGAAATGATAGACATAGTGGTGTTAGAAAGTGGAAGAATGGGCCTCAGTTTGAATAATGGGAAGACAGAAGTAATGGTGGTATCAAAGAAACGAATTATTCCTAAGTGTGTAATAAAAGTTGATGGTGTTATTTTAGGACAAGTACAGAAATTTAAGTATCTGGGCAAAGGGATAACATCAGATAGAAGATGCATAACTGAGATAAGAAATAGAATAGGACAGGCAAAAACTGCATTTTATAAAATGAAAAACATCTTGTGCAATATATCCTTGTCATTGAGAGTTAGAAAAAGAATTCTTGATTGCTACATACATCCAGTTTTAACATATGGCTGTGAATCCTGGACAATCGGTAGGCAGGCCAAACAATTTCTGGAGCCCGCAGAGATGTGGTTTTACAGAAGAATGCTTAGAATACCCCGACAGCCAACAAGAGCAACCAAGAGATTTTGAAAGAGGCGGGAGCACAAAGACAGCTTATCACAGACATCAGAAGGAGACAGTCATCATTTTTCGGCCATGCTATGAGAAGAGGGAAAATAGAACATGTTGTGACCACTGGAAAGATATGTGGAAGGAGAGATAGAGGAAGACAACGAGAGAAGATGTTTGACAGTCTTGTTGCCTGGCATGGAGGTGTGTCGGCACACAAACTGATACATGCTGCAGGAGATCGCAGATTATGGAAAGGGATGATCGCCCACGCCAGTCGGCAGGGAACCTGATGATGATGATGAAATATTACGCACCCTGGAAGAAAGCCGAGATGAATATGAGTTACTTGAGAAGAAAGCTGTGGTAAATGTTAGTTACCCCGGAAAAAGGCTGTGGTAAACGTGAGTTACTATGGAAGAAAGCTGAGATAAATGTCAGTTACTCCAGAGGAAAGCTGTGATAAATATGAGTTAAACCGAAAGAAAGCTGTGATAAATGTGAGTTAAACCGGAGGAAAGCTGTGATAAATGTGAGTTAAACCGGAAGAAAGCTGTGATAAATTTGAGTTAAACCGGAAGAAAGCTTTGATAAATGTGAGTTAAACCGGAAGAAAGCTGTGATAAATGTGAGTTAAACCGGAAGAAAGCTGTGATAAATGTGAGGTTAACCGGAGGAAAGCTGTGATCAATGTGAGTTAAACCGGAAGAAAGCTGTGATAAATGTGAGTTAAACCGGAGGAAAGCTGTGATAAATGTGAGGTAAACCGGAGGAAAGCTGTGATAAATGTGAGTTAAACCGGAAGAAAGCTGTGATAAATGTGAGTTAAACCGGAGGAAAGCTGTGATAAATGTGAGTTAAACCGGAAGAAAGTTGTGATTAATGTGAGTTAAACCGGAGGAAAGCTGTGATAAATGTGAGTTAAACCGGAGGAAAGCTGTGATCAATGTGAGTTACCACAGAAGAAAGGTGTGATCAATGTGGGTGTCCCCAGAAAAAAAGCTATAATAAATTAGAGTTATCCCTGGAAGAAAGTTGTGATTTACGCAAATAAACAGGGGCCTTAACTGTGCATACATCTGTGCGATGCCGACTACTTCAGGCAGGCTAACGACGCTGTGGGGGGTGTCATAATTCAGGGTAACCGCGGACAAGAAACATCTCTCCATGATGACTGACTGACTGACTGACCTTCTACCCCACCAGGACATCACACAAGCGATAAACACCCGATGACACAAAGTGCCACCATGCGGATGAGGATCGCCGTGGAGAGGTCCCAGAAACCGCGTTCAGACATCTGGCCATATTTATGGCCTGCCTATATTGCGGCCCCTGGCAAAAGCCAGAGTAGGGCTTCAAATGACAAAAAATTTCGTCCTGAAAAGGACGAAACTGGATGAGGATAAATACGATCTCTCCATGATGAGTCTGATAAACAGAAATATTTGCTTGGCTGAAGCAGAAGATGTAATCAAAATTTGCCTTGCTGAGAATATCAGGCTGAAATAGGACAGGGTGATAAATATCAGATAATAATCACATCTGGAGCTGGAGTGCGGGGAAGTGATTCATGAAAATTCCAGTCCCGTTAATGGGATTATCCAGGCTTTTAGAGAGGAAAAAAGTAGACGATTTAGAGCAAAACAAAATGTGCGATGCTGAGAGCACGAAAACCTGTCATATGAGACAAAGAGACACAGACTGAGAATGGAGGTGGAGGCGGTCGTGTAGATCAATAGCCAGCTGCACACACAAGTGTTTGTAGCGCACTAGCAAAGTATGCTAGAAAGTTTAGTTAGTTAATGGACCAATCATCCTCATAATCCATAGGACAAGTCCATGAGAGCTAGGCATCCTGGCTTTAATTTCTCCCTCAGCGTGTGCAGACTGATAACGCCAGTTCTGTGTTGGTTTGCTATTCTGTGCCTGTCTGTATAGTGTTTATGTCTAGCGACACTTCTTTTGACCCAGCGATCTTGTAGTCTTATCAACGTTCCCGATTCAACTACTGGTCCTGCCACCTTAAGAGCGTTGAGAACGCCAGCCCGAGTGCTTAGAGTGGATCTCTCTGCTCGTTAATTCTCTCCTAGACCAGTGTCGCCGTAGAAAAATGAAACAATCCTGTCAGTCGAGATTTGTTCAGAGGCTCCAACATTAGTCTTCGAACCCATACTTCTTGTGTAACTTCTTAAAAATGTTCGTGGAATCACTAAGCAAGCATGCATGGCGGAAAATCTGCAGCTTTAGGCAGGTATTGCTTGTGTTACCGCCATCACCTCTTCAGTCAGACTACTTGTAGTCAAAGCAAAAATTTGCAGATGTTGAAACATGGATCCATCTTTCTAAAGAAACTGCACCTCCGTCAGCAGAATTTAAAAAAAATTAAGGTTTCAACAACTTCCACCTCTATCACCAACAAGTTTTTCTCGACTGCAGTCCCTGTCCAGTTTATGTAGACTAAAAAGGATTAAACCACTTTGCTGGCACTTCTGCCTATTTCCTTTAAGGGTTTTCCATTGAACAATCATGCTGAATAATTTCCTTGACTTACCCACACATGATATTCCTCTCTTCAATCCGCTAAGCTCCTTTCTCTGAATCTCACTGTGCAGTTTGTCATGTGTGTGGGCACTGGGTCTCACTGTGCAGTTTGTCATGTGTGTCGTCACCGAGTCTAACTGTGCAGTTTGTCATGTGTGTCGACACTGAGTCTTACTGTGTAGTTTGTCATGTATGTCGGCACTGAGTCTCACTGTGTAGTTTGTCATGTGTGTCGACACTGAGTCTCACTGTGTAGTTTGTCATGTATGTCGGCACTGAGTCTCACTGTGTAGTTTGTCATGTGTGTCGACACTGAGTCTCACTGTGTAGTTTGTCATGTGTGTCGGCACTGAGTCTCACTGTGCAGTTTGTCATGTGTGTCGGCACTGAGTCTCACTGTGCAGTTTGTCATGTGTGTCGTCACCGAGTCTCACTGTGCAGTTTGTCATGTATGTCGTCACTGAGACTTACTGTGTAGTTTGTCATGTGTGTCGGCACTGAGTCTTACTGTGTAGTTTGTCATGTATGTCGTCACTGAGTCTCACTGTGTAGTTTGTCATGTGTGTCGTCACTGAGTCTCACTGTGCAGTTTGTCATGTATGTCGTCACTGAGACTTACTGTGTAGTTTGTCATGTGTGTCGGCACTGAGTCTCACTGTGTAGTTTGTCATGTGTGTCGGCACTGAGTCTCACTGTGTAGTTTGTCATGTGTGTCGTCACTGAGTCTCACTGTGTAGTTTGTCATGTGTGTCGTCACTGAGTCTCACTGTGCAGTTTGTCATGTGTGTCGGCACTGAGTCTTACTGTGTAGTTTGTCATGTGTGTCGGCACTGAGTCTTACTGTGTAGTTTGTCATGTATGTCGTCACTGAGACTTACTGTGTAGTTTGTCATGTGTGTCGGCACTGAGTCTTACTGTGTAGTTTGTCATGTATGTCGTCACTGAGACTTACTGTGTAGTTTGTCATGTGTGTCGGCACTGAGTCTTACTGTGTAGTTTGTCATGTATGTCGTCACTGAGACTTACTGTGTAGTTTGTCATGTGTGTCGGCACTGAGTCTTACTGTGTAGTTTTTGTCATGTATGTCGTCACTGAGACTTACTGTGCAGTTTGTCATGTATGTCGTCACTGAGACTTACTGTGTAGTTTGTCATGTGTGTCGGCACTGAGTCTCACTGTGTAGTTTGTCATGTATGTCGTCACTGAGACTTACTGTGTAGTTTGTCATGTGTGTCGGCACTGAGTCTTACTGTGTAGTTTGTCATGTATGTCGTCACTGAGACTTACTGTGTAGTTTGTCATGTGTGTCGGCACTGAGTCTTACTGTGCAGTTTGTCATGTATGTCGTCACTGAGACTTACTGTGTAGTTTGTCATGTGTGTCGGCACTGAGTCTTACTGTGTAGTTTGTCATGTATGTCGTCACTGAGTCTCACTGTGTAGTTTGTCATGTGTGTCGTCACTGAGTCTCACTGTGCAGTTTGTCATGTATGTCGTCACTGAGACTTACTGTGTAGTTTGTCATGTGTGTCGGCACTGAGTCTCACTGTGTAGTTTGTCATGTGTGTCGGCACTGAGTCTCACTGTGTAGTTTGTCATGTGTGTCGTCACTGAGTCTCACTGTGTAGTTTGTCATGTGTGTCGTCACTGAGTCTCACTGTGCAGTTTGTCATGTGTGTCGGCACTGAGTCTTACTGTGTAGTTTGTCATGTGTGTCGGCACTGAGTCTTACTGTGTAGTTTGTCATGTATGTCGTCACTGAGACTTACTGTGTAGTTTGTCATGTGTGTCGGCACTGAGTCTTACTGTGTAGTTTGTCATGTATGTCGTCACTGAGATTTACTGTGTAGTTTGTCATGTGTGTCGGCACTGAGTCCTACTGTGTAGTTTGTCATGTATGTCGTCACTGAGACTTACTGTGTAGTTTGTCATGTGTGTCGGCACTGAGTCTTACTGTGTAGTTTGTCATGTATGTCGTCACTGAGACTTACTGTGCAGTTTGTCATGTATGTCGTCACTGAGACTTACTGTGTAGTTTGTCATGTGTGTCGGCACTGAGTCTCACTGTGTAGTTTGTCATGTATGTCGTCACTGAGACTTACTGTGTAGTTTGTCATGTGTGTCGGCACTGAGTCTTACTGTGTAGTTTGTCATGTATGTCGTCACTGAGACTTACTGTGTAGTTTGTCATGTGTGTCGGCACTGAGTCTTACTGTGCAGTTTGTCATGTATGTCGTCACTGAGACTTACTGTGTAGTTTGTCATGTGTGTCGGCACTGAGTCTTACTGTGTAGTTTGTCATGTATGTCGGCACTGAGTCTTACTGTGTAGTTTGTCATGTGTGTCGACACTGAGTCTCACTGTGTAGTTTGTCATGTGTGTCGACACTGAGTCTCACTGTGTAGTTTGTCATGTGTGTCGGCACTGAGTCTCACTGTGTAGTTTGTCATGTGTGTCGGCACTGAGTCTTACTGTGTAGTTTGTCATGTGTGTCGACACTGAGTCTTACTGTGTAGTTTGTCATGTGTGTCGACACTGAGTCTCACTGTGTAGTTTGTCATGTGTGTCGGCACTGAGTCTTACTGTGTAGTTTGTCATGTGTGTCGGCACTGAGTCTCACTGTGTAGTTTGTCATGTGTGTCGGCACTGAGTCTCACTGTGTAGTTTGTCATGCGTGTCGACACTGAGTCTCACTGTGTAGTTTGTCATGTGTGTCGGCACTGAGTCTTACTGTGTAGTTTGTCATGTGTGTCGGCACTGAGTCTCACTGTGTAGTTTGTCATGTGTGTCGGCACTGAGTCTTACTGTGTAGTTTGTCATGTGTGTCGGCACTGAGTCTCACTGTGTAGTTTGTCATGTGTGTCGTCACTGAGACTTACTGTGTAGTTTGTCATGTGTGTCGTCACTGAGTCTCACTGTGTAGTTTGTCATGTGTGTCGGCACTGAGTCTCACTGTGCAGTTTGTCATGTATGTCGTCACTGAGACTTACTGTGTAGTTTGTCATGTATGTCGTCACTGAGACTTACTGTGTAGTTTGTCATGTGTGTCGGCACTGAGTCTCACTGTGTAGTTTGTCATGTGTGTCGACACTGAATCTCACTGTGCAGTTTGTCATGTGTGTCGACACTGAGTTTCACTGTGTAGTTTGTCATGTGTGTCGACACTGAGTCTCACTGTGCAGTTTGTCATGTGTGTCGGCACTGAGTCTCACTGTGTAGTTTGTCATGTGTGTCGACACTGAGTTTCACTGTGTAGTTTGTCATGTGTGTCGGCACTGAGTCTCACTGTGTAGTTTGTCATGTGTGTCGTCACTGAGTCTTACTGTGTAGTTTGTCATGTGTGTCGTCACTGAGTCTCACTGTGTAGTTTGTCATGTGTGTCGTCACTGAGTCTCACTGTGTAGTTTGTCATGTGTGTCGTCACTGAGTTTCACTGTGTAGTTTGTCATGTGTGTCGTCACTGAGTTTGACTGTGTAGTTTGTCATGTGTGTCGTCACTGAGTCTCACTGTGTAGTTTGTCATGTGTGTCGTCACTGAGTTTCACTGTGTAGTTTGTCATGTGTGTCGTCACTGAGTCTCACTGTGTAGTTTGTCATGTGTGTCGTCACTGAGTCTCACTGTGTAGTTTGTCATGTGTGTCGACACTGCTGTGCAGTTTGTCATGTGTGTCGTCACTGAGTTTCACTGTGCAGTTTGTCATGTATGTCGTCACTGAGTCTCACTGTGCAGTTTGTCATGTGTGTCGACACTGCTGTGCAGTTTGTCATGTATGTCGTCACTGCTGTGCAGTTTGTCATGTATGTCGTCACTGCTGTGTAGTTTGTCATGTATGTCGTCACTGCTGTGTAGTTTGTCATGTATGTCGTCACTGCTGTGTAGTTTGTCATGTATGTCGTCACTGCTGTGTAGTTTGTCATGTATGTCGTCACTGCTGTGCAGTTTGTCATGTATGTCGTCACTGCTGTGCAGTTTGTCATGTATGTCGTCACTGCTGTGTAGTTTGTCATGTATGTCGTCACTGCTGTGTAGGTTGTCATGTATGTCGTCACTGCTGTGCAGTTTGTCATGTATGTCGTCTCTGCTGTGTAGTTTGTCATGTGTGTCGACACTGCTGTGTAGTTTGTCATGTGTGTCGTCACTGCTGTGTAGTTTGTCATGTATGTCGTCACTGCTGTGTAGTTTGTCATGTGTGTCGTCACTGCTGTGTAGTTTGTCATGTGTGTCGACACTGCTGTGTAGTTTGTCATGTGTGTCGTCACTGCTGTGTAGTTTGTCATGTATGTCGTCACTGCTGTGTAGTTTGTCATGTATGTCGTCACTGAGTCTCACTGTGCAGTTTGTCATGTATGTCGTCACTGAGTCTCACTGTGCAGTTTGTCATGTGTGTCGACACTGCTGTGCAGTTTGTCATGTATGTCGTCACTGCTGTGCAGTTTGTCATGTATGTCGTCACTGCTGTGCAGTTTGTCATGTATGTCGTCACTGCTGTGTAGTTTGTCATGTATGTCGTCACTGCTGTGCAGTTTGTCATGTATGTCGTCACTGCTGTGTAGTTTGTCATGTGTGTCGACACTGAGTTTCACTGTGTAGTTTGTCATGTATGTCGTCACTGCTGTGTAGTTTGTCATGTATGTCGTCACTGCTGTGTAGTTTGTCATGTGTGTCGTCACTGCTGTGTAGTTTGTCATGTATGTCGTCACTGCTGTGTAGTTTGTCATGTGTGTCGGCACTGCTGTGTAGTTTGTCATGTGTGTCGTCACTGCTGTGTAGTTTGTCATGTATGTCGTCACTGCTGTGTAGTTTGTCATGTATGTCGTCACTGCTGTGTAGTTTGTCATGTGTGTCGTCACTGCTGTGTAGTTTGTCATGTATGTCGTCACTGCTGTGTAGTTTGTCATGTGTGTCGTCACTGCTGTGTAGTTTGTCATGTGTGTCGTCACTGCTGTGTAGTTTGTCATGTGTGTCGTCACTGCTGTGTAGTTTGTCATGTGTGTCGTCACTGAGTCTCACTGTGTAGTTTGTCATGTGTGTCGTCACTGAGTCTCACTGTGTAGTTTGTCATGTGTGTCGGCACTGAGTCTCACTGTGTAGTTTGTCATGTGTGTCGGCACTGAGTCTCACTGTGTAGTTTGTCATGTGTGTCGGCACTGAGTCTCACTGTGTAGTTTGTCATGTGTGTCGACACTGAGTCTCACTGTGTAGTTTGTCATGTGTGTCGACACTGAGTTTCACTGTGTAGTTTGTCATGTATGTCGTCACTGCTGTGTAGTTTGTCATGTGTGTCGTCACTGCTGTGTAGTTTGTCATGTGTGTCGTC
Organism: Candidula unifasciata; assembly: GCA_905116865.2. Classification (NCBI taxonomy): domain Eukaryota; kingdom Metazoa; phylum Mollusca; class Gastropoda; order Stylommatophora; family Geomitridae; genus Candidula; species Candidula unifasciata. The sequence continues at coordinate 172,454 of CAJHNH020000565.1, forward strand.
ACTGCTGTGTAGTTTGTCATGTGTGTCGTCACTGCTGTGTAGTTTGTCATGTGTGTCGGCACTGAGTCTTACTGTGTAGTTTGTCATGTGTGTCGTCACTGAGTCTCACTGTGTAGTTTGTCATGTGTGTCGTCACTAAGTTTCACTGTGTAGTTTGTCATGTGTGTCGTCACTGAGTCTCACTGTGTAGTTTGTCATGTGTGTCGGCACTGAGTCTCACTGTGTAGTTTGTCATGTGTGTCGGCACTGAGTCTCACTGTGTAGTTTGTCATGTGTGTCGACACTGAGTCTCACTGTGTAGTTTGTCATGTGTGTCGTCACTGAGTCTCACTGTGTAGTTTGTCATGTGTGTCGTCACTGAGTCTCACTGTGTAGTTTGTCATGTGTGTCGGCACTGAGACTTACTGTGTAGTTTGTCATGTGTGTCGTCACTGAGTTTCACTGTGTAGTTTGTCATGTGTGTCGTCACTGAGTCTCACTGTGTAGTTTGTCATGTGTGTCGGCACTGAGTCTCACTGTGTAGTTTGTCATGTGTGTCGGCACTGAGTCTCACTGTGTAGTTTGTCATGTGTGTCGACACTGAGTCTCACTGTGTAGTTTGTCATGTGTGTCGTCACTGAGTCTCACTGTGTAGTTTGTCATGTGTGTCGTCACTGAGTCTCACTGTGTAGTTTGTCATGTGTGTCGTCACTGAGTCTCACTGTGTAGTTTGTTTTGTGTGTCGACACTGAGTCTCACTGTGTAGTTTGTCATGTGTGTCGGCACTGAGACTTACTGTGTAGTTTGTCATGTGTGTCGACACTGAGTCTCACTGTGTAGTTTGTCATGTGTGTCGTCACTGAGTCTCACTGTGTAGTTTGTCATGTGTGTCGTCACTGAGTCTCACTGTGTAGTTTGTCATGTGTGTCGTCACTGAGTCTCACTGTGTAGTTTGTCATGTGTGTCGTCACTGAGTCTCACTGTGTAGTTTGTCATGTGTGTCGTCACTGAGTCTCACTGTGTAGTTTGTCATGTGTGTCGTCACTGAGTCTCACTGTGTAGTTTGTCATGTGTGTCGTCACTGAGTCTCACTGTGTAGTTTGTCATGTGTGTCGGCACTGAGACTTACTGTGTAGTTTGTCATGTGTGTCGGCACTGAGTCTCACTGTGTAGTTTGTCATGTGTGTCGGCACTGAGACTTACTGTGTAGTTTGTCATGTGTGTCGGCACTGAGACTTACTGTGTAGTTTGTCATGTGTGTCGGCACTGAGTCTCACTGTGTAGTTTGTCATGTGTGTCGGCACTGAGACTTACTGTGTAGTTTGTCATGTGTGTCGGCACTGAGTCTCACTGTGTAGTTTGTCATGTGTGTCGTCACTGAGTCTCACTGTGTAGTTTGTCATGTGTGTCGGCACTGAGTCTCACTGTGTAGTTTGTCATGTGTGTCGGCACTGAGTCTCACTGTGTAGTTTGTCATGTGTGTCGACACTGAGTCTCACTGTGTAGTTTGCCATGTGTGTCGACACTGAGTCTCACTGTGTAGTTTGTCATGTGTGTCGTCACTGAGTCTCACTGTGTAGTTTGTCATGTGTGTCGTCACTGAGTCTCACTGTGTAGTTTGTCATGTGTGTCGTCACTGTGTAGTTTGTCATGTGTGTCGTTACTGAGTCTCACTGTGTAGTTTGTCATGTGTGTCGTCACTGAGTCTCACTTTGTAGTTTGTCATGTGTGTCGGCACTGAGACTTACTGTGTAGTTTGTCATGTGTGTCGGCACTGAGTCTCACTGTGTAGTTTGTCATGTGTGTCGGCACTGAGACTTACTGTGTAGTTTGTCATGTGTGTCGGCACTGAGACTTACTGTGTAGTTTGTCATGTGTGTCGGCACTGAGTCTCACTGTGTAGTTTGTCATGTGTGTCGGCACTGAGACTTACTGTGTAGTTTGTCATGTGTGTCGTCACTGAGTCTCACTGTGTAGTTTGTCATGTGTGTCGTCACTGAGTCTCACTGTGTAGTTTGTCATGTGTGTCGGCACTGAGTCTCACTGTGTAGTTTGTCATGTGTGTCGGCACTGAGTCTTACTGTGTAGTTTGTCATGTGTGTCGACACTGAGTCTCACTGTGTAGTTTGTCATGTGTGTCGACACTGAGTCTCACTGTGTAGTTTGTCATGTGTGTCGACACTGAGTCTCACTGTGTAGTTTGTCATGTGTGTCGTCACTGAGTCTCACTGTGTAGTTTGTCATGTGTGTCGTCACTGAGTCTCACTGTGTAGTTTGTCATGTGTGTCGTCACTGAGTCTCACTGTGTAGTTTGTCATGTGTGTCGTCACTGAGTCTCACTGTGTAGTTTGTCATGTGTGTCGTCACTGAATCTCACTGTGCAGTTTGTCATGTGTGTCGGCACTAAATCTCACTGTGCAGTTTGTCATGTGTATCGGCACTGAGTCTCACTGTGCAGTTTGTCATGTGTGTCGACACTGAGTCTCAGATACGTTGGTTTTGCTTCCAAGGAAGATCAACTCATCGCCCTGTCTGCCGTATTCTGTGTGCATTCAAGTAGGATACGCATGACAACCAGGGTTTCTTCCCAAATTTGTCTATCTCACGCTAGTAACGCCGCATTCACTAGAAATCGTCTCATCTTGTAGTGTCCGACCTGAAAGACTGCACGCTGGGGGGAAGGGCATACTAATGTGTGATCAATTATACTGTCGTCATGCGCTGGTGGGAGTCGCCGTGGCCGAGTGGCTAGACGCTCGCCGCGAATCGGAAGGTCGTGGGTTCGCTTCCTGGCGGAGCCGGACTTATTTCAAAAATGACCTTGGCTCCCAGGTCGACCCAGCCTTGAGTGGGTACCGGGTGCAGTCCCGGGAAAGTAAAGGCGGCCGGCGTGATGCTGACCACATCACCCATCTTGTGCCGATTGGTCTATACAAATATAGGTCTAGCCCTATATGCCCGATAGGCCTAAAGGCGTGGAAAAGGGTCCTTTACATTTTTGCTTTTTTTTACATGCGCTGGTCGGATCTCCAGTCTGGTGACACAGCCGCTTATGGTGAACACGAGGTTGGTAGATTCAAGCAAATTGTTTCGGGATCAGCGCCGGTGCTACAGAGTTCATGCACTGCGCTGAGATTCTTTGGACTCAGGCTTAAGTCAGAAGTAAAACGGAACACTTATGTGTTACTACCCTTGTGCCATAATATTGATCCGTTGTCTAATCCTAAACCTAAACTTGAATGTTTAACTTGGCACCCCTAGAAGAATACTGAGATTGCTTGGGGACAAATCTCTAAAAATGTTGCGGCGCTGAGAAATTAACTCACTGAAAGAATGTGTTATTTACTTTAAAGAAGCTAGTTAATCTACATGCAATGAGCATGCCAGGAGAAGGGTTAATCTTGAATGAGCCGTGATAATGGGAAAGTTTCACAAGAAGTGGATCAGATGAGATTTAAAAAAAAAAAAAAAAAAAGAACAAAAAACAAAACAAAAAACAAAACAAAATACAAAACAAAAAAACAAAACAAAAAACAAAACAAAAAACAAAACAAAAAACAAGATGTTTTTGAATCATACGATGGAGAGAGAGTCACCAATCAGTGATGGTATGTGGGCTAATTGAGCCAGATCGTGAATGAAAAGTCCTTATCTAGCACGCAAAATAGATGAACATCCGTTTGGCCTCAAGCATGGAAGACAGCAATTCTCTCTCTCTCTCTCTCTCTCTCTCTCTCTCTCTCTCTCTCCCCCCCCCCCCAACAAAAAGAGGGAATTTAATGAAACTGAATCGTGCTTTTATTATAGCATTAATAAATAATTCTAGCGCAATCATTGGACAAATCAAAGTGAATAGGACCGGAAAGAAAATGTTAAAAAAAAAAAAAAAAGTTGGAGGCAGATTTCAGGATGTATCAAGACCAGATGTTATCAATAAAACAATCTTTGAGAAATGAAGACATCCTGTTGTAAAGCATCCAACGTGTTTCATAAATTACCGGAAACCCTTTGACAACAACAGCAATTATGGAACACCCCAAGGGTCAGGGTTTTGCAAAACAGTTGTTCGATTTATATGCAGCTTATGGCGAACCGCAAGCAACTGTCACATCAGTAAGTGAAACTTTCAACTGGGTCAGGGGCAGCACCATATACTATATGATACACAGGGCTTAGGAGAACCACAACGCAATCCCCCCCCCCCCCCACCTCCAACACCCACCCCATATCCATAAAGTTTTTGTTTTTTTAAAGTATTGGTTTGTAGATTTAACATTGTTTCAGTCCATGGATCGGTTCCGCGGAAAGACAGAACAGACGCACTAACAATCAAGTCAGAAGATTGGACTCTTTGGCAAAGTTCCATTTGAAGCTAGAGTGTATTTAAGTGAGATTAGAAAAATCGACAGTCTGCGCACAATTAGCCATATTTGTAAAACGGATGTGCACGAAAAACTCGAATTCTAAAACAAGATTAAAGTCCGGATGTGAGTCAACAGCCACTGAACACAAGGAGGAAGAACGTATTTTAAATATATGATTATATTTACTTGTAATTTAACACACTCACACACACACTCACAAACACACACACACACTCCCACACAAACACACACCACACACTCACACACTCACACAAACACGCACACACTCACACAAACACGCACACACTCACACAAACACACACACACACACTCACACAAACACACACACTCACACAAACACACACACACACTCTCACACAAACACACACCACACACTCACACAAACACGCACACACTCACACAAACACACACACACACACTCACACAAACACACACACACACACTCACACAAACACACACACTCACACAAACACACACTCACTATCACACAAACACACACACAATCACACAAACACACACTCACACAAACACACACACACTCACACAAACACACACACACTTACACAAACACACACACACACTCACACAAACACACACTCACTATCACACAAACACACACTCACACAAACACACACACAATCACACAAACACACACACTCACATAAACACACACACTCACACAAACACACACACACTCACACAAACACACACACACTTACACAAACACACACACACACACTCACCCCTTCAGTAACTGCGGGAATTCTAATCTCTAAACTGATATATGTGGATGAGGAGCAGTTGTAGTACATTTTACCCCACCAGGACATCACACAAGCGATAAACACCCGATGACACAAAGTGCCATCATGTGGATGAGGATCACCGTGGAGAGGTCCCAGAAACCGCGTTCAGCCATTAGACCATATTTTTGGCCGGTCTATATTGCGGCCCCTGGCAAGAGTCAGGGTAGGGCTTCAAAATAACGAAAAATTGCATACCACAAGGAGATATAATCTGTTCAAGACAGCCAATAGATTAAATGGTTGGGGCATATTGAAAGAATGTCAGATGATAGAGAAGTAAAAACTGTATACACTAGGGAGATGAATGGTCGTAGACCACGAGGCAGACCAAGAAGACGATGGAGAGATCATGTCCGGGCAGACCTGCAAACACTTGGTGTCACCAACTGGAAAGAGAAGGCCAACCAGAGAGATGAATGGAGGCGGGTGATACCTGCAGCAGTAAACTTCAAGGGCTCGGAATGCTGAAGAAGAAGAAGAAGAATTTGAAAAGAACGGATATTTCCAAAATAATAGTCGAAAATTTCCTTGTCATTGCAGTACAGATTGTAAACAGCATAGAGAACACATGAAATGACAAAATCCTAGATGAAGAAAACTACTGACGCACAGACAGTTTCAGAATATTATCTATGGATAAAACCATTGCTATTTTACAAGATCCGAACACAGGTAGAGAAAAAGGGGGACTGGCAGGAGAACTTAAATATTCTGGGTATTTGAAACGTGACAGAAAGAAAAGGCATTATGTCGCAATGTACAGGCAGGGGTGGGCTCGGTACATTTTAGACATCCTGTACAAGAACTTGCAAGGCTGGAGAACTGGTAAAGAAATGTGCATCTTGTGACGAGAGCCAAGTTCTATCAAGGAAATGTAGATTTTGTAACGAGAGCCAAGTTCTATCAAGGAAATGTAGATCTTGTAACGAGAGCCAAGTTCTATCAAGGAAATGTAGATCTTGTAACGAGAGCCAAGTTCTATCAAGGAAATGTAGATCTTGTAACGAGAGCCAAATTCTATCAAGGAAATGTAGATTTTGTAACGAGAGCCAACTTCTATCAAGGAAATGTAGATCTTGTAACGAGAGCGACGTTCTATCAAGGAAATGTAGATCTTGTAACGAGAGCCAAGTTCTATCAAGGAAATGTAGATCTTGTAACGAGAGCCAACTTCTATCAAGGAAATGTAGATCTTTTAACGAAAGCCAAGTTCTATCAAGGAAATGTAGATCTTGTAACGAGAGCGACGTTCTATCAAGGAAATGTAGATCTTGTAACGAGAGCCAAGTTCTATCAAAGAAATGTAGATCTTTTAACGAGAGCCAAGTTCTATCAAGGAAATGTAGATCTTGTAACGAGAGACAAGTTCTATCAAGGAAATGTAGATCTTGTAACGAGAGCCAAGTTCTATCAAGGAAATGTAGATCTTGTAACGAGAGCCACGTTCTATCAATGAATTGCAGTTTGACAAGTACACTCGTAAATCCAATATCTAGATCATGTCAATAAAAGCGAAGATTTCTGTACAAAATCAATGTCAGGACACCGATTCTGTCAGCAGGTTGATGTCGTGATGAATATTTGATTCCAGAGTACACATTCAAACACAGAAGTGACATTCGAGTAGCTAAAGAACTTCCTGTCTGACTGGCGATCTTAGGCTCGAATAGACGTCAAGATGTCTTGGTTTGCCCTGCTAGTTCTCAACCCGATCAGACATACAAATGGGACCACCAGATCTTCAAATTTGTAATGATGGCCATTATAATATTTAACACACCACTAACCAAGCGATTGGCCAAAACTACAGGACTAGAATAGTATACCGGACACGCCCTGTGCCTTGCAAAAGCTCCTTTATGCAATTTTTAGGTCAAATCAAGGGTCTTTTTTTTTTAAATCACTGATGTCAGCTACAACTTCTTTCTCCGTCTGCAGTTTGTTGGGATGTTACCCTTTGACTTCATTACATCGTGCCGTGATGTCGCATTCGTCTCGGCTTGCCTTGTTTTGCGAAAACAAAAACCGTCGCGTTTAACGAGCATGCCCGAAGGGAAAGCCTTTGGTTATAATTGTGGCTTAGGCTTTTTGAGCCATATAAAATGGCCTAACATTGCTCACCACTAAGACTTCCTGAAAATGATTCTTGCAGTGTTGATGCGATCGAGGGAGACCGACCGAAATAGTGTCCCGACCGACGACGAAGCCGTCTACTGACCAGCCAATGGATCCAGACACCAATGATGTCACACTCAGTAACTTTACCAAACACGTCGTGTTGTAGCCACGCAGTACTCCGTCCCTTGATGTTGCTTGCCGTGATGTTACACTATGACTTTATCACTTTATATAACTCGCCTTTACGTCATCTACATCTAGCATCATCACGTTGTACATCCCGCCGTGATGTCACACTCTGGCATCATCACCTTGCACATCCAACCGTAATGTCACACTCTGGCATTATCACCTTGTTTGTCCCGCCGTGATGTCACACTCTGGCATCATCACTTTGTACTTCCTGCAGTGATGTCACACTCTGGCATCATCATTTTGTAACTTTGGCTGTGATAACACACTCTGGCATCATCACTTTGTATTTCTGGCTGTGATGTCACACTCTGGCAGCATCACTTTTTACATACCGCGGTGATGTCACACTCTAGCTTCATCACCTTTTACATCCCGCTATGATGTCACACTCTGGCATCATCCCTTTGTACATTCCGCGGTGATGTCACACTCTGGCATCATCACCTTGTACATTCCGCCGTTAGGTAACACTCTGGCATCATCACTTTGTAACTCTGTCTGTGATGTCAAATTCTAACATCATCACTATGTAACTCTGGTTGTAATGTCATACTCTGGCATCATCACCTTGTACATCCCGCCATGATCTCACACTCTGGCATCACCACCTTGTACATCCCGCCGTGATTACACACTCTGACATCATCACTTTGTAACTGGCTGTGATGTCACATTCTGGCATAATAACATTGCACATCTTGGGGTGATGTCACACTCTGGCATCATCACTTTGTAACTCTGGCTGTGATGTCACATTCTGGCATAATATCATTGCACATCTTGCGGTGATGTCACACTCTGGCATCATCATTTTGTAACTCTGGATGTGATATCACACTCTGGCATTTTCACTTTATACATCTTGATGTGATGTCAAACTCTGGCTTTATCGCTTTCTATGTCTTGTCGTGACGAGACACGATGTCATTCTCTTGAAGTTCTTCCCAACACTGAAACCATTGTTCTTCTTTTGTGTAGTTGCCTTTCTATAGTATGTGTTTCATAATAATCTGGTGTCTGTCCTTTTGTGTGACGACGAGTTTTATTTTATAGAACATGAATCTTTTTATGTTAAAAATAATCACAGATCGGCGCAAGACAGTTTAAATCAGCTGAGTAGTCAGTCGCAGAACATAATTATTGAGCTCAGGACAGAAACATTTAAACTCAGAGCACACATGGGTCCAACTGACTCACTTGCAAATGTGGGGAATCGAAGCAAACTCCAGAGCGTGTCTGCAGTCAGAGGGACGTCTCCAGAAGCGACTCATCAAGAAACAATTGTAAGAAACCAGTGAAGACCTCGAGTGAACTGTACAGGTTGTGAGGAACCAGTGGAGACCTGGAGTGAACTGTCCAAGTTGTGAGGAACCAGTGAAGACCTGGAGTGAACTGTACAAGTTGTGAGGAACCAGTGGAGACCTGGAGTGAACTGTACAAGTTGTGAAGAACCAGTGGAGACCTGGAGTGAACTGTACAAGTTGTGAGGAACCAGTGGAGACCTGGAGTGAACTGTACAAGTTGTGAGGAACCAGTGGAGACCTGGAGTGAACTGTACAAGTTGTGAGGAACCAGTGGAGACCTGGAGTGAACTGTACAAGTTGTAAGGAACCAGTGGAGACCTGGAGTGAACTGTCCAAGTTGTAAGGAACCAGTGGAGACCTGGAGTGAACTGTCCAAGTTGTGAGGAACCAGTGGAGACCTGGAGTGAACTGTACAAGTTGTGAGGAACCATTGGAGACCTGGAGTGAACTGTACAAGTTGTAAGGAACCAGTGGAGACCTGGAGTGAACTGTCCAAGTTGTAAGGAACCAGTGGAGACCTGGAGTGAAATGTACAAGTTGTGAGGAACCAGTAAAGAAGTGAAGTGCACTGTCCAAGATGCAAGGAACTAGTGCATATCTGAAGTGCACTGTCCATGTTTTGAGGAACCAGTAAAGACCTAGAATGCACTGTACAAGTTGCGATGAACCAGTGAAAACCTCGAGTGAAATATCCAAGTTGTGAGGAACCAGTGAAGACCTGAAGTGCACTGTCCAAGTTTTGAGGAACCAGTGAAGACCTCGAGTGCACTGTCCACGTTGTGAGGAACCAGTGAAGACCTCGAGTGAACTGTCCAAGTTGTGAGAAACCAGTGAAGACCTGGAGTGCACTGTACAAGTTGTGAGGAACCAGTGAAGATCTCGAGTGAACTGTCCAAGTAGTGAAAAACCAGTAAAGACTTTAAGTGCACTGTCCAAGTTATAAGGAACCAGTAAAGACCACAAGTGCACTGTACAAGTTTGAGGAACCAGTGAAGACATGGAGTGCACTGTATAAATTGTGAGGAACCAGTGAAGATCTAAAGTGCACTGTACAATTTGTGAGGAACCAGTGAAGATCTAAAGTGCACTGTACAATTTGTGAGGAACCGGTGAAGACCTCGAGTGCACTGTCCAAGTTGTGAGGAACCAGTGAAGACCTAGAGTGCACTGTACAAGTTTTGAAGAACCAGTCAAGACCTCGAGTGCACTGTCCACGCTGTGAGGAACCAGTGAAGACCTCAAGTGAACCGTCCAAGTTGTGAGGAAACATTCAAGACCTGCAGTAAACTGTCCAAGTTGTGAGGAAACAGTCAAGACCTGGAGTAAACTGTCCAAGTTGTGAGGAAACAGTCAAGACCTGGAGTAAACTGTCCAAGTTGTGGGGAACCAGTGAAGACCTGGAGTAAACTGTCCAAGTGGTGAGGAACCAGTGAAGACCTGGAGTAAACTGTCCAATTTGTGAGGAAACAGTCAAGACCTGGAATGTACTGTCCAAGTTGTGAGGAAACTGTCAAGGCCTCGAGTAAACTGTCCAAGTTGTGAGGAAACAGTCAAGACCTGGAGAAAACTGTCCAAGTTGTGGGGAACCAGTGAAGACCTGGAGTGTACTGTCCAAGTGGTGACATGTACCGGCATAAATGTACTAAGAGGTTACAGTCGAGAGGATCGACTTCATTGCACTGGGTTATATCCCATATGGCTCGGTCTCTCTCCGCAAAACGGCCAGCCGTCTGCCAAGAGCGTCGCAGAAAGCATCAACACCGTAGCTGTGGCGTCGATCCCCAAAGGTCTCCTTAAAAATTGCACTCGTGAATCTAAAAAGACAGATACGAAACGAACCTACGACTTCCAAAGCGCGAGGCAAACGACTTGACCAATTCGTCGCTTCCATAAGTACAGCAAACTTTAATAGCTGGATATCTGGTTCACTAATTTCCCGGGCATGTCTTTAAAGGTGAATGTGTTTACAGGCGAGAGGATGAGCATTAGAGGGACCGGGTCTTTATCTTCTAACAGCTGGGTCGATCTCATCGCAAGACACGAACATCTTTAGCTTTAGCTAGAATCTTTATGAATCTCTGAATAATTTATACTTACAAACCGAACCGAAACCTCCGACATCCACAGCAAGACAAATAACTTTACCCTTCGCCGTGACTAATTTGTTGCCAACTTTTTTTGTAAATAGTAGTTTGTATATCGTAGTTTGTCTGTTCCTGGATTCGCTCCCGATCCCTCGACTGTCGGTTACAATGAACCAATCACTCACGTCGTGCCAACATCCAATCCAAAACCTCAGCAGTTACTGGCTCAAACCATGACATGTGACCACACTCAGGAGAATGAGAGAGAGAGAGAGAGAGAGAGAGAGAGAGAGAGAGAGAGAGAGAGAGAGAGAGAGAGAGAGAGAGAGACAGAAAACATGATTCCTTATGACTGTTATATCTGTTTCACAGCCGACCAAATGTTTTGGCCGGTTGATCACGTATCCAGTCCGCAATTTCCAAGCCGATAATTCTGGAAGTCCGAAGTTTTGCCTCTACCGTTTACAAGATTTCAATTCTGCAAGTGCTGCGTCCGGTTTGATTGCCGGGAAAACACGTTTGTTTTTTGGCACGTATAAAGATCGACTGTGTCTCTATGTTTGTCGGTGTGTCTGCCTGCCTGCAGTCTTTAAGTAAAATAGGACGCGTACAAAAACAGTGGAATAAGTTGTAAGCTAAGTACAGTTTTATACTTCTGACATGGTATGACGCAATACAAACAGTGTTATACTTCTAACATGGTATAGCGCAATACAAACAGTGTTATACTTCTGATATGGTATAGCGCAATACAAACAGTGTTATACTTCTGATATGGTATAGCGCAATACAAACAGTGTTATACTTCTGATATGGTATAGCGCAATACAAACAGTGTTATACTTCTGATATGGTATAGCGCAATACAAACAGTGTTATACTTCTAACATGTTATGACGCAATACAAACAGTTTTATACTTCTAATATGGTATGACGCAATACAAACAGTGTTATACTTCTAACATGGTATAGCGCAATACAAACAGTGTTATACTTCTAATATGGTATGACGCAATACAAACAGTGTTATACTTCTAACATGTTATGACGCAATACAAACAGTGTTATACTTCTGATATGGTATGACGCAATACAAACAGTGTTATACTTCTAACATGTTATGACGCAATACAAACAGTGTTATACTTCTAACATGTTATGACGCAATACAAACAGTGTTATACTTCTAACATGTTATGACGCAATACAAACAGTGTTATACTTCTAACATGTTATGACGCAATACAAACAGTGTTATACTTCTAACATGTTATGACGCAATACAAACAGTGTTATACTTCTAACATGTTATGACGCAATACAAACAGTGTTATACTTCTAACATGTTATGACGCAATACAAACAGTGTTATACTTCTAACATGTTATGACGCAATACAAACAGTGTTATACTTCTAACATGTTATGACGCAATACAAACAGTGTTATACTTCTAACATGTTATGACGCAATACAAACAGTGTTATACTTCTAACATGTTATGACGCAATACAAACAGTGTTATACTTCTAACATGTTATGACGCAATACAAACAGTGTTATACTTCTAACATGTTATGACGCAATACAAACAGTGTTATACTTCTAACATGTTATGACGCAATACAAACAGTGTTATACTTCTAACATGTTATGACGCAATACAAACAGTGTTATACTTCTAACATGTTATGACGCAATACAAACAGTGTTATACTTCTAACATGTTATGACGCAATACAAACAGTGTTATACTTCTAACATGTTATGACGCAATACAAACAGTGTTATACTTCTAACATGTTATGACGCAATACAAACAGTGTTATACTTCTAACATGTTATGACGCAATACAAACAGTGTTATACTTCTAACATGTTATGACGCAATACAAACAGTGTTATACTTCTAACATGTTATGACGCAATACAAACAGTGTTATACTTCTAACATGTTATGACGCAATACAAACAGTGTTATACTTCTAACATGTTATGACGCAATACAAACAGTGTTATACTTCTAACATGTTATGACGCAATACAAACAATGTTATACTTCTAACATGTTATGACGCAATACAAACAGTGTTATACTTCTAACATGTTATGACGCAGTACAATAGCAAACCAGCATATAAATTTCCATTGAATTAAAACGTATTATTACGAGTATTCGAACATGCGAGGCACAGTGAGAAGTGATAATATCAGACAGAATATGGAAACAACCTCGTGCCCAGAAGTCATTTAAAAGCAGACTAAGTCTTAGTCTAAGTCGAAGGTTTAACGTCACCGCATTCGCGTCACTCAGACTTGCGCCTTTCCTGTGCCAGTGCAAATGAAATGCAATGTCCCTCGTTATCTCCTGTTAAAAAAAAAAAAAACTGTTGAACAAATGATCAATCCCAGCACAATCTAGAATTATTCGTTGTTGATGGAAGTAGTCAGTCACAATAAGTTGGCTGCACACATGTCAAATTACTACACGAGGTATTTCGCCAGCCCATACCCAAGCCGGCTACCAGCCATATTGTATACGACGACTTAGCTACTGCACAAATGAAAGGCATTCCACAGAAAACCACAGCTCACAGTGAGGTAATAAGCATTAAACTCAGTAGCTAAGGCAGCGAAACCGTAGACTTTCGTCCATATGTGGAATCTGCATAAGCAAAGCGCTGTAGGAAGCAACACTTATTTCGCAGCTAAACATGTTGCCAAACCGAGTCCTCCATATTTGACCACAAGTCTTCAGCAAATTAAATGATTCGGTTATCCAATTAGAATCCAGCCGCAACAATTACCAACACAGATTGTTTCGTGTATTGTCATTCTGAACTTCCTCAAATTGGCCAAGCTGATAAATGTTTTTGTGCTAATTTCTTCTTAATTGTATGGACGTAAGAACTTCAAGTTGAATGACTGTCCTTTAAAAGGCCTAATGTATTGTGTTTCGTTACATTCATTCATTTATCTTCATGTTGTGCCATTATGTGACACATAAGGCTCACAGTCTATTCTCAGTTCCTGTCTATCCTGTGCGATCAATTCTATATAATGGATGAAATCCAGTCAAGCGCCTTTGGCCCCTTTTATCAACGTTCACCTTGGGGTTTCTCCTGAACTTCCTCGTTTACAAAATCTCTTCATGTTCTATTTCAGTGCCTGTGTGGTGATTCTCTGTTCGTCTCTTGTCATAATGTGTCCAATAAGGCGGCATCGTCTCTGTCTTAGAACTGTTGATACTAGTGGCTGTCCAGACATTTCTCTGATTTCTTCACCCCTAATGTTCGCAGTTTTAATGAGGCATTTCTTTTCGAATGCATTTAACTTTCGTTTCATGTCTTTACTGGTATTCCAACTTTCACTGGCATATGTTAGAACTAAAATAACATTATAATAGAACAAAACTTGACTTGTTTCTAAAATTAAGTTAAAGCTCCATGTTTTGTTCAACCTTCTGAAAGCTGCTAATGCCTTGGTGGTGAGTGGCAAAACTGTTTTAACTTTGTTGCTACCAAATAAGTCAAATGATCTGTGACTTTAATTATTTTGTTGCTTTCTTTATTGTTACTTCTGACTGATTTGTTACTGGTGTCTTCAATATATGTACCTTTTAATAACTGCTTTACAGTCCACACTGTGGTGCTAAGTTTGCTAACTTATCTGCTTCTCTTTGCGTGCTATTGCTGTTCTTAGATAACAGAACAATATTATCTACAAAATCCAGCTGTGTATCCCCTATCTAGTCAATGCCGATGTTTCAAAAACAACAGTTATACTTTACCCAGTCAACAGCTGTAGCAAATAATGAAAACAATATAAAATAGCTCACCGTTTCACGATAGTTCAACTGCAAACCAATCGCTTCAACCATCATCTGTTCGTACCACACCCTCAGAGTCTTCATATATTGCTTTAATAATGTGTATTATTTTCATTGGTGCACCAACGCATTCTAAAAATGCCGACAGTGATGTTCCGTGTAAGCTGTCACAAGCCTGATGTAGTTGATGACATTCAAAATGAGGGGTCGTGTTTGATTGCTCCTCTAAAACTAATCTCGAGGTAAATATGTGATCTAAGCAACTTCGTCTGGTGGAAACCTGCTTGCTTCACTCTCAGGATTGGGCCGTGCCCACTACCGTTCTCATTCTGTTGAGAATTATTTTCTTAGACGCTACTAGTACCCGAGTAATTCCTTTACTTGTTCCAGTCCGTGAGATTACCTTTCTTTGGAATTGTAACAATTATTTATGTCTTTCATTGGTTTTGGATTTGTTTCCTCAAATAAGATTCTATAAAACAAATCTTTTACTCGGTTTATGGTAACGTCATTTGCTGCTTTGAGCATTTCAGCAGAATTTTCAGCATTACCCGCTGCCTTATTTTTTGTTATTGACTAAATTGATTACCTCCTTGATTTTCATATACAAAAATTATTTTTATAAATTTATGTTTACATGGTATTTTAAGCCTTTCCTGCAAGTTTCTGTAGCAAGATACATTTTACTGGATGGAAGAGCTAGCTCCACCCCTTTCTTTTTTCTCATCCGTGCTTGGGACCGGCAGTGGCGGGGATCAATATTACATATTAGATGAAGGCACCAGAAAAAAAAGAATATTATCTATTGTATTAGTAATTGATAGTTTTTCTATAGATAGCTAAAGGGATAGCTTCTGCATGACTAATGTTTGTAATTTTTCTATTGTTACAATAGATTTTGTTTTATTTTTATGTGAATTTGTACGTACACTGCTAAGCAAGTCTTAAATTTTCTGCCTGTTTCATTTCGAAAATCGTTAAAACACCTCACTTTGACTTGAAAACTAGCACGATTTTCGATAACTCTCCAAACATGTAATTTATTGTAAAGACTAAGTGAGAGCTCAGTAAGTTTGCCTAGTCAGTATTTGTAAATGTTTGCATAGTCAGTATTTATGTAAGTTTGCCTAGTCAGTATTTATGTCAGTTTGCCTAGTCAATATTTATATATGTTTGCCTAGTCAGTATTTATGTAAGTTTGCCTAGTCAATTTTTATAAATGTTTGCCTAGTTAGTATTTAAGTAAGTTTGCCTAGTCAGTATTTATGTAAGTTTCCCTCGTCAGTATTTACGTAAGTTTGCCTAGTCAGTATTTATGTAAGCTTGCCTAGTCAGTATTTATATAAGTTTGCCTTGTAAGTATTTATAAGAGTTTGCCTAGTCAGTATTTATATAAGTTTGCCTAATCAGTATTTACATAAGTTAGCCTAGTCAGTATTTATATAAGTTTTGCTTAGTCAGTATTTATATGAGTTTGCCTAGTGAGTATTTATATAAGTTAGCATAGTCATTATTTTTATAAGTTTGCCTAGTCAGTATTTATATAAGTTAGCATAGTAAGTATTTATATAAGTTTGCCTAGTCAGTATTTATATCAGTTTGCCTAGTCAGTATTTATAACAGTTTGCTTTGTCAGTATTTATAACAGGTTGCCTAGTCAGTATTTATATGAGTTTGCCTAGTCAGTATTTATATACGTTTGCCTAGTCAGAATTTATATACGTTTGTCTAGTCAGAATATATATAAGTGTGCCTAGTCAGCATTTATATAGGTTTACCTAGTCAGTATTTATATAAGTTTGCCTAGTCAGTATTTACATAAGTTTGCCTAGTCAGAATTTATATACGTTTGCCTAGTCAGAATTTATATACGTTTGCCTAGTCAGTATTTATATAAGTTTGCCTAGTCAGTATTTATATAATTTAGCCTTATCAGTATTTATATAGGTTTGCCTAGTCAGTATTTATATAAGTTTGCCTAGTCAGTATTTATAACAGTTTGCCTTGTCAGTTTCTATAACAGTTTGCCTCGTCAGTATTTATATAAGTTTGCCTAGTTAGTATTTATAACAGTTTGCCTTGTCAGTATTTATATGAACCTATCGGATCTTGTAGTGTTCGTCCGGTTGATAATCATTACGCAACAGGACACACAAAAATGTCTCCCTTACATACATATTTTGCTGGCAAAAAAAGGGAGGATAAGGGGTATAATCCTAGTTTAGGAGCATTATAATAGTAGTAGACTAAAAAACCATTTTCCACGCCTTCAGGCGTACTGGGCATAGATGGGTAGACCTTTATTTTATAGACCAATCGGTACTCGGTGGGTGATGTGGTCAGCATCACGCCGGCTGCCTTTACTTTCCAGGATTGTACAGGGTGCCCACTCAAGGTTGAGTCGACCTGGAAGGCAAGTTTATTTTAAACAAAACAAAACAATCTGCCTCAAAACCAGGACACACGATCTTTCGATCCGCAGGCCAGCCTCTTGCCGGTAGACCAGGCTGGCTCAGTCAAAACCCGGACACACGATCTTTCGATCCGCAGGCCAGCCTCTTGCCGGTACACCAGGCTGGCTCAGTCAAAACCCGGACACACGATCTTTCGATCCGCAGGCCAGCCTCTTGCCGGTACACCAGGCTGGCTCAGTCAAAACCCGGACACACGATCTTTCGATCCGCAGGCCAGCCTCTTGCCGGTAGACCAGGCTGGCTCAGTCAAAACCAGGACACACGATCTTTCGATCCGCAGGCCAGCCTTTTGCCGGTACACCAGGCTGGCTCAGTCAAACCCGGACACACGATCTTTCGATCCGCAGGCCAGCCTCTTGCCGGTACACCAGGCTGGCTCAGTCAAAACCAGGACACACGATCTTTCAATCCGCAGGCCAGCCTCTTGCCGGTAGACCAGGCTGGCTCAGTCAAACCCGGACACACGATCTTTCGATCCGCAGGCCAGCCTCTTGCCGGTACACCAGGCTGGCTCAGTCAAAACCCGGACACACGATCTTTCGATCCGCAGGCCAGCCTTTTGCCGGTACACCAGGCTGGCTCAGTCAAACCCGGACACACGATCTTTCGATCCGCAGGCCAGCCTCTTGCCGGTACACCAGGCTGGCTCAGTCAAAACCCGGACACACGATCTTTCGATCCGCAGGCCAGCCTCTTGCCGGTAGACCAGGCTGGCTCAGTCAAAACCAGGACACACGATCTTTCGATCCGCAGGCCAGCCTCTTGCCGGTAGACCAGGCTGGCTCAGTCAAAACCCGGGCACACGATCTTTCGATCCGCAGGCCAGCCTCTTGCCGGTACACCAGGCTGGCTAACATAATAATTGTAATAAAAATAAAAAACAATAATAAAACAGTAATAGTGTAATGTACTCACTGACAAGCAAATATAATACTACAGTGAAGTGTAATCATAAGACTGTCCCAGGTACAACATATCAAGGAAAAACTTGTGGCCGCGAGAAAGACCGGTGCAAGCCAAACTCCACGGCTCGCTGAATGAACTACGACAGACAGACAGTTCACACTAGAGACAAAATTACAGATATAAATCATCTTTTTCAAGTGAACGAAAGAAGAAGAATAACATATTTTTGATATTTAATACTGTACAACGTTATTTAAAAAGGGGGGGGGTGGGGTGGCACTTAGCCCAATGTTTTTTGCAGTGGGGCACGGGAAAGGGGGAGGGGGTGATGGTCCTAGACCCCCATTATAAACACTTGTGTGTGTGTGTGTGGGGAAAAGGGGGGGGGGGAGGTGGGTTCAACTGGCCTGATCCCTGGACTCAGGTGCCCCTTGAGTTTCAGGAGATGTTCTGGGAAGCAGCGATGTTCAGCGCGAGATTGGGGCATTTTCCATCCACTGACGGCTGATTTATGGAACTGACTATAGACTGACACCATAGACTGACACCATAGACTGACACCATAGACTGACACCATACACTTAATATATCTCAACATAACTGGAAAACAGTTGCTTATTTTGCTTAGCTTTATATCGCCGCTGGCTTTTACCCACTTGCATAATAAAATAAAAAGGGAATCAAAACGAAATAACAAGAAAAACGAACATATGCGTATGAATATAATGACAAAGCAATCAACGGAAACTGCAACTTTGCAAAGACGTGTAAATTTACAGAGATGTCCAACTAACGAAACAAACATTGACATTTAATATAAAAAGTGAGCTTGTTATCGAGTTCATTGGAGGATGACTCATCCCATTAGCATAAAGTGTGATCATTTCTCCTTCCTCTTCAGTGGTGACAGAAATCAAACTCCAGACAAGCAATGACAGTAGAAGATGGAAAGAGAAAGCGAAACCGACAGTTAGAATCTCGAGGTAAAAAGATAGACAGATAAAGAGACAGGCAGATAGATAGATAGATAGATAGATAGATAGATAGATAGATAGATAGATAGATAGATAGATAGATAGATAGATAGATAGATAGAGATAGATAGATAGATAGATAGATAGATAGATAGATAGATAGATAGATAGATAGATAGATAGATAGATAGATAGATAGATAGATAGATAGATAGATAGATAGATAGATAGATAGATTAGATAGATTAGATAGATAGATAGATAGATAGATAGATAGATAGATAGATAGATTAGATAGATAGATAGATAGATAGATAGATAGATAGATAGATAGATAGATAGATAGATAGATAGATAGATAGATAGATAGATAGATAGATAGATAGATAGATAGATAGATAGATAGATAGATAGATAGATAGATAGATAGATAGATAGATAGATAGATAGATAGATAGATAGATAGATAGATAGATAGATAGATAGATAGATAGATAGATAGATAGATAGATAGATAGATAGATAGATAGAAAACCCTATAGATAGTCAGATAGTCAAAAATAACAGACAGATAGATAGACAGGCAGATTGATAGATAGACAGATCGATAGAAAAACTTATAGATAGTCAGATAGTCAAAAGACAACAGATAGATAGATAGATAGATAGATAGATAGATAGATAGATAGATAGATAGATAGATAGATAGATAGATAGATAGATAGATAGATAGATAGATAGATAGATAGATAGATAGATAGATAGATAGATAGATAGATAGATAGATAGATAGATAGATAGATAGATAGATAGATAGATAGATAGATAGATAGATAGATAGATAGATAGATAGATAGATAGATAGATAGATAGATAATAAAGAGAGTATATTATCCAAACTCTAGCAATATCTAAACGATTTTCTGCCACGAAACCTGAATGACATGATCTTGAAATTTAAGGATTATAACCAAGATAAGGATTATTTACACTCTAAGGATTATTCACAATATAAGGAATATTCACAAGATAAGGATTATTCACAATTCAAGGATTATTCACAATATAAGGATTATTCACAAGATAAGGATTATTCACAAGATAAGGATTATTCACAAGATAAGGATTATTCACAAGATGATAAGGATTGTTCATGAGAGAAGGATTATTCGTAAGATAAGGATTATTTACAAGATAAGGATTATTTACAAGATAAGGATTATTAACAAGATAAGGATTATTAACAAGATAGGGATTATTTCCAAGATAATGATTATTAACAAGATAGGGTTTATTCCCAAGATAATGATTATTCACAAGATAAGGATTATTCACACAATAAGGATTATTAATAAGATAATAATTACTCACAAGATAAGGACTATTCACAAGATAAGACACAGACACACAGACACACATACACGCAGCAAAAGACACACATGTATTTTAAGTGTACAAGTAAAGTCGAGGACCCTCTTCCACTTCTGCAGGCATGTTGGGCACAGCTAGTTAGACGTTTTTGTAAAACAATAAAACAATCGGCACTCGGTGGGTGATGTGGTCATCATCGTGCCAGCCGCCTTTACTTCCCTTGACTGTTCCTGGGACCTGATATCCCTTTGAGGCTGGGTCGACCAAAGGGCTAAAGTAATTTTTGAAACAGAATGTCCGCCTATGTCAGGAAGGAAACCCAGGACCTTCCCATTCGCGTGCTAGCATCTAGCCGGACGGACGGACGGAGGGACGGATGGACGGACGGACAGACAGACAGACAGACAGACAGACAGACAGACGGGTGGTGGGTGGGTGGGTGGGTGGGTGGATGGATGGGGTGGGTAGGTAGGTAGGTAGGTAGGTAGGTAGGTAGATAGATAGATAGATAGATAGATAGATAGATAGATAGATAGATAGATAGATAGATAGATAGATAGATAGATAGATAGATAGATAGATAGATAGATAGATAGATAGATAGATAGATAGATAGATCGATAGATAGATAGATAGTATCGATAGATAGATAGATAGATAGATAGATAGATAGATAGATAGATAGATAGATAGATAGATAGATAGATAGATAGATAGATAGATAGATAGATAGATAGATTAGATTAGATAGCTCGATAGATAGATAGATAGCTAGATAGCTCGCTAGATAGATAGATAGCTAGATAGCTAGATAGATAGATAGCTAGATAGCTAGATAGATAGATAGATAGATAGATTAGATAGATAGATAGATAGATAGATAGATAGATAGATAGATAGATAGATAGATAGATAGATAATAAAGAGAGTATATTATCCAAACTCTAGCAATATCTAAACGATTTTCTGCCACGAAACCTGAATGACATGATCTTGAAATTTAAGGATTATAACCAAGATAAGGATTATTTACACTCTAAGGATTATTCACAATATAAGGAATATTCACAAGATAAGGATTATTCACAATTCAAGGATTATTCACAATATAAGGATTATTCACAAGATAAGGATTATTCACAAGATAAGGATTATTCACAAGATAAGGATTATTCACAAGATGATAAGGATTGTTCACGAGAGAAGGATTATTCGTAAGATAAGGATTATTTACAAGATAAGGATTATTAACAAGATAAGGATTATTAACAAGATAGGGATTATTCCCAAGATAATGATTATTAACGAGATAGGGATTATTCCCAAGATAATGATTATTCACAAGATAAGGATTATTCACACAATAAGGATTATTAATAAGATAAGAATTACTCACAAGATAAGGACTATTCACAAGATAAGACACAGACACACATACACGCAGCAAAAGACACACATGTATTTTAAGTGTAGAAGTAAAGTCGAGGACCCTCTTCCACTTCTGCAGGCATGTTGGGCACAGCTAGTTAGACGTTTTTGTAAAACAATAAAACAATCGGCACTCGGTGGGTGATGTGGTCATCATCGTGCCAGCCGCCTTTACTTCCCCTGACTGTTCCTGGGACCTGATATCCCTTTGAGGCTGGGTCGACCAAAGGGCTAAAGTAATTTTTGAAACAGAATGTCCGCCTATGTCAGGAAGGAAACCCAGGACCTTCCCATTCGCGTGCCAGCATCTAGCCGCTACACCACGGTGCTCCCCAGTGGGAAAGTAAAGTTCCCCTCTTCCACTTCTTTAGGCGTATTGGGCATGTAGGACTAGACCTATATTTGATAAACCAATCGGCACACACACCATCGGCCACCTTATCTTCCCAGAACTTTACTTGCTACCCACACAAGGCTAGGTCGACGTGGGAACCAAAGACATTTTTTTTTAAAAGTCCGGCCCTGGAACTACAGATCTGCAGGCGAGAGTAGTCACTAGACCACTGCGGCTCCCCATTTCCAAGTGTCTACTGATAAATAGGGATACCGAGCCGCAAAGAGTGGTACAAAGAGCAACACTGTAGTAAACACTGGGCTAGACAAGTCTGAAAGCAAAGCAATTGTCTTGTCTTGTCTTGTCCACAATAACCTCACAGCGTAGTGGGGAGTCGCAGTTTTCTATCCTGGGCCAGGTGTGTTGCACGTGTTGTTGTTAGTCCGTGTTGTCTCAGGATCTCTGATATATTGTCTATCCATCGTACTCTCGGTCTGCCTCTTGCTCTAGGGCTGTAGTGCTGTTCGTTGTATGCTCGTAGAGGCAGTTGGTCGGTTTGCATTCGCATCAAGTGGCCAAACCACTCTATTTGTTGCTTCTTTATGTATTGCAGGCATGGTGTGGTTCCTACAATTGCTCTAATGTTCTCGTTTCGAACTCTGTCTCTCCTTGTGACATTGGCAGCCTTACGTAAGCATCTCATTTCGCACGTCGTGATCTTTTTCTCCTGTGCTCTTGTTAGGGACCAGGTTTGGCATTGGTAGCAGAGGGTTGGTATAAACATGCAATTTATCAGTTGTCGTTTTAGTGCCATAGTGATGCTTGGGTGTTATGGCAGTGGGGAGAGTTGGTAAGTTACTGCGTTCGCCTTTTGCAAAGCAATAACAACATAAAATATAAAAAACGCCTAGGACGTCTAACGGAAACAATGCAGAAAAGGAAGACGCACCAACACAGTGCGGAAGAAATCGAGAACCCAGTCGCAAATTATTGAAACAAAAATCATAGCAGTAAACAAACTCCTGAGATAAGGTCTGGTTTACCTGGCAGACTCGAATAGAAACCCCATTTGTACCGAATGCGGTACAGAAAATTCAATCGAGTGCTACCTGCCGACCTGCAGAAAAGGCATGGCACAAAGACAAGACATCATAAACTACCATCAAAGAAGGAACAAGACGATGACTCCAAAAAGCTGCCTGTGTGTAGATTATCAACCAGAGCTTCAAAAACTGATAAAGCAATGAATGTATAAGCAGGATGAGCATTAATGAGAATCCCCCATGTGAGTTCCGGGGCCCTATTATAGGGGAAACAATAATAGACCCACTGCCTATCCAAAAGCATGTCGTAAGAGCCGACTAAGCCGACTAATTGGGAGCTTCCTTTGAAGTCGGAATGCATCTGCTTGAGAGGCAAGGAACCAGCAGTCTGCATATAAATGAGTCAGATCTGTAAAACGGATGCGCACGCAACACTCAGGTTATAGAACAGGACTGCAGTCCAGCTGTGGACAAACAACAAAAACTTTGCACCGGAGTCTACAGTCGGTGAACGCGAAGAAGAAGAAGATAAATAAGAATAGTGACAGTCTACTACCCAACCAGAGGAGGGAACCACATTGTTGGGATACTGAAATTATGTCCTCCCATGTTCTGTTGTAGCTATCCTATTATTGTTCTTCCACATCTGCATGTTCGTGGCGTTCATTACTCTGATCTATCAACTTAAGAACCTATCCAGCCCCCCCCCCCCCCCATTCCTTACCTGCATGTCAGTCGCTTGGGGAAGGGTGGGGGGACAAGGTTGTTCCTGGAAAGGACAGTGAGCAGCTTATTAAGCAGCGATGACGCAGTCCGCGCGGTTCCGTTTGTGTTGGTCAGATTGTGAAGTTCGATGATATACTTTTCCTTAGGTTTTATATCTTTCCAAACCGGGTAGGGGAAAAGGGGAGGGGGAAAAGGGGGGGGGGGGGAGATAGATTTGACAAAAAATAGCACTCAACGTATAAAAACTCCAACATGGCAACAAATATACAAAATACTAATCAGCAACAAGAATTTACAACAGCAAGGAAGGACAATGACGCAGAAGACACACACCAAGAGTAAGCTAGTCGGACTTAAAGCCAGGATCGCCACAGACGTGGACACCATCAAGACAAAAACAAGAGAAACCAAGTGCGGCAAAACAAAGGGCCACAAACACACGGAAACAAGCAAAGGAAATAACACAAAGAAAAGAACAACCATCGATACAATTGAAACTAGCAGCTTCTTCTCACCAGGTGAATATGATCCCAGCTCCCCCCCCCCTCCCCAACAGAGAAGCAACCATACACGCAAACACACACACACTACACGATTAAGGACGTCTCTATCAGCAATCTCCTACCTTGTACAGATAGATCCAACCTTTAGGGGCAGACAAATGGCCAGGCACCGCTCTACTGTCATGGCCACCAGCAACCAATTGGCGAAATGGGCAGCAAAAGAGCCGAGAAAAATCAGTGCCGAGCATCCCTCATCCCCGAGCCGGGCGTCGAACTTGGTTAGAATAAAGAAGGCAAACTTAAACAACAGGCACATGTTGTCCACAAAGGCAACTGCCGCCACGTAGACGGTAGGCGAGGAGACCGGTTTCATGCGCAGGATTGTAATGAAACTAACAATGTTACCAGGAAACCCAAAGGCGAACACCACCCAGAGGTAGTAGTTGTTGATGGCGTGGGCCACCTTGAAGATGGTGTACTGTTTCAGCGATATGAAGGGGTTCACTGTGGTGGCCGAAGTGTTAGAGGTGTCGGTCATGTTGTAGAACGCCCCTGCTGTACTGGTGTCTGAGAATTCTTGTTCGAAGATTGGTGACTCCCAACTGGGTGACGTCATATTGGTAAACATGCCCACAATGCTTGTGACGTCAGTTGTCAGAAACTGGTCAGAGAAATTGAGTGTAGACGTCATCTTGAATAGTCACACGTAAAAATGTGTTTGTGTTTTACCAGGAACTGCTAATTTGTTCTTTCTTTATGGTTCTTTTTTCAATCCTAGGGTATTTGTTATTTGTCTCCGAATACTTTGTTTTGGACACTGCGGAACTGATGATACAACAAAAACAAATGGCCTAGTATTATTTATAAGTAATGAACATGATCTAATTGATGACTGTTCTCACATCTGTAGATTTTAGTTACTCATGTCAATAAATTTGTTTGTGGCTACTGTAGAATTGCTGCAACTCACTTGGCTGGCCGCTCAAAACGAGGACGGCACACGTATGGGAATGTACCAGGTGCTGTGGTGCTGGACCGTAACTCCTTACCTCTATTCTACATACTGTAAATCTGTAAATAAAAAAAATATACAAATGCGTCTATAGTAAAAAATAAACATAATGATATACAGATGTGTTTATTGTCAATAATCAACATGGTGAAAAACAGATGTGTTTACTGTCACTAATGAACATGATGATATACAGATGTGTTTACTGTCAATAATCAACATGATGATATACAAGTGTGTTTAATGTCAATAATAAACATGATGATATACAGACGTGTTTACTGTCACTAATCAACATGATGATATACAAGTGTGTTTAATGTCAATAATAAACATGATGATATACAGACGTGTTTACTGTCACTAATCAACATGATGGTATACAAGTGTGTTTAATGTCAATAATAAACACGATGATATACAGATGTGTTTACTGTCAATAATCAACATGATGATATACAAGTGTGTTTAATGTCAATAATAAACATGATGATATACAGACGTGTGTATCGTCAACAATCAACAGGATCTGCTGGCACGACGGTGTTATTTCACAGAAACAACAATTCAGATTATAATTTAATTTTGAAGAAAAAAATCATGTGGATACTATACACAACATACACATATCCGGGCATCTCCGGAAGAAAGATAGACCATAATGCAACAGTGACGGAGGCTGAGCGGCAGTCAATGTTAGGAAACCATCAAACGATTGGAGAAATGACAGATACCTGGTGTAACTGATCAGTATCAACAGTGTCAGTCGATGCCTCTGTTTTCATCCGTTGGGAGATCTCATCCATACTCAGCTGGCAGTGTGCTCACAGAATATCTCCTGCCACCTGTTCAAGGTTGAGTCGAAAATATCTCCTGCCACCTATTCAAGGTTGAGTCGAGAATATCTCCTGCCACCTGTTCAAGGCTGAGTCGAGAATATCTTCTGCCACCTGTTCAAGGCTGAGTCGAGAATATCTCCTGCCACCTGTTCAAGGCTGAGTCGACATTAAAGACCACTTGCAGTAAAACTTAGATAATACGAATTCCCTCTAGACACCTGATACGGTAAAAAGATTCAGTGAAGAAGTGAAGGACTAAGTAAGTAATCAAAAAATGTTTGGATTTTCCCTCCACCCGAAGCGGTAAAAGAGAAGGTTAAGAAGTGAAGAAGCGAAGAATACGACCCCTCTCGACATCCGAAGAGGTAAAGAAGGAAGCTGAATGTTGAATTAAGAATTAGTAATCGACATCATAGCACTCGAGACACTCCCACAAGCGCTCCGTCCATATCTATATCAGAGTTCTAATTCCGACGGCACTTGTCACTGTCGTGACTGTATATTAGTATCGCCTTCCTCTGAGTGTTGAGCGTCGGCCAGACCTCCGGTAAACTTGCAACAGCGCCATTCTCCTCAAACCGTAAAAATCTATCTGCTCATCCGCACTGTTCAGTCGCTCCCTAAAGGCAATCATAACATCTTTATCCTAATATTACTTTAAACCAAATTGATTTAAATGTTACCAGTCCTTCTCCCAGACAAAGCCACTGCGCTTTGTTTAAAATTACCTAACACTACGTAATACAGCCCGCTGGTTCAGACTAGGGATGTGAGGTTGGATTCTCATGCCAGTGTCAGAATGTTATCTCCTGACCACACTGTAGAGGCCAGCGAACGGGGAACTTAGCATCACACCTGAGCTGGACCGTAGGTCATAAAGATTACCTAACACGAGTTGAGCGGACTCTAGACATTGAGGCGACGAGAAGTTTAAAGTTTAACACGTCAGTGTAATTCTGGGGAGAACAGGTGTTTGGCAATTAGGAATGTTTTATCTTGGTCAAGGTCGTACTGTAGGCCGTTCACTGTGAGTGACAGGTCACTGGTTAGCCAAGTTGATCTGATAGTTACCTCAGGGGCGGGGCTTAAGTCATCATCTTGAGGGTTGGGCAGAACCCAGTATAGGGAGGATTTTAATTTGGACAATAGATTGATACTTATACTGCGGGCATCGTAGATTTACCCCATAGTGCCGCCAGCAGGCCACAGACTCAGACCTACCGTTGAAAAGTATTTTCTCCCTGGTTGAGTCGTGTTCGGCATTTGCTGGAAAGTTCCCAGGTGAATATTTATTTTAATCTTGTATACATAGGTTAGGGAGTTAAGCTTAGTCTATACTACCTTTTCTAATTTGTCTGCACATTCTGCTTGAAATAGTTCTTTGTGAGTATTCAGTATCTCAAGTTAGGGAACTGCTAAACTATTCCTATTTCTTGTATGTTTGTGTCACATGTTTTTCAGTGTGTTTTCATGTGTATAAAATAAGATGTGAACAATGACATTTGCTATAATGAAATGTAATTATATTGTTTCCATGATCAGCCAAAATATGTGCAGGGATGCTGCTACGTTTTGTGTGCCCACCATGTGCACACTTAATGTGTTCACCTAAACAGGGGATTTATAACCCCATGGAAAGAATGATGGTTTTACAGTATTTACTGTCACTGAAAGATAATATTCAGGACAGCATGCACATATAAAATGGTTGGAGTTTCAGCACATAACCTGCCCCACGTGTTGATGTAAAAACAATGATTGGAAGTCTGAGTGAAGACGGACAACAGACTTAGAAAGTCAACTATCATGACATAGCATTTGAGGGAAGGCAGGATATGTGACGCCCATGTAAGACAAAAGACCTTCAGACTAGACTGGAGAGGATGTGGAATATGAGGAGTGATGGGATATATTTTATTATTCTATGTTATATTAATTGATACATGTATTCTTAGTGTAAGTCAAGATACTACACGTATGTGTTTTGTTTCCATGATTACAGCTCCCATGTGACGATCAGTCCATGAAAGAGACTACATTGTGTTAGACTCGGCCAGCTGGGAACGAGGTGGGGGCGAGGAGGAGAAACAAGCAGGGAAGAAGCTGGAAGAGGAGGAAGAGCTTGACAGTGCTCACGGCTGTCAGAGGTTCTATGAAAGTTATGTTCATAAATTGTTCATACTTTATCACCTTCATCACACCACTCTAATCCCAGGTGCTGTTCTCGCGATGAAACAACCCATTACTATCATAACTTTAGCTAGTCACTGTTTGTGTAAACACAACAAACTGGGTATGTCAATTAACTGATTGTTAGAAAATAAAGCTGTATGTCAAGTTTTATACTACATCGTTTGTTAAATTCCAAGTGTATTCAATCTTACCTGTTTTCTAAACTGATAGATAGAAGTACATTTGGTGGGGGCTCAAATAATATAATAATTCTTTAATTATTCATAATTACACCAGGAGAAGGTAGATGACGGAGGAATCATTTGCCCTGTCTAATAATTCATTAAGTATAATGCTATAGACATCTAAAATTCCTTGCCTTCTCTTGTGGGTACCAAGTTCAGCTAATGTTAATGTACTTAACGAGCCAATATGGCTGTTTTCTTGGGTATCCAGGAATTTATCTGAGAGCAACATAGCTCAGATTTTAGTTCGGTTAATCTGGTGGAAGGAATGTGTTGAGAGGAACATCCCTACTCAACTTATAAACATTTAAACCACCCGTCACGTCACACCCTTAGCTCTACCTAAGGCTGCATGCAGGAGGTGATTCTTGTCTGCAGCAAGAAGAACGTCTGTTGTATGCTACTATTTAAAAAAAAAGCATGGAAAAAACAAGGCAGCCGGCGCGATGCTAACCGCAACACCCACCGAATATCGCTTGGTCTATCAAACAAAGGTCTAGCCCTATATGCCAAAAAATTTTGAGGGCGTGAAAAAAAGTCCTTTACTTACACTTCAGTGATAGAACTAATCATTACTAGTTTGTTATCTAAAAAAATAATAACTTGTTACCATGAAAAAAAAACCCACATTCCGAGATCAAAGAAAAACTGCAGTACTTGAACACCTTTACCGTGATGAAATAAAAACAAATCATGTATTCAAAATTAATTTTGTCTTGCCAAAATACCGGTCACAGAATGTAGCCTTCTAGTCACACGTGCCCAACAGCTGTCACTCTTGTGTTCTACAGCCCGTTAGAAGAAACACACAGAATGTAACGTTCTAGTTACACGTGGCCAACAGCTGTCACTCTTGTGTTCTAGTGCCCGTTAGAAGAAGCACACAGAATGTAACGTTCTATTTACACGTGCCCAACAGCTGTCACTCTTGTGTTCTACTGCCCGCTAGAAGAAACACACAGAATGTAACGTTCTAGTACACGTGGCCAACAGCTGTCACTCTTGTGTTCTACTGCCCATTAGAAGAAACACACAGAATGTAACGTTCTAGTACACGTGGCCAACAGCTGTCACTCTTGTGTTCTAGTGCCCGTTAGAAGAAACACACAGAATGTAACGTTCTAGTTACACGTGGCCAACAGCTGTCACTCTTGTGTTCTAGTGCCCGTTAGAAGAAACACACAGAATGTAACGTTCTAGTTACACGTGGCCAACAGCTGTCACTCTTGTGTTCAACAGCCCGTTAGAAGAAACACACAGAATGTAACGTTCTAGTCACACGTGCCCAACAGCTGTCACTCTTGTGTTCTAGTGCCCGTTAGGAGAAACACACAGAATGTAACGTTCTAGTCACACGTGCCCAACAGCTGTCACTCTTGTGTTCTAGTGCCCGTTAGAAGAAACACACAGAATGTAACGTTCTAGTACACGTGGCCAACAGCTGTCACTCTTGTGTTCTAGTGCCCGTTAGAAGAAACACACAGAATGTAGCGTTATAGTTACACGTGGCCAACAGCTGTCACTCTTATATTCTACTGCCCGTTAGAAGAAACACACAGAATGTAGCGTTATAGTTACACGTGGCCAACAACTGTCACTCTTATATTCTACTGCCCGTTAGAAGAAACACACAGAATGTAGCGTTATAGTTACACGTGGCCAACAGCTGTCACTCCTGTGTTCTACTGCCCGTTAGAAGAAACACACAGAATGTAACGTTCTAGTTACACGTGGCCAACAGCTGTCACTCTTGTGTTCTACTGCCCGTTAGAAGAAGACCATAGAATGTAGTCTAGTCACACGTGCCCAACAGCTGTCACTCTTGTGTTCTACTGCCCGCTAGAAGAAACACACAGAATGTAACGTTCTAGTCACACGTGCCCAACAGCTGTCACTCTTGTGTTCTACTGCCCGTTAGAAGAAACACGCAGAATGTAACGTTCTAGTTACACGTGGCCAACAGCTGTCACTTTTGTGTTCTACTGCCCGTTAGAAGAAATACACAGAATGTAACGTTCTAGTACACGTGGCCAACAGCTGTCACTCTTGTGTTCTAGTGCCCGTTAGAAGAAACACACAGAATGTAACGTTCTAGTTACACGTGGCCAACAGCTGTCACTTTTGTGTTCTACTGCCCGTTAGAAGAAATACACAGAATGTAACGTTCTAGTACACGTGGCCAACAGCTGTCACTCTTGTGTTCTAGTGCCCGTTAGAAGAAACACACAGAATGTAACGTTCTAGTACACGTGGCCAACAACTGTCACTCTTGTGTTCTAGTGCCCGTTAGAAGAAACACACAGAATGTAACGTTCTAGTTACACGTGCCCAACAACTGTCACTCTTGTGTTCTACTGCCCGTTAGAAAAAGACCAACAAATTTGCAGTGCTGCCCCAGGAGTGACAGAACGTGGGAGCTCAGGCAACTTAAGAACACCCCCCCCCCCCCCGCCCTAATTTTCAAGAGGGAAAGGCTAACGGAAAGTTCCACTGCCTCACTTTGCAGAAAGTTTCAGCCTGAAAGCTCTGGTGATAGATCCAGGCAAAAGAATAGTCTAGTCTGGTTCGATATGGTTCATATGGGCGTATTAAGGAAAAAGAAGCAAATACAGAAGTGTGAAGAGAACAGGGATAGAACGTATGTTGCTGACAATCGAAGGCAGGCGAGCAAGAGACATATAAAGATACAATTTGAAGGATGAGGCCAAGAGATGTAAGAATAGCATTCTCATAGAGTGTACACCTGAGAGGAAAACAAGGTATTGGAGATCTGTTGCAGCAAACCTTAATAGTGATGATGGGCTGATTTGAACGCCTATACTCCAGTGGAATGGTGTGGCGGAAAAAATGCGGAATAAGACTAAAAAGAAGCTACGTAACAACACTTTAGACATCACATGTGTATTCAGATTAAATTTTAACGATCATCTCACCCGATTTCCAACTTCCTCTGCGTGGTCATTCATGTGTGACAGTTAGTATCTGATATCTGATATATGCAATCAGTAAATATCACTACAGGCATTGTCAGACATGATGATAGTTGTGTCGACGTCATTGACTGTTCATCTCCAGAGCCCTTGGGGTGAGTGAATGTCAACCCTGAAAGGAAATGCGAGGTTCTTCTGCAGATTGATGCAGATGCTACTGTAGGCGCCACATCGCTGTCTGCTCACAACTGTGGCATCTGGGGAAGAAACGATCAAGTTAGCATTTGTCTTTTTTCTCTCACAGAACCTGACAATATTCCGTACATGTATATGTTGTGTATAGTATCTACATGATCTCAAGCACAGTGTGTATGTGTATGTTGTGTATAGTATCTGCATGATTTCAAGCACAGTGTGTATGTGTATGTTATGTGTACTGTGTACATGATCCTATACAGTGTGTATGTTGTGTGTACTGTGTACGTGATCCAATACAGTGTGTATGTTGTGTGTATTGTGTACGTGATCCTATACAGTGTGTATGTTATGTGTACTGTGTACATGATCCTATACAGTGTGTATGTTGTGTGTACTGTGTACATGATCTTATACTGTGTGTATGTTATGTGTACTGTGTACATGATCCTATACAGTGTGTATGTTGTGTGTATTGTGTACGTGATCCTATACAGTGTGTATGTTATGTGTACTGTGTACATGATTCTATACAGTGTGTATGTTGTGTGTACTGTGTACATGATCCTATACAGTGTGTATGTTGTGTGTACTGTGTACATGATCCTATACAGTGTGTATGTTGTGTGTACTGTGTACATGATCCTATACAGTGTGTATGTTGTGTGTACTGTGTACATGATCCTATACAGAGTGTATGTGAGGCAGAGTTGATGATGATGGTCATCATCATACGGTCACATTGCGTGTCGTTGGGTCTGGTAGTCTGGTAGTCTTAGTTTCAGCTTCATAGCAAACGGGTCACCCCATCTTTACTTCGCTCCTGTGCCAACGAAAAAACGCACAGAATGTTTACCACAGTCCCTTGTGAAAGACTGACAGACTGCTAGCATACAAACGCATTAAAAGCATACGGTAGCCATCCGAAGTACCAACACAAACAGTCCTACATTAGAAATGTCGTTGGGTCACCAGGTGCTGTTGACTGATCAGCTCTCTCCATCTTTGACGGTCAGATGCGATGGACTTCGTGATTACAAGGCTGCCTAACCAGGCAGTCTAGTTCTGTATCCCGGTCTTTTTTGTCTTGTCCTTTTCCCCTCTTCCCCTCTACTTAACCCTGTAATTCTGCTTTTAAGAGGCCGTTAGATTGTATTCCATGTCGGTAGCAATTTCCGCCGTTTCCCTGTAAATAATGATGGTACTGAGTTAACAATCTGGCAAGTGTGTACAAATCTGCACTAATGTTCAACCATTAGTAAAGAGCAAGCCGTCCGTGGCTAAGGCGTTGCGAGTCCGACTCGTGAGCCAGCATACCGCGATCGAAACCCACTGCAGGCTGCGTGGATTTTTGTCGTGGTATGGGACGTCGCAGGTCGACCCAGCCTTAAATGGGTACCAGGATGGGCTGTCCTGGGAAAGTAAAGACAGCCGGCGTAATGCTGACCACATTACCCACAGAGTGCTGATGGTCTGTAAAAATATGGGACGCTCTGCCCATATGCCCGATGCGCCGAAAGGCGTGAAAAGGGAACTTTACTTTACTTTACTTAAGAAGAAAGCTGTAATGTGTCGTAGCAAGGAATAAATATGTTCACTATAAAGCGCGTTTCAATAAATACTCTTAGCCAGAAATGTTATCGATTCCGCTTACAGACGACACATTGTCATGGCTCAAATACTGCTTAATGCTGGAGTCTGCCATCGATACCAAATCGCTGGGTTCTAGAACTTCAACTTTTAGAGACGAGGTCTTTTGTCAAAGAAATCAGCATTCCCATAAACGGAACCATCTTTTCTTGTATGGTTAGTTGTGTATTCTTTACAGCACGTTGCAGAACCAACCCTAACAGCCCCTGGCTGTTGTGTGGGTTTTCTAGGCAAATTTACGTCCAGTAGTTTGCCATCACTTTCTGGACAGTCGTCTTTCTTGATACCAATGTCGAAACCAACGCACGACGCATGGCCTGCAGCTGGGATGGAACCCAGCATCCCGGCATTACGAAGCATTTTCTTGTATAGGAGGATAAATAAGACTGTTTCGGGTAGTCTACTTAAGCCAGGGTATGTGGTGCTTGTATCATTTTTTTTTTAAGGCACACCGGCACAGCAAGGGTAGTATCTTATCCTTCTTAAGTTCCCTGGCTGTAAACCCAAACGTGAAGTTTTGGTTGTTCATTCATTTCTTTGAGAACTTCACTTTCTGAGTAGAAGCGTTTCTGCAGACCTGGCCTATTTGTACGCAGGCTGTTGGTTCTTGGAGTCTCCAGTAGATGTACTCCAACTTTAAAGGAAAGCTCTAATTAGTCGACTCTTACGACATGGTTTTTATGGAGGCTGTTGGTTTATCGCCCCCCCCCCCGCCCCGCCCCCTTTTCCCAGATACCTGAACTCACACGGGGACAGCGGTGATGTTACCATCAGATTGTTGGCTGCGTTGACTGCTCTTTCTACAACACATTTACACGTTGCGTCCTGTTGGAGCCCACAACTATTGCTAAAATCACCCTGAATGTGAATTCGAACGCCGGACCAAGTGCACCAGCCACTGCTCTACTGGGTTCAGCTTGATCATAAATTTGTAATAAACAATTTATTCGCATTCTTCTTTGATCTTTTTGTTTTTTCTAAAGCTGTTTCTTTCTTCTGGAATGTTCTCTGTAGCAACGTATCGTCATCATATAGCTGATGGTTGACGGAACGTCGCCCTCTCACAGCCTGCCTGCCTGAAACTCTCACTAGGCCACTTTCCTACACAAGATGCTACTTGTATCACGTGGCCATCTTTGTGCTGGTCAGCCCCTACAAATCTGGGCGCAATTTGTGCTAGCGGGAAGAAAGAAGGATGGGGGTGGGGGGAGGGGGCAGAATAAGAGAGAGATAAAAAGGATAAAATTGTGATTAGGACAAAATAGAATAGTTCCCCACTAAACAACAAAAACAGGAAAGTAAGAAACGACAAGGATTCTTCTTCGCAGAGATCCTAGAATATTTCACTGAGACCCTAACAATGAATATATGTATAATGAGTTACATGATGTCGACCTAACTACATGGGTACACACACCTAGACGAACTACGGACTACAGATCCTAAATTAAATCAAGCAAATGAATTATGATCACATTAAACACCTGTTTATTTTACTTAACATAACATCAGCGTGGTCCACGAATAACATTAACAACAACAACGTGTTCGACCAGAATCTAAAATGCTACTTCATCTCCAGCTAAAAAGTAATTATGATAATGACATCATACGCTCAGTGAGATTACCTCAACCATTGGCAAAAACCGAAACATATTTTACATGGGCTTTAGGCTTCAATATGTCAACAAATCACGTATAGCGACCTGCCATCAAACTATCTCCTATCAAAGATGCACAATGGAAATCAAACCTAACATTACCTAGCCAATTGAACGTACCTTGATCACGAGCCAGTCTAGCGTCGCTCAGCCAGTCCGATCTGACACACCTGTGCGTTGCTACCAAGTGCCTGTCAACAACAGCAGACAGGGCGTCTTGACCAGTGTTGCCACTTTGAATCTTTTATATCCAAATTTAGATCTTTTCCATTGCATTTAGATACTGTTTTTGACGTTTAGATCGTAAATATTTTTCTAGATTTTTTCATATGGAGTTAGATATTTTATAGATTTTTTTTTCTTTCATTGTCAATTTGATAATTACTGTCTAAAATATTTACTACAATATTTTCGTTTTGGTCTGGCACGTACATTGTGACAACTGCCATTACTTGAACTTTGGACTCTCACTGGGGTCAACGCACAAATATCTGGTACTGATTAATAAAAACGCGCGTAAATCATACTTTGTTTCAACCGTATCCTCACTGTGCTGACTTTGCGTTTCTTTTCCATGTGATTAAAAAAAAACACATAATTGCTCACCTTCTTATGTGGCTTTCACTTTGAAAAAACCTTTCAACATGCCAAAACTAAAGTGGGAGCAAAAAATTTTGAAAGAGTGGTTGCATGATGACAAAATTAAAAACTGATGATATGACCAAAGCTTGTAAGTACTGCAAGAGTAAAATTAAAGCGAAAATACAAAACTCAAAGAGACTAAAAAAGCATAAAACTGCAGTTTCATTTAAAGATATTACACCGCTGACATCTGTTTTCAGAACTATACTGATAAATGAATCATCAAAAGTTGAAGTATCAGTTTTTAATTTGTCACTGCGCAATTTCAAACTGTGACCATTTGATCGATTTGTAAAAATTTTTTGGACTAGTTCAATTTGAAAAGTGTGATGTAGAAAGTATAGTTTAGGAACTGAAGGACCTTTTAATCAGCAAACAGGCTTGAAGAATTTGGCTGTAATTGGTACTGATAATGCCTCGGTGATGGTTGGTATAAACAATGGCGTTTATGCCAAGTTGAAGGAAGCTAACCCATCGTTAATACTTATAAAATGTATGCGTCATTCATTGCAGCTAGCATTATCACATGCTTTTTCTAAATATTTACCAAGGAATTTGGAATACCTTATTGCTGAAACACTTTACTGGTTTTCCAAATCATTTGTCAGACAACAGCAATACAATACATTATATACAGCCTTGAATGATGGTTCCTCACCACCGAAAATTCTGTCAGATTGCAAAACTAGATAGTTATCAATTTAACCAGCTGTTGAAAGAATTATGAAGCAATGGCTGAAGTTGAAGACACACTTTGAAATAACAAGACAAAGTGAAAAGTGCTACACAGCTGAAATACTATATGGAATGTACAGTGATGAAAAAATTTGTCATTCATTCTCTTTTTATAACCTATTCTAATGGAAGTGCAAAAAATAATAAACTGTTCGAATCTAAACTTGTTGATAAAGTTAAATTACTTGATGATCTCACCTTGCTATTTCACTCGGTAAAAGACTGGTGTTGCCAACTTCTAAAGCTGATTTGCTAACTTGCACTATAGAGAGCTATTTGGCTCCTAAGCCACACCTTGGATATTAAATCGAATCAAAAATTG
Organism: Candidula unifasciata; assembly: GCA_905116865.2. NCBI lineage: Eukaryota > Metazoa > Mollusca > Gastropoda > Stylommatophora > Geomitridae > Candidula > Candidula unifasciata. Next base: position 209,316 of record CAJHNH020000565.1, read on the forward strand.
ATGATTTAAAAACGAAAGGACTGTTAACAGAAAATGAAGAGAACAACTTAAGAAAACGCTGTCAAGATTTCCTTATCTCATAATTGGAGCAATTGAAGCAGAGACTTCCTGAAAATCTAGATGTTTTGAAAAATATTTCACTTTTTTCTGTGAGCAACATACTTCGGCAAATAAAGGACATACCTAAATATTGTAAAGTTATGAAATTTTTAGGGGCTACTGATAATAGTGTCGCGGAAGCAGAATATCAGTTAACAAAAATAAAGTTAGCTGAATGGACAAACAAAACAGAAACTAAAGCGTTTTGGAGTGAAGTGAGACAATTTAAAGATGCCTCATCAAACAGTCCATTCTGTAAGCTCTTTAAAGTGACATGTCTGCCATGATAATACCCCACTCAAATGCTGACGTAGAAAGAGTTTTCAGTGCTAGGAATTATATCAAATCTAACCTAAAAAACAGGATGAAATTTGACCTCTTAAATGCTATCGTGCCATTAAAATTCAGCCTGATGAGAATAGAGAAATAAGCCTACTGTTCCGCTTATAAAGAAATTTGAACAGCTAAAGCATACCATGGTCATTTTGGATCTGAAGCTTCAACTTCATTATCCAAGCTAAGTTTATCCTGTGGATATTGTGAGGAAAACATCAGTGAAGGTGAGGACATGATTATGTAGGGTAAGTCTTAACAAAAGCTATGTAATTTTTGACTTTTTCAATTTGGATGTTTTTTCTAGATCTTTTCCACGCAGATTTAGATCGTTTTAGATATTTTTTGACACCGTTTTGGATATTTTTTGTCAGAGAAAAGTGGCAACACTGGTCTTGACTATACCGAGCCGACAGCCAAATATAATGAGGCCGGTAATCGGTCAGTCGGCAGTTTAAATACCCAGTGGTCAGTCTTTTCCAAATTTCATTGTCTAGAACTAAAAGCTGTCTTGGTCATTTTTAAACCAGACTAAATCCAAGATCTTCAAGCTGCTGAACTGTAGTCTTTTGTCGTTTTCCAGCTTGTTACAGTTACTTGTAAAATCAAACATACTATAATTTGTATTGTTCTTGTTTGTCCATGTTTCCTAATAACCTTCTTACTATTGTTGCGCCCGTCTTTGTGCGTACTCTTTTCTTGTTTCTGAACGTCTTTCTCGTTCTCTCATTTACTTCATTTTGCCCCCTAAGGTCTCACTTGTTTCCATTTTTTACCCGATTTATTTGCTCGTCTTTATCCTCCATTTATTCCAAATGTTCAATATCTATTTATTTTAACTGTTCTAATGTTCTGTTAGTGTTTATAGTAAAAAAAAAAAGTTCTAAACAATAGCTAAGTACTTTCTTAATATCCACCTGCCCAGTTTTCTACTTAGACGCGGGACTACCTACGTACATCTTTGCCTGCCACTTTTCTGTCGCCCTTTATCCTATAATAGAGAACACGTCTTCAGCAAACATGGGGCCGAGACCATGTGTCCTACAGCACCGTGGTGTGCAGTTCATCTTATGTTCTTCTGATATGTTTTCATCTCCTCTCTAATTCTTTTCACTGTTTGATTTTTGGTCTCCAAATATTCCTCACCTGAGTCAGTTCATCAGATCGTGTGCTATTTACAATGTGTGAACATTTTAGATGTGTAGAGTCACCGCCTTCACCAGATACATGGAGTCGGCCGTCTGTAGGGTTTTCCTTTGTTGCCAATTGATCTACCTTTTCTACCAGACCTTCTAAATATCGTCTAACCCCTTACCCCTCCCCTACCCCTCCTACCCATCAACTCCCTCCTTTTCTAGTAACCTCAAAATGTGAAATCTTTCTGTGTTCGGGGTCAACAGACACAAGTTGTTACCGGTGCTCCAGAGATTGCTCAATGTGTTGGCCACATCTTCATGTAACGTCAAGGAGGGAGACTGCCGACAACAGTGATCAGTGGGAGTGTTCATTTACAGGCCAACCAAGTCTGGACTCAAAAAGCGACCATGAACGGTGTAATTGTAAGTTCAGAAACAATAAACCCTGTTCAACTTTGTTTAGTTTATAGCCGAAGAAGACTAAACAAAAATACTTGACGTCCGTTTCTGTTGCCTGTGGTTGCAGCTCCAGTAGATAAAGCATGCCTGAACTGGTTATCTCGTTTCCCGCCAGGACATCTATGTCACATTCCGTATACCGACTGTAATGCATCGTATTTTGACTTTTTCACTCGCCGGAAACCCTGTGTTTTTACAAATCTCCTTTCATAAACAGAGAACAGCCCGTGTTGCTGATTGCTGGCCCAGTGTTGACGAGACTTGTCTACAAACATTCAGCCAGCCTTGGGGTGTATTGTATCTAGCTCGCTGGTTTCCTGACATTGTGAATCATGAATTTAAAATCCGTCCATAGAAAGGCATGTGACCTCTTAGCGTTGGTGCCGGTACCTGGGGGTCCAGAAACCTTAGGGCCTTCCCAATGTTTACATGGGGTTGGGTGGGGGCTAAACTCCAGGCCCCCCCTCCGCCTCGAAAAATTTGCAGGCTGGTAAAATGGTTCTCCCTAACCACGTATAGACAGACGTTCTATTGTTAAGCAATTGCTATGAATTTTACATTATTTCTGATATATATATATATATATATATATATATATATATATTTATATATATATATATATATATATATATATATATATAATATATATATATATATATAAAACTATTTAAAATATCTGAAAATATTTATTTGCCATTGACAGTTCCAACTACACGGCAAACGGATCACAGCATAGTTGCCCTGCTCCTTTGCCAACATAACATAGTTGTGCCTTGCCAACAAACAGGAACTGGCTACTCGTTGTGACTTGCCAAAAAGGAACTGGCTACTTGTTGTGACTTGCCAACAAAAAATAACTGGCTACTCATTGTGCCATGTCAACAAAAGGAACTGGCTACTCATTGTGCCATGCCAACAAACAGGAACTGGCTACTCATTGTGCCATGCCAACAAACAGGAACTGGCTACTCGTTGTGACTTGCCAAAAAGGAACTGGCTACTCGTTGTGCCATGCCAACAAAAGGAACTGGCTACTCATTGTGCCATGCCAACAAAAGGAACTGGCTACTCATTATGTCATGCCAACAAACAGGAACTGGCTACTCATTGTGCCATGCCAACAAACAGGAACTGGCTACTCATTGTGCCATGCCAACAAACAGGAACTGGCTACTCATTGTGCCATGCCAACAAACAGGAACTGGCTACTCATTGTGACTTGCCAAAAAGGAACTGGCTACTCATTGTGCCATGCCAACAAAAGGAACTGGCTACTCATTGTGCCATGCCAACAAACAGGAACTGGCTACTCACTGTGCCATGCCAACAAACAGGAACTGGCTACTCGTTGTGCCTTGCCAACAGACAGGAACATGCATATATTTGTGCCTTGCCAACAGACAGGAACATGCATATCGTTGTCCCTTGCCAACAAAACAGGAACATGCAAATCGTTGTCCCTTGCCAACAGACAGGAACATGCATATAGTTGTGCCTTGCCAACAAAAATGGAATAGACTGCAGATTCTTTCCAAACTGAATGTTGAATAAGGAATCCACATCACAGCACTCGGGACACTTCCATGAACATCAGGCGTTTTGGGCATATAGGGCTAGACCTATAATATATAGACCGATCGGCAATCGGTGGGTGACGTGACGTCGGTCGCCTTTACATCCGAGAAATGCACCTAGCACCGACTCAACGCTGGGTCGACCTAAGAGCAAATGCCATTTTGAAAAACTGTATTTCTTCACTCTGACGGCTGTCGCAGAATACTTCAAGAGACTTGTCTATCGTCGCTTGCTTATCTTCAATAACAACTCACACACTGAAAGTCGTCTATAAAGAGCCTTGAAAATATTTGCCCGGTGACCTGGCGGTGAACTCTTACCAAATGCGTCCAGTGTTATCTGGTGATGTTTTGTGCAGACACGTGACCTCGTCTGTCACTGGCTTCTTCTGCTTCACATCACAGCATATTTTAGTGACGAGTTATATTTATGTGCGTGTCTAACTTGCTCTTATTTGCTGATGTTTATTGTGATTATTTTCGTACTGTTTTATCTCCTAACTAGTCTTGATTTGTTATCTTCAGGTTTTGCCTCCCTTCCAGCAAACAACTAAACATGCAATAGAGACTGCACAACACAAGTTACCGGCAGGCTGGTTGTAACACTGCCAAGCTTAAAACAGCATTATAAGTTTAGCATCAGGAAGAAAATCAAGGTTCACATTTTGATGGCATCTTCCTGTAGCAATTGACGTAATAAAACCTGGTCTTTTTCGCAGTCATCAAGGAAGAAAGTAGAGACTTTTAAATTGACATGCGATATAATGGCTATCAAATTACAATGAACAAGATAAAATATATTCAATAACATAAGAAATCAGTATTTAGAGCCGTTAGCTGACAACTTGCAAAGTTATTCCCCTGAAAGGAGGATCTTCGTAGATGAAACCTTTCTATTAATAATCCCTTTTTTGTAGGATTTAAAAATCATGCACCTTTTGATTATCACGAAGAAGAAAATTTGATTAAGTAGTCTTTTGATGTCAGTTTTCTGTCCAGACACACACTGCAATCACTGTCTGAGTTTGGGATATCACTTGAACAAAATATGTACGTTGAGCTGTAGAGCTATCAGACTGATGGTCTTTTTCTGCCGACTTCACATTTGTGTGAAAAGACGTTCCCGTCCATTTTGTTAATAAAACCCAAGCGAGAGAAATCGGATTAAGGTTATTACAGAGCTTCGTCTATCAGAATTAACGCTCCAGCCACGTAAAACAGATTGGCCTACCCCTAAGCAGCAGCAGCAGATGTCACATTAGCTGAAATTGTAATTTGGTGCCATCGGATGTAACCAATACAACAGCCATCTTGGTTCTGTGTTCAGTTCTGTGTTCGGTTTTGTGTTCGGTTCTGTGTTCGGTTTTGTGTTCGGTTCTGTGTTCGGTTTTGTGTTCGGTTCTATGTTCGGTTTTGTGTTCGGTTCTGTGTTCGGTTCTGTGTTCAGTTCTGTGTTCGGTTTTGTGTTCGGTTTTGTGTTCGGTTTTGTGTTCGGTTCTGTGTTTGGTTCTGTGTTCGGTTCTGTGTTCGTGTCCTGTCATCGGTTCTGTGTTCGGTTCTGTGTTTGGTTCTGTGTTCGGTTCTATGTTCGGTTCTGTGTTCGGTTAGCTGTGAGGTGGGCCACCAAACAATCTTACACGGATAAGGTGGGTCGTGGATGTGAAAAGGTTGAGAAACACTACTGTGATGATGATGATGATGAAATGAATCTGCATATGGTTAGTTAAAGGCACTAGCTAAATCGCGTGCAAATTTAGGAGTGGTGGTGAGGAGGTGGAAGAGGGGGGGGGTCGGATAGAGGGTAGGGCGGGAAAAGGGATGGGGGGGGGGGTCGGATAGAGGGTAGTGCGGGAAAAGGGATGGGGGGGGGGGTGTGAAGTGAGGGGGTGTAGGGGGTGAGCTCAGCTCTCCCTAGAATTATTAGTGGCTCATGGCAGCTGCCGTGGTGTAGCGGCCAGAGCCTCTCCTGTAGATCTGCAGATTGTGAGTTCAGGTCCTGACGGAGCCGAACTTTTGTCAAAAATGACCTTGGCTCTGAGGTGGATGCAGCCTTGAGTGGGTACCAGGAACAGTTCTGGGAAGTCAATGCGGCTGGGGTGATGCTGAGCATATCACCCACCAAGTGCTGATTGGTCAAAAAATATACGTCTAGCCCTATATGCCCAATACATATGAAGGCGTGAAAAAGGATCCGTTACTTTGTTACTTATAAGGGAGCTGAGCTCCCGGGTTTTAGCTCTCATGTCAGACAATGATATCGGGTCACCGTATGAGGTTGGCTTTTTTAAGTATCCAGAAACCATGTGTTGTTAACCCTTTGGCTCGGTATTCTAGATATCGCAGCCCTTCGGCTTTGATTCCACGATAGATATCGTAAATCTCGGAGAAATGTGTCTTTTCTGCCTACCCCCGGGCGTGAACCCATATCAACATGGAATTCGTCACACGGTTGCCGCTCAGTGAGGTTTAACCAACTGCGCTAGAGAGCCGGGCACACCGTATGGTTACCTCGCAACTATTCGTCCTTTCACTGGCTGAGTGTGTGGATCATTTTATATCTGAATAACAAACCCATAGATTTTCTTTGAAGTCTGTTGTCCTTTCTTGGGCTGCCACCTGATCAGCCCTGAGCTTTTAAGAATTGTACCTTGACTAAAAACCCTCAGGGCAAGTCCTAAATACTCCGTTGAACCCCTAAAGATGTTATCCTCATCAATCGGGTGCCGTTTAACGTCACATCCCATACCCCTAAAGATGTTATCCTCATCAATCGGGTGCCGTTTAACGTTACATCCCATACCTCTAAAGATGTTATCCTAAAGATGTTTAACGTCACATCCCATACCTCTGCTGCGCTCTATTGCATGCTACTATTTCGATTTCTGACCCCAAGTTTAGCCTCCAATTTCTGCCAGACCATTTCTCATTTTAGTGCTTGAGTTTGTAATTTTTTTGGGCACATTTGATCTCAGAGTGTACCCAGTATATCTCCACTTGATTTTACTGCAGTCGATGCAGGTATTTCTCCAGACATTTCTCTGATTTTCTCTCTTTTGTTTTTAAAAATTTATTCAATTTGATGTTCGTGATTTCCCCCACACATTTTTCTTTTTTCAAATGCATTCAACTTTCGTTCCACATCTTCGGTATATGTTAGAAATAAAATCACGTTAGCATTAAAGATTTGCAGCTTTATTTAACAGCTAAATAACTTGGAGCTGCCTATTTTGTTGAGGCTCTTGCGGACTGTTGTTGTTGTTGTTGTTGGTTTTTTTTTTTTTTTGCTAATGCATATCATTATTTCCTACACGGTATCTCTCCTTGAGAGTCGCAATTGCTACCCAGTTAGGTGAAATGGTCTGCTACTTTCTTTGACTGGTATGTTCTCTAACCTGACATCTACATGATCTGTTGCTGACATATTTCATTGATTTGTCTTCTCATAACTTATTTCTAGTCCTATTGTTTTCTGTGTGTGTTCTTTTTACTCAGCAGAAGAATATAATCTGCGAAATCCAGATCCACCAGTTGTCAATTCTAAATCCAGTCAATGTCAATATTGCTTTTACAACATTTACTAATTACCCAATAACTGGCTACTCTCAACAACGAGAGGAAGAGAGAATGTTGCAGGGTTTTACTCCAGTTTCCACTAAAAACCGGTCACTTAGACCATTTTCAGTGCGCACTGCACATTCTTGTATGCCGTAGCATTCTAAAATTCCTCATAGTGAAATTGTCTGTAAGCTGTCAAAGACCTTATTGAAATCAATAACATTCAGAATGAGAGGTCGTTGCTTCTCAGTATGTTCTTCTAGAATAAGTCTCAGAGTCTTAGGAAGTTATACACATATATATATATATGCGTATGTGTGCCAGGTCGGTCTTTTTAACTCCGGCATCCAATGAAGTTAATCCCGCGTTAAGCCAATCAGGGGACCTGCGATTTGTTATTTTGCACTTGGGTTCTCCCCGTTTGCAGTCCCTTATGGTTTTACCGATCAGTACGAATTGTGTAATCGCTTATTAAATGTATTTCCGGTGGAGAGCACTGGGGTCGATGCTAGCCTTATCTTGGGAAGCAGAAATGCAACGTGAAGACGTTTTGTTGTGACACAGCAGAGTAGGTTTTATGCCTTGGCTGACTGCTGGCCTAAGAGGGAAGATTCGACCGGCGGACAGATAGAGCAATGCAGGTTTTATGCCTTGGCTGACTGCTGGTCTAAGAGGGAAGCTTTGACCGGCGGACAGATTGAGCACAGCTCTTCTGATGTGGATGATTCTGCAGAGTGCTTTATTTAAAACATTTTGATCTACTTTTTCTTCGGAACAAACAAGGCAGACTGAAGAAGCGACCATGTTCCATGAGCAACACATGGTCTCTACAATACAACATAGGCTTTGTGCTATGGAGAGGAGAAACTTCATCCTTGGTTTTAATAGGTCTCCGAAACAAATGGAGAGGCAGCAGTTACGTATTATAAATCTCTCTCGTGTGGCAAAATAAAGGCTAACGAGCTTTCACGTGTGCTATGTCTAAAAACTTGATATTAAGTGGCAAGACAAGATCACAAACACTGAGGTACTGGAAAAAAACAAGGCATTACAACCGTTTTCTCACTGCTTAGTCTCCGAAAGTTCAGGTGGCTGGGTCACCTGAAGAATGAAAGGTGCCTGAATAACAAAGGACATCCTCTATAAAATTTTAAAGATAATGTATAATTTAGTTAGAAAAATGTATGTATGTATGAAAGTTGTATCCCACCAGGACATCAAACAAGCAATAAATACACTGTGACACAAAGTGCCACCATGCGGATGAGGATTAGCCGTGGAGATGTCCCGGAAACCCCAATCAGCCGTTAGGCCATATTTATGACCCGGCTATATTTAGGGCCCCCGGCAAAAGCCAGGGTGGGGCTTTAAAATAACTTAAAATTGCATAGCACACGGGGATGACGGGGATACCAGAAAAATCTATATCTTCTATTACCCAACCAAGACATCACACAAGCAATAAACACCCGATGACACAAAGTTCCACCATGCGGATGATGATCATCCGTGGAGAGGTCCCAGAAACCGCGTTCAGCCATAAAACCATATTTATGGCCGAGCTATTTTGCGGCCCGTGGCAAGAGCTAGAGTGGGGCTTCAAATACCGAAAAATTACATCCCGTAAAGGAATGACGAGAATACTGGGGAAAATGAATGAATGAATGAATTTCTACCCCACCAGGACATCACACAAGCGATAAACACCCGATGACACAAAGTGCCACCATGCGGATGAGGATCACCGTGGAGAGGTCCCAGAAACCGCGTTACTGGGGAAAAAAGTCAATTTGAAAATTGCGGACACCCCTCGTGAAAGCGTAGTTTGGGTGACAATAATCATATTAAAATAATTGTCGAGTTTGATTGTATTCTTATTGCGACATTCCCTGCGTTGTTTGGACAATATCCGCAACAGACTACACGTTACAAAACCTCGATTTTCTTGTGTCTAAATATTCCCCCCGAACGGTAACTCTCTTGACTATCTGCAGAGAGCTAATAAAATCGCGGATTATCGCTCTTGGCCCAGTATTGTCTAGCACGTATGGCGCTCTCATGAATGTCTTAGCCAGCTCAAGGGAGACAAATTCTCACCGGAACAGCCACGATATATTTCATTATGGATGTAAGTGATTTTCTCCTGTACCTGTGACGATACGATGGATGGACGGACGGACACGATGTTCTATTTTCCATACTCAATAAGTTATTAACATTTTCTAGCTCAAGCCTAAAAAAAAAAAATCGCAGTTTCCATTCCGGCATTCGAGGACAATTTGAAGAATTACACAGACCCATGATGAGATACTTTCAGCCTCAGATTCATTTTTACTGAAACTAAGAAACCTCTCTGGTCTTTTTATAATCAACAAATAATGGGAATTGTCTATTTTGGAGCAGTAGTAGTAGTACTTTTACCCCACTAGGGCCCGGCTCTCTAGCGTAGTTGGCTAAACCGGATTGCGCGGAGACCAGGTGACGAACTCCTTGTGGTCCAGGTTTAACCCCGGGGGTATGCAGAAAAGCCACATTTTCTCCTAGATTTACGGTATTTACAATGGAATCAAGGCCGAAAGGTTGCGATATCCATAATACCCAGCCTAAGGGTTAACAACTCATGGCTTCTGGATACTAAAACAAACAAACAAACCCCACTAGGACATTACACAAGCGATAAACATCCGGTGACACAAAGTGCCAACATGCAGATGAGGATCACCCATGGAGAGGTCCTGAAAACCGCGATCAGCCATTAGACCATATTTACGGCCGGGCTATATTGCGGCCCTTGGCAAGAGCCAGGGTGCGGCTTCAAAATGACGAAAATTTGCATCCCACAAGGGGATGACAGTGATAATTATATTAAGAGCAGTTATCAGTCTCTTTGCTGTGAAGATAGACAATTCGTTCAGACCATATTTGGGCGTTATCACAATACAGTCCCGTACTGGCTAAAGACAGAGAATAGCAAACTGATTGTAGAGTGAGGAAGATAAAAACAGTGGCCGCTTGTTGAAACTTGACGTTGGCAAGTGGCGTAGACCTAGAGCAGGAACACTGTCGAGTGAAAGTGGCAGCAGTAGATAAAGAGAAACAACCCAGGATAAATTATAGTGAGAGCGAGGTAACTGGAGATAAAGAGACAGGGAGAGAGAGAGAGAGAGAGAGAGAGAGAGAGAGAGAGAGAGAGAGAGAGAGAGAAAGAGAGAAAGCAAGAGAAATAGAAACGACTCCAGAAACGACACACTCGCACACACACACACACATTGTGAGCAGCAGCTAAGAGCAGGTTGGGATGACCGCAGGGCTCTCATGCAACCGAACAGGGTTCAAATCTTCGGTATACTTGGCTATTCTTTTTGTCGGGGACAGTAGCCATGCAGCCTCAAGACTAATGACCCCTTCCCTTCCTCCTACAACCTCCCTACTAACCCCTTCCCCTCACTCTCCCTATACTGCCAAAAATGTAATTAGGTCAGTGAGGAAAACTTAAAAAACTGAAGCTCATCATTGCTAGAACTAATGGAGCGACATGTTATGTGCACCCAGTGTGCTATCTGCAGTGACGTGTTATGTGCCCACAGTATGCTATCTTCAGTGACGTGTTATGTGCACACAGTATGCTATCTTCAGTGACGTGTTATGTGCACCCAGTGTGCTATCTTCAGTGACTTGTTATGTGCACACAGTGTGCTATATTTAGCGACATGTTATGTGCACACAATGTGCTATCTTCAGCGACATGTTATGTGCACACAGTGTGCTATCTTCAGCGACGCGTTATGTGTACACAGTATGTTATCTTCAGTGACGTATTATGTGTACACAGTATGTTATCTTCAGTGACGTGTTATGTGCACACAGTGTGCTATCTTCAGTGACATGTTATGTGAACACAGTGTGGTATCTTCAGCGATGTGTTATGTGCACACAGTGTACTATCTTTACTGACGTGTTATGTGCACACAGTGTGCTATCTTCAGTGACGTGTTATGTGCACACAGTGTGTTATCTTCAGTGACTTGTTATGTGCACACAGTGTGGTATCTTCAGCGATGTGTTATGTGCACACAGTGTACTATCTTTAATGACGTGTTATGTGCACACAGTGTGCTATCTTCAGTGACGTGTTATGTGCACACAGTGTGTTATCTTCAGTGACTTGTTATGTGCACACAGTGTGCTATATTTAGCGACATGTTATGTGCACACAATGTGCTATCTTCAGCGACGTGTTATCTGCACACAATGTGCTATATTCAGTGACGTGTTATGTGCACACAGTGTGCTATCTTCAGTGACATGTTATGTGAACACAGTGTGCTATCTTCAGCGACGTGTTATGTGCACACAGTGTGTTTTCTTCAGTGACGAGTTATGTGCACACAGTGTGTTATCTTCAGTGACGTGTTATGTGCACACTGTGTGCTATCGTCAGTGACATGTTATGTGCACACAAGGTGGTATCTTCAGGGAAGTGTTATGTGCACACAGTGTGGTAACCTTAGTTACGTGTTATGTGCACACAGTGTGCTATCGTCAGCGACATGTTATGTGCACACAGTGTGGTATCTTTAGCGACATGTTATGTGCGCACGGTGTGGTATCATCAGCGACGTGTTATGTGACGTGATGATCAATGTTCATGTCACATTTAATATTCGTTCGCCCTTGAGAGGCCGGTTGGAACGTTGTGTTGTGGTTTACAACTAGGCTGGAATATCTGACCTATGTACTTATTTTTTTCAATCACGGAATATTACTGTGGGTTCCACAACTGGTTAGGTGACGGAGTTTGATGTCGGGGGCACACTTAAACTAAACAGTCCTTGGTGACAGCATGCGGCGCCAACTCCTCTGGCTAATACGAACTGTACAGACAGTAGTGACCGTTTTGTGTTGTTGTTGTTGTGACGGCGTTGGTGGTAGTGGTAGCAATAGTACTGGTACTAGATGGGTGATGTGGTTGCTGTTACACTGGCCACATTTACTTTTCAGTACAGATTAATGCTACCCATTTTAGTCTGGGTGGACACGGATGCCAACTTCAATTTGACAACAATATTTCGTCAAGCAATGACGTTTCCATACTTCGTAGAGGGTGATATGATTTTCACGAATTTGGTAAAAAAAAAAGGGGGTTGGTTGGTGCCAGACACTGTTAACGGAGAGAGCTTAATATATTATTTTTAAGTTCTAATTTTCTAACTATTTTTATTTTAACCATACCGCAACGTGATAATTGTCGTATGGCCTGGTTTAGTGTGATGTGTTTGTTAAATAAGCAAGGCTTCTGATTGTGTTCAACACCAAAAACTGCATCACATATTGATATGCATGAGATTTCTATTTGGTACATCCTAAAGAATATCTTTATCTTGAGCAAAAAGCACCAATCAGAGTAGCTGGTAAAACATCAGATTGCCCTGAGGTGCAGAGATGAGTCAGACAGGGCTGTATTTTCTCCCCACGCCTTTAACATATATGCTGAAAATATTACGAGAAATGCAATTAGTGAAGAGGCCTGTGACAGCTTTGATCTACTCACAGATGGAGGCAAGCTTATTTGAGAATTCAGATACGCAGACGACACACCCCTTCTTTCCAGCAGAGTACATGGCTTCGAAAAATTAATTCTGATCTTCAGGAAAAGATAGCAAAAAAGATCTTTTTTTTTCTTTCTTTCTGAATCTTGATTTTTTATTTTAAATCCACAATGAATATAACACACCAACCACCTTCTAAAATCGATTTTGAAAATTTTGAAAATGTGTGAACAACAATGGCGACTGCCCAAAAGTTAGAAAAAGACTTGCTTTAATAACGGAGACGCTAAAGGGCAGAAAAAACCTATAATACAGTACACTAAGAGAGTTAAAGTAAACGTTTTGAGATCATGCATGTTTCCCTGTCAACTGATGGATATCAGCCATGAACACTTACACAAATTTTAAAGACTGATTATAGGAGATTTTGAATTAAAATACTACAGAAAAAAAATTCTTAGAATAGACTGGATCAATATATTATTTGATCTGAACATTGGGGATAACTGGCTCATCAACAGTGTCCTGTCCTGAAAATTCAAGTATTTTGGCCGTGCTGGACGTCAAGGCAGCTTGAAGAGAACGATAATGGAGTGATGATTTGTTCAACTAGCGTTTTTCTTACTATCATTATTTATGCTTTTTTTGTTTTTTTGTTCTTCAGTTTTGCCCCGGTCATCGTGATCATCATCATCATCATCATCATCATCATCATCATCATCATCATCATCATCATCCTCCCATCAAGTATTTTAGGTGTAAGGTCTTGCTTGAAAGCTTCCGGATAAATCCCGTCTGCTGTGTGTCTTGTGAAATGCTCTCTCATCCCACCGAAATCTGGCTTGACATTTGTGTGCCTGCCTGCTTTATTCATGTTTTTCTTGGTCTACCTGTTTGCTTGCACCCAGAATAATTTTGTCTGGTTGTCCTCTTTTTAGTTTCTTTGTGCCTCAGTGTCTGACCAAATGGTGAGAGCCCTTGCTTTTAATATTTTATTTTTATTTTTTTCTTTAGAGACTTCGTGTTATATCCATCCTACAATCCCCTCCCCCTTCCCACAACCCCCCCCCTTCCCACAATCCCAACCTTCCCACAACCCCAAATGATATCATTTAAAAAATATGCGAGTTAGCTGGGGTTTGTTTTTCGACCCCCGCCCCCCAGAAACACCATATGTCAAATGACCATACAAGCTGTCCTCTGCATTTACAACTGTTCATACAGTCAGTAACATAGACCCCGTGTGAGTTCCTGGCCCCATTTATGGGGAGAAATGGGGGGAGGGGGGGAATAGACTCTATGTCTAAAAAAGAAATTGCGTAAAAAGGCGACTATTTGTGGAGTTGTACTCCCAAGTTTACAACGTATTAGCATGAGAGGCCAGAAACCAACAGTCAGCACACGAGTTAATCTGTTTAAGCAGAATTCAAATTCTGGAAGTCCAGAAGTGGACGAAAAACCAAAAATGTTCGACATAGTTTGCTGCATGCCTTGTCTGACACAATAACATCACGAGGCATTCTCTCTAGGTGGGCAAACCATTTGAATTGCTGTCTTTGTAGATACAGTTGAGAACTGCTTACGTGCCGACTTGTTCTCTTATGACGCCATCTTCAGACATTACACTTTCACAGTCGCTAACTACAGCAGTCAGACCACGAATTCCATATCTCGGTAACACAGCGTAGAAAGTACTCCATCTCAGAGAACACACTGCCGGAGTCTACCAATCATCAGTGGAAGTCCTTATTTGAAAACACTTTCAGGGAGCTGGCTGATCCATGCCATAACCTTGAGGTCTCCGGACTCTTCTGCTGTGTTTTCACACTCCTACTTACAAAACAGGACATTGTTATCGTTTTTGGCACCTAGCTAGTGGTGGTCACCAGTATTGCGAGCAGTGTCCCTCTCGCAACAGTCTGATTGTATATCCGTGTCGCAACATTATGATTGTATATCCGTGTCGCAACAGTATGATTGTATATCCGTGTCGCAACAGTATGATTGTATTTCCGTGTCGCAATAGTCTGATTGTATGTCCGTGTCGCAACAGTATGATTGTATTTCCGTGTCGCAATAGTCTGATTGTATATCCGTGTCGCAACAGTATGATTGTATTTCCGTGTCGCAATAGTCTGATTGTATGTCCGTGTCGCAACAGTCTGACTGTATGTCCGTCTTGCAACAGTCTAATTGTATGTCCGTCTCGCAACAGTCTGACTGTATGTCCGTCTTGCAACAGTCTGATTGTATGTCCGTCTCGCTACAGTCTGATTGTATTTCCGTCTCGCTACAGTCTGATTGTATGTCCGTCTCGCTACAGTCTGATTGTATGTCCGTCTCGCTACAGTCTGATTGTATGTCCGTCTTGCAACAGTCTGATTGTATGTCCGTCTTGCTACAGTCTGACTGTATGTCCGTCTCGCTACAGTCTGATTGTATGTCCGTGTCGCAACAGTCTGATTGTATGTCCGTCTCGCTACAGTCTGATTGTATGTCCGTCTCGCTACAGTCTGATTGTATGTCCGTCTTGCAACAGTCTGATTGTATGTCCGTCTCGCTACAGTCTGACTGTATGTCCGTCTCGCTACAGTCTGATTATATGTCCGTCTCGCTACAGTCTGATTGTATGTCCGTCTCGCTACAGTCTGATTGTATGTCCGTGTCGCAACAGTCTGACTGTATGTCCGTCTCGCTACAGTCTGATTATATGTCCGTCTTGCAACAGTCTGATTGTATGTCCGTCTTGCAACAGTCTGATTGTATGTCCGTCTCGCTACAGTCTGATTATATGTCCGTCTTGCTACAGTCTGATTGTATGTCCGTCTTGCAACAGTCTGATTATATGTCCGTCTTGCAACAGTCTGATTGTATGTCCGTCTTGCAACTGTCTGAATTGTATGTCCGTTTCGGTACAGTCTGATTTATGTCCGTCTTGCAACAGTCTGATTGTATGTCCGTCTCGCAACAGTCTGATTGTATGTCCGTCTCGCAACAGTCTGATTGTATGTCCGTCTCGCTACAGTCTGATTGTATGTCCGTCTCGCAAGAGTCTGATTGTATGTCCGTCTCGCAAACAGTCTGATTGTATGTCCGTCTTGCAACAGTCTGATTGTATGTCCGTCTTGCAACAGTCTGATTGTATGTCCGTCTTGCTACAGTCTGATTGTATGTCCGTCTTGCTACAGTCTGATTGTATGTCCGTCTTGCAACAGTCTGATTGTATGTCCGTCTTGCAACAGTCTGATTGTATGTCCGTCTTGCAACAGTCTGATTGTATGTCCGTCTTGCTACAGTCTGATTGTATGTCCGTCTTGCTACAGTCTGATTGTATGTCCGTCTCGCTACAGTCTGATTGTATGTCCGTCTCGCTACAGTCTGATTGTATGTCCGTGTCGCAACAGTCAGACTGTATGTCCGTCTCGCTACAGACTGGTTGTATGTCCGTCTCGCTACAGTCTGATTGTATGTCTGTCTCGCTACAGTCTGATTGTATGTCCGTCTCGCTCGCTGGCTCACTCCAAAATGTTGAGAGTCAGATTGATCCCCAGGTCACTCCTGGCTGCACTATTCTCTTCAGAAAGCCATGATGTGTTCTGTGTTTCTACCGATTATGTGAACATTTGCTTTTTGTGACTTGTATCCTTTAATGCGACATAGGTCCCCAACCAACTCACACCACGTCGTCCCATCTTGTTCATGCAGCTGTAATATATCCAGCCATAAGGCAATCTAATCCACCCAAGCACACTGATCACACCTGTTTCACCTGCCTGAGTCCGGGCTTCACACCTGCCTGAGTCCATGCTTTACACCTGCCTGAGTCCATGCTTCACACCTGCCTGAGTCCATGCTTTACAAGCTCTGCTCTCTAACTACAATGTCTCCTTAGGGTTTGTTTATGTCAGCTCATCACATGTACGTTTACATTCATGACTATCGATGTATGCCTTCCATTGTGGTTTGTACTATCAATGTCCCTGTAGTTATGTCCCATTGCCATCTTGCTGTTGGTTAAATACACTCCCTTGGTGTCTGATAGTCAACAGCATTGCAACAGATGACGTCAAACATGCGAGAAACATCGCAAGCTTGGAAAACTAATATTTCCACATCAAAGAAGGGAGGGAAGGTGAGGTGAGGGAAGGGGAGGTGAGGGAAGGGGAGGTGAGGGAAGGGGAGGGGAGGGAAGGAAAAACTTCACGAAGGTGAAGACAAAAGACTGGCAATGCATTGGTTATGAACGCTCACGTGACTAGAGAACTTAGTGAAGAAACAGAGACTTTCCGGCCTACCACGAAGATAACGACGTTTTGTAAAGGACTTGCTGATTGATAATGATGATGATGATGATATTGATGAGTTATTACGCTCTTTCAGTCCCAGGTAAGTATTTATTCAATCGCCAGCGGCTGTGGCTGAAAGAACTAGCTGTTATTTCGGGGTGGGTTCACATAATGTCATCATGAGCAAGGCCAGTGAAAGTGACAATGGAGTCAGAATTCTTGAACAGAGCACAGACATTTAACAGAGACACGCAAGGGAGCAGACGAGACGGCTGGTAAACAATTAGTTGACGTCTCGAGTCTCACGCCCCAACGGCGCGGCTCTTACTAGCACTAACCTCCATAGCTTTGATTGTTTTTAACATCAGCCAGATGTGTGGTCCCATCGCGCTGCAACATTCTCTTCGGACCGTGATGATCTGTTTGTGCCTCCGCCCACGTCTACTCGCACCAAAGAGCACTTACAATACTTGGATAGATTTTATCTAGCTAATGTTAGCACCCGTACACATGCGAATACCCTCAACTATCTAGGAACAGTAAAAATTTGCCTAATAGAGAAAAAAAAAATCATCATTATGACCAAGTGCTATAGCGACTGGCGTAGGCGATCAAACTCCCCTCAACTTAGGATCTCAAAAATCAATCGGTTCGTGTGCTGACACCCTTCCATGCCATAACGTATTAGGAATTGTCACATTGTTTTCTCCTATCTATCTTTTCTGTCATTTATTATAAGATGTTCCTCTTCTGACAAATTGACGCAAATAATAACTGCTTTCTTCTCTGAGAAGGCGTCTTTTAGGCTTAACGTCTTTCGCAACATCTAGATTTCTCATTCTGGAAGTTTATATATTTTTGTCTTTAAAAAAAAAAGCATTGAAAAGTTCTCAAAGAATTGTATAATTTGCGCACTAATTGTCCAGGATTCACATCCATATTTTAAACTGGTTCTAAATCATCATCATCAAGTGCCTTGCAGACTGGCGTGGATGATCATGCCTCTCCACAATCTGCTATCCGCAACTGCTTGTATCAGTTTGTGTGTAGACATGCCATGACAAAAGTCTGTCCAGAATTTTCTTACGCTGTCTTTCTCTGTCTCTCTTTCCACAAATCTTTCCAGTAGCCACAATATTTTCCATTTTCCCTCTTGTAATAAAATCCCCCCAAAATATTGTTTGGTTTGTTTAGTAATTGTCCAGGATTCAGAGCCGAACGTTACAACGAGTTCTTACAGCATGCGAGAATTCTGTTTCTAACCTCCAGTAACCTGGATTTTGTGCAAAAACAGTTCTTCATTTGATAAAATGCAGGTTTGGCCTGTCCTATTCTATTCTTTATCGCTGTGATACATCTTCTATCAGATGTTATCCATGGGCCTAGATACTTACATTTCTTTTTTTTTTTAAAGTCCCTTCTCCACGCCCTTAGGCGTATAGGGCACATAGCCCTAGACCTATATTTCTATTGACCAGTCAGCACAAGATGGGTGATGTGGTCAGCATATCACCGGCCACCTTTACTTCCCGAACTGCAGCTGGTATCCATTCAAGGCTGGGTCGACCAGGAAGTCAAGGTTATTTTAGAAAAAGTCCGTCTTCGCCAGTAAATCTCTGTACTTGTCCTAAAATAACGCTTTTAACTTTTATTATACATTTAGTCACTATTCTTTTCTTGGAAATCACCATTACTTCAGTCTTTTCTTCTTTCAAACAGAAGCCAATTTTCTCAGTTTCTATCAACACCGCATCTGTCAATTTCTGTAGTTCTTCTGAGTTGTCGCCATCAAGACGGTATCGTCAGCATAAAGCAGGTTGATTATGTAACGCCAACCAACCACAATTCCTGGCATATTCCTGACTTATCTCATTATATTTTAACTATGCAAGGGACGCAAATCAGGTGACAGCACACATCCTTGTCTTACTGCCCTCTTTATGCTCTGAAATGTTCCCAAATGGTTATTAATTCTTTTAGCTGCTGCTTGCTGCCAATACATGTTCTTTACAATCAGTAAATCTGTTCTATCAAGGTTTATTTCTTCATGTTTCACACAATCAAATGCTTTTGTATAGTCAATGAAGCATCAGTAAAGATAATTTTGTGTTTACTTCTATAGCTCTTTCTGAAAAAGTCCTGAATATGGCATCTATGGCATTGTGTGTACCTTTTCCTTCCACACATCCACACTGTTCTTAACTAATTTCTGGTTTGATTTTGTTTCTTATTCTTCACCTAATTATTCACAGCAACATTTATATTTCTATCTCGTTATACCTGTCTTGCGCAGTGACACTGTACTGTACGAGGCTAGAAGTAGAACAGGCTACTACCGCAGGTTCTATATAGAATTAAAAAATCCTGTTTCAAATTTTGAATTCTATTGATTTATTCCATTAGTGTTTCGTTTAATAAAATCAATATTTTTTTCTGTCTATTTCTCCTTATCTCTGTCACTAATTTAATGACAATAACACGATCCACAATAATTAGCTGTCACTTGCATTAAAAACAAAATTGTGTCTGGACTGTAAACAATCTACAGTGTTGTACATTATAAAACGTTAGCAATAAACAGACACGCAGACAAGTATGTAATGACAGCTGAAATGTGCCTAATGAAGAAGAAAATGCAAGAAAAAAACAGACATTAAAGTAAACGGATAGAAGCTGGGTGCTGTAAGTCATGGTTGGATGTTATGCGAGGACACCAACACGAAAACTGAAGGCAATGAGCCGGAGAAAAACACAAAATGATGTGACCACACCGAAGGGACAAGATCATAAGTCACAACTGATCTGCCATTCTAGTGATAAACATGCCAGCTGGCCCTACAAGCCTTAGATCTAGGCACGGCATATTATGATGCGGTTTTTCATGTGTGGAACAAAATCAGGCAGCTAAAACTGCGTTTGTCTTAATTGGTTTAAAAAATACCATGTCTTCAAGTAGAATTTTGTAAATAGTATGTTACTGTCACAGCTGAATAGAAGACACACAGTTAAGAACGTCAAAACTTGTCTTTGGAAACAAAGAAACAAACTATTTCTTCGGCACTGAATTCAGTCAAAAAAAAAAAAAAAAGCAATTACACAAAACAAAATAATTGGATTACTTACATCAGTGTATTTTAATCCTCGGTCCAACGCGACAGGTGAATGGAGATTTAAGAAAGAAGTTTACAGCGAAAACGATGAAACCGACAAGTGACGAAGTCTGAGTCGCGGTATTCGAGCGCGCGTTTAAAACCCGCCCAAACCATGAGCAGTAACTAGGCGCTTGGGCGGCGAACGGGTAACCACAATAGCCATATGGGAAAACTGCGAAGCGGAATATAACCGACGCTCTGCAAACTGAACTGTCTTATAGCGGGCACTGTGATGTGTAGCTAAAGAACTGCAGGAAAAGACCGTTTCAATTTCCTTAGCGTCCATGCTTATAGAGCTAAACATCTTTTTTATAAGCTAGCAAGCATTCTAAAGGTAATTTTTATTAATCCGGTCGTCTTTACTTCTTAGGACAATTCCTGGTGTCTCAGTTAGACTGGGTGGACCTTGTAGGGAAGGGCAGTTATAAAAATGCGAAAGGACTATGGTGTCCTAGTGACTCACAAATGAGCTAGCGGGAAGCGAAAAGGGAAAAACAAGTAGGGAGACGAGGAAAGAAATATGTTTAGGACAAAGAAAATAGCTCCCCGCTGGACTACATAAACAGGTAAAGTAAATAAAAGACAATGGTTCTTTTGTTGCAGGAAATATGACATATTTTCATGGCTCAGTTGATGAGTGTGAAGAGTGAATTACACAACAACAGCGACAACATATAAATACATAGGCAGCTCCTAGTCAGACCACATGCACGAACAACAAGTCATATTATGAATAAAAAAAATAGAACATAATCATCAATTTCAATATCTGGGTTTTTTCCCTCCTGAACACAAAACTACCGTGCTTGGCAGATAAGAATACGTTAATGCATTAACAATCAACACCGTGCTCGAATAGACCATGCACTAATCACTCTAGCTAAAGAGGATGATAGTTCGCCTCCAGCGATTTTCTATCAGAATCTCCGTCGAGGATGCGCATAGAAATTTATATCTAACAAAATATATCTACTGAATGTACCGTCGCAACACGAAACTAGTGAGCGAGTTTTTGTCTCGTCTTTTCTCAATCCCAGATCTTTTATATTTTTCATGAACCACAGTTACTCGCTGGCCACTTACGGAGAGTTTCGATCTCCAGACCTGCCAGATTGGTCCGTCGAGTGCAGCTAAACCAAAATTATTAACAGGCTAATAAACTATCCATACCAACCTGCTAACACCAAGGAATACGCAGATGTGGCCACGTTGAGACTAGTTTTTTTAGTCTCGTTCGTCTTAAACATTTTCTGCCTGTTACCTGGCAATGAAGCACATCTACTCAACTAAATAAGACATATCGTTTTGCAGATTAGCTTAGGGCTGCTAGGATTATTTAGCTTGATTCTTTTACGGCATGAGGGAGCGGCGAAGGAGGATGCGATTTCCGGAAAATAAGACAATGTTAGACCTCAGCAAACGTGACTAAAAGATATGGCAGATCCATTGGCTATGAAAGCACATAGGAACAGAGAAGTGGCGAGGGCAGATCCATTGGCTATGAAAGCACATAGGACCAGAGAAGTGGCGAGGACAGATCCATTGGCTATGAAAGCACATAGGACCAGAGAAGTGGCGAGGGCAGATCCATTGGCTATGAAAGCACATAGGATCAGAGAAGTGGCGAGGGCAGATCCATTGGCTATGAAAGCACATAGGACCAGAGAAGTGGCTAGGGCAGATTCATTGGCTATGAAAGCACATAGGACCAGAGAAGTGACAAGGGCAGATTCATTGGCTATGAAAGCACATAGGACCAGAGATTGGCTAGGGCAGATCCATTGGCTATGAAAGCACATAGGACTAGAGAAGTGGCTAGGGCAGATCCATTGGATATGAAAGCACATAGGACCAGAGAAGTGGCTAGGGCAGATCCATTGGCTATGAAAGCACATAGGACAAGAGAATTGGCTAAAGAAAGAGATTTGTAGGCGTGGCGTGACGAGATTGACGTTCTGTAAGGACTTGCTGAATGATGATGTCTATAGTGCTAACAGTTCCGATTCTCTGATCCAAACATTTATTACTAAACAATAACTTCTAGGACAAGCAACTGTTGAAACATGACCTGTTTGGTACTGACAGAACTCAATTTGCAAGCAGTGGAGATCGGTAGCAAGTCACAACAGTGAAATATAATAGTTTCACTACAATTGTCAAGTCACAACAGTGAGATATACTAATTACACTACAATTGTCAAGTCACAACAGTGAGATATACTAATTACACTACAATTGTAAAGTCACAACAGTGAGATATACTAATTACGCTACAATTGTCAAGTCACGACAGTGAGATATACTAATTACACTACAATTGTCAAGTCACAACAGTGAGATATACTAATTACACTACAATTGTCAAGTCACAACAGTGAGATATACTAATTACACTGCCAATAGTTCTAACAGCTGGACAATTGTTGCTGCAGCTTTGACTTCACATTGAACGTTGTGGGATGTGGGCAAAGGAACTTGACTTGTCATGTTTGTCGCTCGCAAACGTTACTTAGATCAGTGAAAGAGGCGGAACAACAGGCCAACTTGGCAGACCATGTAGCGGAGTCACGAGGTTGCTCTATTCACTGTATGATTTGGCTAGCTGGTCGTTTGGGTGATTGATTGTCGTTTTGTAAATGACACTAATGGGCTGATGAAGTCACATCGTTCTCTTGACGTTTGTATTTATGATACTGAGAAGCTCACCAGTTCTACTTTTCGTTTGGTTTGATGACATTTCGTTAGATTGTTATAGCTCCCCCCCCCCCCCCCGATTAATCTATTTTAGCTCTCTCGCACGTCCCGCGCTCCCAGAACTGCTACTATCTGTCCATCCCAGAACTGCTACTATCTGTCCCTCCCAAAACTGCTACTATTTGCCCCTCCCAAAACTGCTACTATCTGTCCCTCCCAGAACTGCTACTATCTGTCCCTCCCAAAACTGCTACTATCCGTCCCTCCCAGAACTGCTAGTATCTGTCCCTCCCAGAACTGATACTATCTGTCCCTCCCGGAACTGCTACTAACGGTCCCTCCCGGAACTGCTACTATCTGTCCCTCCCGGAACTTCTACTAACGGTCCCTCCCTAGCCTGGCTCGTATGTGCTGTACCTGTTCGTACCTGCGATATTGTAGATTTATGTCCTGTGCTGATAAAGGCTCAGGTGCGGCAACATTCACTTGTCGTCTGCGTTTCTGATAAAGTGAGGACGACTGGTTGTTAATTTCGATCGGTTTTATCTCTTTTGTTGGTTGATTATTACAGGGGGTCGAACTCGGGTCTCCCGCATGAGAGCCGGACGTTGTCACCACTCGGCCAGCCGCCCCTACTTGTGCTGGTGTGAAATTTAAAAGCACAGTTTCAGTGCCAGCAATTTCTCGTCGCTTTCGACAAAGTTGAAATGGCTTGTATTTCATCAAATGCAGCATTTTTTCACACGCAGAAATTGCTGATTTCCCTATGTGGAAAACAAAGTATAAGACATCCTGCAATTTTGAATGTGGGGGAGGGGGCGGGTGGAGTAAAACACATGTTAGAAATTTGTCCTTAACCTACTAGGGAAAAAGTGGGTTGGTGGAGGGGTGAGGGGGAGGCAGGATATAAAAAAAGGAAATCAGCTTTCACTAGCAAGACACTGTGACGCTTGTAGATATTACAGAGAAACAACTTCCTACAACCTCGCGCTTGTGGTTATAACAGAGAAATAAGCTTTCTCTGACACGACACTGTGAGGTATAACAGAGAAATAAGCTTTCTCGGACACGACACTGTGAGGTATAACAGAGAAATAAGCTTTCTCGGACACGACACTGTGAGGTATAACAGAGAAATAAGCTTTCTCTGACACGACACTGTGAGGTATAACAGAGAAATAAGCTTTCTCGGACACGACACTGTGAGGTATAACAGAGAAATAAGCTTTCTCGGACACGACACTGTGAGGTATAACAGAGAAATAAGCTTTCTCGGACACGACACTGTGAGGTATAACAGAGAAATAAGCTTTCTCTGACACGACGCTGTGAGGTATAACAGAGAAATAAGCTTTCTGGGACACGACACTGTGAGGTATAAGAGAGAAATAAGCTTTCTCGGACACGACACTGTGAGGTATAACAGAGAAATAAGCTTTCTCTGACACGACACTGTGAGGTATACCAGAGAAATAAGCTTTCTCTGACACGACGCTGTGAGGTATAACAGAGAAATAAGCTTTCTGGGACACGACACTGTGAGGTATAAGAGAGAAATAAGCTTTCTCGGACACGACACTGTGAGGTATAACAGAGAAATAAGCTTTCTCTGACACGACACTGTGAGGTATACCAGAGAAATAAGCTTTCTGGGACACGACACTGTGAGGTATAAGAGAGAAATAAGCTTTCTCGGACACGACACTGTGAGGTATAACAGAGAAATAAGCTTTCTCTGACACGACACTGTGAGGTATAACAGAGAAATAAGCTTTCTGGGACACGACACTGTGAGGTATAAGAGAGAAATAAGCTTTCTCGGACACGACACTGTGAGGTATAAGAGAGAAATAAGCTTTCTCGGACACGACACTGTGAGGTATAACAGAGAATTAAGAAAAGCATTACCTACTGTAAATACTATGTTCTCTATCCCTACCATGACTTACTGGACTCCCTAGACTTCTAGTCCAGCTATTTGGAGCTACTAGGTCGGCGTTAAGTTTACGATAAGTTTCCAAAACACGTTTACATAAGATGTATTTATGTCCACATGACTTGATACCTTATTTACCCGAAATATCGGGCCCATATTTTCAGTACAGCCAACACAGACCTGGTTCAAAGTGCCCAACTGGACACATTCAAACCAAACAACTTCCAAGTGCCAGGTTTCTGCCAAGCACGAAAGTACTACACATATGAGAACGGCAGATGCAGACGGCGTAATCTTCCGGAAGTCTGGGTTTTACATGCGCCCCTGGCACGTGAGGTTCAGGGGACTGTAACCACTCAGAAATTCCAAGTTAGCGAAATCTAATTGCCACAGAAAGTGCCGTTCTTAATCACGCGTGTATCACTGGCCATTCCGGCTGTCCAGCAAAGTTGAGAGACTTGTTCTCGGAGAGATAAGTCACACAGTCGTCTGAAGACGAGCAGGCCGGCAGCACGTGCCTTCCAGCTCCGAGCTGAAATCTACCAGTGCCAGAAATGTGACCGCGTCTGGAATTACACTCCCCCCTCCCCCCAACCCACGTGGGTTCCGGGACCCCATTGTGTGTGTGTTTGTGTGTGTGTGTGTGTAAAGGGGCGTTATGGGAGGGGTGGAATAGAGAAATGGATACCGCTCCCTCACAAAAAATGTCGTTAAAGCCGATGAATTAGGGGGACTTTCTTCAAAGACCGAACTCTCTGATAGGGAAGGAACCAACAGTCTGCATTTAAGCCAGATCTGCAAAAAGGATGTGCATGCGAAACTCAACTTCTGGAACAAGACTAAAGTTCAGAAATGGATAAACACCCGGACTCTCCGCTGCAGCCAGTGAAGGCAAAGAAGGAAGAAGAAGGAAGTATACTAGTTTCTTCAGCAAGGCACTGTTGTCACTGCGAAGCAAATATGTTCGAATCTCGGTGTAGTCACTTTAGCTTTCAACGTTGACGTTATCTAAGATGTCTTCTTAGCTTTCAATGTTGATGTTGTCTAAGGTGTCTTCTTAGCTTTCAATGTTGATGTTGTCTAAGGTGTCTTCTTAGCTATTAATGTTCATGGTGTCTAAGGTGTCTTCTTAGCTCTATTGCTACCTTTCTAGTCTTTGTGTGTGTGTGTGGTTTTTTTTTCGAGTGTGTGTGTGTGTGTGTGTGTTTGTGTTTTCCAGTGTGTGTGTGTTTTCGAGTGTTTGTGTGTGTTTTCGAGTGTGTGTGTTTGTGTTTTCGAGTGTGTGTGTGTGTGTTTGTGTTTTCGAGTGTGTGTGTGAGTGTGTTTGTGTTTTCGAGAGTGTGTGTGTGTGTGGATCAATACGTGAATAATGTCTAATGATCTTTCATTAGATCCCACCCCGACCTAGTTAAAAAATGTACCAAGAAATGGCACTGGAAGTAAAGGTGGCCGGCCTGGAACAGATCACATCACCCACCGAGTCAATTTGCATAATTTAGTTTTCTTACTTTAAAAACATATTACAAATACAGAAAAAGCGAAGTTGGGACAAAAATAGACAACAGACTGAAGACAGAGAATCAAATTGTTGGCTGGTACTTGGTTGGGTCTGTTCTGGAAGAGACTAGAAACTGCACAGTGGCGGACATCATAGATACATCTGTCAACAGGGCACATACTTTTCTACACTTGTACAGTCAATTCGCTCGCCTGGTGCCTCAGTAACCTTTCGCGACATGCATGGTGTGTTAGACTGGTTTTATTATGTGCTTCCTTTAGGGGTTTCGGAAACAACACCAGCATTTACACGTGTTTACTTTTCTTCAAAATAAATCCAAGTTTAAATCACGCCGCAGGACTGTCACATAAATACTGACCTGCTTAGATGGAACGGCATTCAGTCGCAGGGGGTCGGCTGTGTAGATAGAGTGAAAGAATAAACCTTGGGCACCAGACAGAAGCAGGGAGATAAACAGATTATTCTTTTAAGCAGTGTCATCTTGAGTGTGTTTATCGTTTAGCCTTGGCCAAGATCTGAATTTTAAAAAAAGGGAGAATTTTTTTTTATTGCAACGCAGGCTTCTTGTTGACTGTGTTCGTTTAAGGGCCAGTTAGGATGATACTATGGGTTAACTATTGTAGCATCGACGAATTTAAACTCCGACTAACGCTACAAGATACTCGTCAAAGCAGTTGTATCAATTGAAACCCTTTGCTGCAAGCGTGTAAAACATGTTAGAGCAAAGAACATTTTTTTCTCCAAAACGTGAACATATTAATGCCAAACTGCATGCAAGTGGAGGCATCTCATATTCGTCATCATCATCATCATGTAGCCTGTCCTTTACAGAACGTTGCTCTCATCACAGTCTGCATGAAAGAAACTGGGTCTCTCGCCAGCTCTCCCGTCTCATGTACTTTCACAGTCAAGGAGTCACTTATATCCTGTGTCCATCTTCATGTAGGTCGGCCTCTGCCCCTCGTTCCTGATACCATTCTTCTGCTATAATTGTTTCCAATCCGTCGTGACGCTTAATATGACCATAACATTTCACCTACCGAGACAGGATGCTGTTTATTAGCCAATCTTCCTTGATTTTCAGATCTTTCAAGAAGTCAATATTTCTCCTCTTCTTTGTCCAAGGTATTCTGAGAATCTTTCTATAGCATTTCAGCCCAAAAGACGCCATTCTCTTCCTTAAGTACTGGGAGATAGTCCACGATTCTGAGTTATGAGTTATGTGTTATGAGTTATGAGTTATATTATCTTCACAGCACTCCGGCATCCATATGCGCTTAGATTCCGCTCTCAAGATATTCATCAGCTTCGCGCGGGTTATAGTGCCAGTCCTATGCTGGTTAACAACATTTTGTGTGCGTCCGGTGTGCTTCTCGTGATTGGCTGTGCCGATCTTTACTCCCAGTTCGCGTATTCTTAGCAGAGATGTGGACACGTTGCTTCCAAAATCCTCAGAAAGTCCCACCTCTCTAAGGGCAATGACAATGTCTGCGTGATCCATGGGCTGGTCATCTTCAATTTGATTCAGCACCTGCCAGTTTGTCAGCTTTTTTATTACCAACAACGCCTGTATGCCCTGGGACGAATATGAAGATAACTGCACACGCAGGAGAGTTTTGCAATGACTCAAACCACTGTCTGCGTAACCAGCCTACCTCGACCCACCGGATCATGCTCAACGAATCACTCAGCACACACACGCAGAAGTAGTCATGTGATTCCAGCCACATGAAAGCCTGTGTCACCGCCATCACCTCCATCGTCATGCTGCTGGTGGTCATGGAGATGGCACCGCTGGCTTTTTGAACTGTTCTGCCTGAACAGCGAGCTGTAAATGCCCATGTACTCTTATGTCCTCGTAAAACGGACCCATCTGTGAAGATTAACACATGGGTCTCATCTGACTTGTCACTGATAAGCACGCATACCTCGGCATTGACAGCAGCTGGTTTCTGCTCCCGATAATTCCAGTCACGACACAGGAGAATGTGAGATTGAGCGCTTTAGACACTCCTCACCTGGATGGATGTCTGTAAGGCTGCAAACCTGCATAATGTCATCCTCTGCCCTACCCAGCCATGATTTGCCCCCTTTAAACCTATTGCCCTTTTTCTTGAAGAGCATGAGGTGCAAAGAGTGCTTCAGATCTGAGCTTTTCTTGAGTTATGCACGAGACCTCCTTGATCCTGTAGTTCATGGTAGGGAAGTCAAGAAGGTACCTCATTGCTACATCAGAATTGTCTTTAGTGGACACTAGAATAATGCGCATTCCTTTAGTCCACGACTCACATCCGTATGTTGCTACAGGGAAGATGCATTCTTATTTTGATCTCCTGGTGCTTAAACAAAAACTTTTAAGACTGTTTAATCTTTGCATTGCTATGGCCATCCTTCTTTTAATTTCTTTCAGTCTCCATTGCTTTTTTTTTATAGAGACTCGATTGTCAAAGTTTGTGACATTTTAAATTCCTTAATCATTTTTTTTTTTTTTGGCAGCCAGTTTTATCTGTGAACATTATTTTCGTTATCTCATATTACAGGTGTTAATTTTATGTAGGTTACCTTTTGATAACTTCTAAATTTGGCAGTGGTAGCACGTTGGTATGATTATACTGTTTATAATCTGTTTATTGGCGCTCACAATTATGTACGGAGAGGATTTGGTATATATCTATTCTCCCGTCCTCCGACAGTTACTTCTTAAATATTGAAATTCTTGAGTATTTATTTTGCTTCAGACAAGTACCATTCGTGGAAAAAGGGTGGGGAAAGGGGGGGGGGGAAGGGCAATCAAATACGTAGGTTCTGAACGGACGGGGAATAAAAAGAGAATTTCTGAAAGATTAGAGTTAGAGAGAGAGAGAGAGAGAGAGAGAGAGAGAGAGAGAGAGAGAAGGGAAAAAAGAGAAGGAGAGAGAGAGAGAGAGAGAGAGAGAGAGGCAGAGAAGGGAAAGAGAGGGAGAGAGAGAGAGAGAGAAAAGGTAAAATATTTCGGTGATGTGAAAAGCTATAACACGATTGTCAAAACCATACTGGAAGGAAAGATCGACTTCAAGCGATACAAGTCAGAGAATAATATTGAGAGACGGACCAACAGCAGTCTGAGAGTGTGCGAACCCGCGACGAAGTTCATAGCATGTTGGATACCCAATGCAACCAATCTTCGCTGTGGAGATGGCACCTAATTAACCAGAAGCTGAAGTGACCTGTTGGGGCTAGAAAGTGCGACACTGTGAGCTGTGAATTTCACGTGAAATGTATTTCAACTGTGCCTAGCGTGCTTTATATTATAAACTGCATACTCCGACAATGGCGAATGGCCTGTTGCCAGAGAACTTGTTCTGCTTCATGTTGGTAATTACATGTGCAACTACTACTCTGTTGAAACTGCTTCTTCAATTGACGACTTAATGCATTTCTAGTGTCGATCTGTTTGTGTTGGCACTTCTGACTGCTGCCTGTGCATTTAGTGGTCGTTTATACTGTTAGATTTGCTAAGACTTTAGTCTGTGTCAATTTTTTTTTACTAGAGACAGGGACGGGCATTCTGTCTGGTTGTCGGTGGCACAGGGATGGAGCAGCCATTGTGTGACCCGGTTACTATGAAGGTTAAACAGCGATTAAACGATTACCTGGCCAATCAACAAAGACAGTGGGACGCATACAAATTGAGTAGAAAATACGAAAGACATTTGAATATTGTATTCTCTTTGTCAGAAATCTGTTATTACTTACATAATTATATAATTATCATGTGTGTGAATATTGGGAATTTGCTCACTGTCGAAAATTGGGTATCACAGCTAAGAGCTCCAGGTGTGAGTGGCAAACAGACAATTAGGTGACACAGCTAAGAGCTCCAGGTGTGAGCTGCAAACATACAGTTGCGTGTATAGACATGTAACATATTCACATACTTACGAGTCTGCTTGTTGACACTGAACTCCTGTGCTTGTCCTGCGTTCGTCCTGTGTTCGGTCCTGTGTTCGTCCTGTGTTCGTCCTGTGTTCGTCCTGTGTTCGTCCTGTGTTCGGTCCTGTGCTCGGTCCTGTGTTCGGTCCTGTGTTCGTCCTGTGTTCGTCCTGTGTTCGGTCCTGTGTTCGTCTTGTGTTCGTCTTGTGTTCGTCTTGTGTTCGTCCTGTGTTCGGTTCTGTGTTCGTCCTGTGCTCGTCCTGTGTTCGTCCTGTGTTCGTCCTGTGCTCGTCTTGTGTTCGTCCTGTGTTCTGTTCTGTGTTCGTCCTGTGCTCGTCTTGTGTTCGTCCTGTGTTCGTCCTGTGCTCGTCTTGTGTTCGTCCTGTGTTCGGTCCTGTGTTCGTCCTGTGTTCGTCTTGTGTTCGTCCTGTGTTCGGTCCTGTGTTCGTCCTGTGTTCGGTTCTGTGTTCGTCCTGTGCTCGTCTTGTGTTCGTCCTTTGTTCGTCCTGTGCTCGTCTTGTGTTCGTCCTGTGTTCGGTCCTGTGTTCGTCCTGTGCTCGTCTTGTGTTCGTCCTGTGTTCGGTCCTGTGTTCGTCCTGTGTTCGTCTTGTGTTCGTCCTGTGTTCGGTCCTGTGTTCGTCCTGTGTTCGGTCCTTTGTTCGTCCTGTGTTCGGTTCTGTGTTCGTCCTGTGTTCGGTTCTGTGTTCGTCCTGTGTTCGGTTCTGTGTTCGTCCTGTGTTCGGTTCTGTGTTCGTCCTGTGTTCGGTTCTGTGTTCGTCCTGTGTTCAGTCCTGTGCTCGTCCTGTGCTCGTCCTGTGCTCGTCCTGAGTTCAGTTCTGTGTTCGTCCTGTGTTCGGTTCTGTGTTCGTCCTGTGTTCAGTCCTGTGCTCGTCCTGTGCTCGTCCTGTGTTCAGTTCTGTGTTCGGTTCTGTGTTCGGTTCTGTGTTCTCCTGTGTTCAGTCCTGTGCTCGTCCTGTGCTCGTCCTGTGTTTAGTTCTGTGTTCGTCCTGTGTTCGGTTCTGTGTTCGTCCTGTGTTCAGTCCTGTGCTCGTCCTGTGCTCGTCCTGTGCTCGTCCTGTGTTCAGTTCTGTGTTCGTCCTGTGTTCGGTCCTTTGTTCGTCCTGTGTTCGGTTCTGTGTTCGTCCTGTGTTCGGTCCTTTGTTCGTCCTGTGTTCGGTTCTGTGTTCGTCCTGTGTTCGGTCCTTTGTTCGTCCTGTGTTCGGTTCTGTGTTCGTCCTGTGTTCGGTTCTGTGTTCGTCCTGTGTTCAGTTCTGTGTTCGTCCTGTGTTCGGTTCTGTGTTCGTCCTGTGTTCAGTCCTGTGCTCGTCCTGTGCTCGTCCTGTGTTCGTCCTGTGTTCAGTCCTGTGCTCGTCCTGTGCTCGTCCTGTGCTCGTCCTGTGTTCAGTTCTGTGTTCGTCTTGTGTTTGACATTCAAGTCGATCCAGTCCACAGCAACAGATACAGAATAAAATTATAACATAAAAATTAATTGTGAACTTGGTAGAGAAGCATTTTGCTAAACTCCATACAGGCCATACATTATTTCATCCTTAGTTTCACGAGGGTAGATGCATCTGACATGTATCAGTGTTGTCACTGGAGCTATAGCGTGTCGTGCTTTGTGCTGTGCTTCCGGTTAGTGACTAGTCGGTCTGCGGAGTGTAGGTGTGTGTATGTGTGTGAGAGATAGAGAGAGAAAATGAAAAAGAGACAGATGGAGAGCTATGCGGGTAAAGGGCCGGTAACAATTGTTTATCATCAGCACACGAGACAGAGCAGTCTAGCCGAAGTTCATGTTCATATCTGGACATTTGAGTGTCGTGGACAATGAACAAGTAGAGTCACTGGATGGTACTGCCACTACATTAAAGCGTCAACGATAATACTGAGCTAACATAAAGACCGTGTCTTCAGGTAAGGTAATGAGGGAAATGTCAAGAATATTATGAGCCGTAAAAATAGAAACAAGCAAAAAAACGAAAACAGATTCGAGAAATTAGAAAAAGACTTGAAGATAATCTTAGCATGTATGAGACTGAGCACTTAGTTACCCCAATTATTTTCGTGAGGTAACTGGAAGAGGGGGAG
>CAJHNH020000565.1:244107-257589 GCA_905116865.2 Candidula unifasciata
ATCTTCAGCGCTTGCGCGTAACTATATACCATTGCCGATACAGACCATCCTTGAAAAGTGAGATTTGCAGGACGAAAGGTAGCATAAAGAGAGAGAGAGAGAGAGAGAGAGAGAGAGAGAGAGAGAGAGAGAGAGAGAGAGAGAGAGAGAGAGAGAGAGATCCTGGCTGAGTCAGTCTGAGGACAGTAAATAAAAGGTGTGTTCACCTAGGGACATAGAATAACAATACGTCCTTTTCAGGACGTAATTTTTTGTTATTTGAAGCCCCACTCTGGCTTTTGCCAGGGGCCGCAATATAGGCAGGCCATAGATATGGCCAATAGTCTGAACGCGGTTTCTGGGACCTCTCCACGGTGATCCTCAACCACATGGTGGCACTTTGTGTCATCGGGTGTTTATCGCTTGTGTAATGTCCTAGTGGGGTAAAAATTCATTCATTTAGTCAGGGACATAGAACTTGGCGAGGTATGGGTACCAGGGACAGCACAGTGGTGTACATCTTTTTCAGTCTGCATAAAACCGGATAGAGACTGCAGACAATAAAGCCCGTTGGTGTTTGAGGCATAAGTTGGAGCTTTCATTCTGGAAAAATCTGCGGATGGAAATGCAGTTATTTAGACCAATGGATCCGTCGTTAGACACTTACAGAGCTCCTGGGCTTTAACGGTTCTGGTTGGAGGGACAACTGTGGTGGGGCTTTTGTCTTGACTTTGAAGCTCGTGGCGTCAACAAGAGCAATGATGTGGCTAAAGAGAAATCATTTTTGTCATGCGTGCTGGACGGGTGAGTCTATGAGCATGCTTGATGAGAGGGAAACATGATGGATTAGGAGAATGGCTTGGATTTGCTGAAGAAATCTCGTCTGACAGGAATTAGTTTAATTTTTGTGCCAGGGCATTCCGGAGTAAGAGGGAATGAAAGAGCGGATTGGCTTGCTGGCAGGACCACAGTAGGTAGATAAAGTAATGGACTGGGTTAATGTTCTCAGTGGTGTGAAGGAGGCAGGGGAAGAAGATGATTCGGGAGACGTTGGTGAGTCGACAATACTCAAATAGACTACAAAACTGCAGTTGACAAGAAGTGTCGTCAAACATGAACGCTGTACAGGTAGTGAGAGACACAAGCACAGAACTGGTGGTATCGTTGGCCATGCGCTGGGTTATATACTAACGATGAGATCCGAGTGGTTATGGGTCTGTCCGACGTGCAATAAAGATAATATGTCGATTAAATAACTAACACGAATTCGAAGCTTCCGAATACTCAAGAGTTCGTCTTGAAAAACTTTGTGTTAACCAGGGACTAATAATAATAAATGCCGGCTGGGAAAAATATTTTATTTTTTTAAACTGATTGTTCTTGTTAATTGGTTTCGTGTTAACTGGATGCTTTTGTTAATTGCTTTCGGGTTAACTAAATGTGCTTGTTAATTGCTTTTGTGTTAACTGAATGCTCTTGTTAATTCACTTTGTGTGAAATGAATGTTTTTGGTAATTAGTTTCGTGGTAAAGAGGTTATACAGTAGCTTGCACAGTTTGTGGCCACTGCACTAGCCGTCTGGTCATAACTTCCCTTTGATTGACAACCCTTGAGTTGTCATATTGCAGGCAGTAAAGACAGTAGATTACCGGTTTCGGTGAATTTTGAGAACGTAATTGAAACCATGGCTACTGTATACCAGACAGGGGTGGACCAGCAAGAAGATGGTCACCTGAAATTACAGACATCCTGGGTAGGAAAATACACATGCAGAGGAAGTGACAAAGGCCCTATATCTTGCCTGGAGTACGTGAAGGGGGCAACAACCCCCAGAGAAATAGTTCCTTGATACTGGTAATGAGATTTGCTGTGGAACTAAGGTCATTAAACTTAACGAGGGTGGTCTGTTGTTCAAAACTCGAAGCCTGCAACACTTACTTGAAAGTGACCTTTACAGATCGGCTGTGGAATGCATGACCAAGTTAGGCTCCTTCTGACCACCTGGGTGTGTGCCTGCTTGCTATTACAGGCCAGATTTAGATTTGATGAGGCCTTCTCCTGTATAAAGCCTTGAGGTAGCTATTGTTTTAAAATTATACTAGGTTAGTCTCAGACAACTGTCAGATATTTACAGACAGACAGACATACAGACAGACAAACAGACAGACAGACAGACAGACGGACAAACAGACAGACGGACGGACGGACAGACGGCCGGACGGAGAGATAGATAGATAGATAGATAGATAGATAGATAGATAGATAGATAGATAGATAGATAGATAGATAGATAGATAGATAGATAGATAGATAGATAGATAGATAGATAGATAGATAGATAGATAGATAGATAGATAGATAGATAGATAGATAGATAGATAGATAGATAGATAGATAGATAGATAGATAGATAGATAGATAGATAGATAGATAGATAGATAGATAGATAGATAGATAGATAGACAGACAGACAGACAGACAGACAGACAGACAGACAGACAGACAGACAGACAGACAGACAGACAGACAGACAGACAGACAGACAGACAGACAGACAGACAGACAGACAGACAGACAGACAGATAGATAGATAGATAGATAGATAGATAGATAGATAGATAGATAGATAGATAGATAGATAGATAGATAGATAGATAGATAGATAGATAGATAGATAGATAGATAGATAGATAGATAGATAGATAGATAGATAGATAGATAGATAGATAGATAGATAGACGGAGAGACAAATACTTAAATATACTGACAGTCTATGTATTTGATGTGTGAACATGTCTACAAGTTATGCTTTACTCCTGCAGTCTTCATTCACTCCTTATTCACACTCAGTTAAACCATTATAGAAAGACATACGCTATTTTGGGAATTTAAGTAAAAAGCAAGAGCAAATGAACAATAATCTACTTGCCCGACAAAAGCAAAATATTGGATTTATCGCTCGGAGCTTCAAAGAAATCCTCTGGGCACACTCATATACATTCATAACGCTAACAGTGACAACAATAAAGTCATTTATCTATGAGTGCATCTGCAAGGGAATACACAGTTTAAAACTATAGGACAACAGAGCTGTAGCTGGCGAAGTCATGGAAACCACTTGATAACGGACTTCAAACAAACACAGAGCAGGACAATCAGAGATTGCAAGGTGGGTTAGTTAGCTATGGGCAGGAGGCTCGCTAGGGAAATCAGCCTAATGCATTACTGGGAGCGTTTCAAACAGGATTGCGATGGAGTAAAAGATGGAGAATAGAATGGCTTGGAGAATATGGAGCGGTGGAGTAAAAGTTGGAGAATAGAATGGCTTGAAGCATATGGACTGGTAGAGAAAAAGATGGAGAATAGAATGGCTTGGAGCATATGGAGCGCTGGAGTAAAAGTTGGAGAATAGATTGGCTTGGAGCATATGGAGTGCTGGAGTAAAAGATGGAGAATAGATTGTCTTGAAGCATATGGAGCGGTGGAGTAAAAGATAGAGAATAGATTGGCTTGGAGCATATGGAATGGTGGTGTAAAAGATAGAGAATAGATTGGCTTGGAGCATATGGAGCAGGGGAGTAAAAGATGGAGAATAGATTGTCTTGAAGCATATGGATCGGGGGAGTAAAAGATGGAGAATAGATTGGCTTGGATCATATGGAGCGGAGGAGTAAAAGAGGGAGAATAGATTGTCTTGGAGCATATGGAGCGGAGGAGTAAAAGAGGGAGAATAGATTGGCTTGAAGCATATGGATCGGGGGAGTAAAAGATGGAGAATAGATTGGCTTGGAGCATATGGAGCGGTGGAGTAAAAGATGGAGAATAGATTGGCTTGGAGTAGTGGAGTAAAAGATGGACAATAGATTGGCTTGCAGCATATGGAGCAGTGGAGTAAAAGATGGACAATAGATTGGCTTGCAGCATATGGAGCGGTGGAGTAAAAGATGGACAATAGATTGGCTTGCAGCATATGGAGCAGTGGAGTAAAAGATGGACAATAGATTGGCTTGCAGCATATGGAGCAGTGGAGTAAAAGATGGACAATAGATTGGCTTGCAGCATATGGAACAGTGGAGTGGATATGGTGCCCATATATTATTGTCTTATACTGCTGAGTGGGGTATTCGGGATTTCTCCCTGGTCGGATTCTCTGAGTAGTGGCTCTTTGAGTCACTGAATGTATTTTTCAAAATGCATTCGTCATCATCATCATGTAGCAGGTTCTTTCCTCGCTTTCATCATGGTCTGGCTGAAAAAATCTCGGTCTTTCGTCAGCTGTCCCTCCTCATTTACTTTCATATTTAAGGAGTCACTGATATCCTGTGCCAATTTTCTTGTTGGCTTACCCTTGCCGCTCGTTCCTCTTACCATGCCTTCTACTATAATTTTTTTCTGAAAAAAAAAAAAAAAGCTGAAAAAGCTCCTGTTTTATTTCTCAAGGCCGGAAATTAGTCCACGACTCACATCAGTATATTGCTAGAACAAATGCATTCACGACAAAACCTTCAGATCTTGTCGGTCTGTCATCCATACTGAGATCTACTGATCACAGGGTACCAAACCTTCAGATCTTGTCTGTCTGCAATCCATACAAAGATCCTCTCACTTTGGAGTATCAAACCTTCAGATCCTGTCAGTCTGCAATTCATATTGAGATCCTTAGATCTCAGGGTATTAAACCTTCAAATCCTGTTGGTTTGCCATCTAGACTGCGATCCTTCTGATCTTGTGGTGTCAAACATTTTAGATTGCAGCATGGAGACGATAACCGACATGTACGCGGGTTCCTGTTTGGCAGATTTCTTAGCGTTGTTTGTTATACAGACAGGACACCGGCGGGGTACTCTGTGTAATGTTACAAATACATTTATTTTAATTTTTGGAGAGACTGAACAAGGTTTATGGAATTTATCCTGTTGGACTGGCACTCAGGACATGAGTTTTTGATGGGCTGTAACATCACAACTTCAGGTGAAGGTGGTCAACTGAGCCTACACACTTTCAGGTGGTGATCAACTGAGCGTAAACACTTTCAGGTGAAGGTGATCAACTAAGCCTACACACTTTCAGGTGGAGGTGGTCAACTGAGCGTAAACACCTTCAGGTGGAGGTGGTCAACTGTGCGTAAACACCTTCAGGTGGAGGTGGTCAACTGAGCGTACACACTTTCAGGTGAAGGTGATCAACTAAGCCTACACACTTTCAGGTGGAGGTGGTCAACTGAGCGTAAACACCTTCAGGTGGAGGTGGTCAACTGTGCGTAAACACCTTCAGGTGGAGGTGGTCAACTGAGCGTACACACTTTCAGGTGAAGGTGATCAACTAAGCGTACACACTTTCAGGTGGAGGTAGTCAACTGAGCGTACACACTTTCAGGTAAAGGTGATCAACTAAGCGTAAACACTTTCAGGTGGAGGTGGTCAACTGAGCGTAAACACCTTCAGGTGGAGGTGGTCAACTGTGCGTAAACACCTTCAGGTGGAGGTGGTCAACTGAGCGTACACACTTTCAGGTGAAGGTGATCAACTAAGCGTACACACTTTCAGGAGGTGGTCAACTGAGCGTACACACTTTCAGGAGGTGGTCAACTGAGCGTACACACTTTCAGGAGGTGGTCAACTGAGCCTACACACTTTCAGGTGGAGGTGGTCAACTGAGCGTAAACACCTTCAGGTGGAGGTGGTCAACTGTGCGTAAACACCTTCAGGTGGAGGTGGTCAACTGAGCCTACACACTTTCAGGTGGAGGTGGTCAACTGAGCCTACACACTTTCAGGTGAAGGTGGTCAACTGAGCCTACACACTTTCAGGTGGAGGTGGTCAACTGAGCGTAAACACCTTCAGGTGGAGGTGGTCAACTGTGCGTAAACACCTTCAGGTGGAGATGGTCAACTGAGCGTACACACTTTCAGGTGAAGGTGATCAACTAAGCGTACACACTTTCAGGAGGTGGTCAACTGAGCGTACACACTTTCAGGAGGTGGTTAACTGAGCGTACACACTTTCAGGAGGTGGTCAACTGAGCGTAAACACCTTCAGGTGGTGGTGGTCAAATGAGCGTACACACTTTCAGGAGGTGGTCAAATGAGCGTAAACACCTTCAGGTGGAGGTGGTCAACTGAGCGTACACACTTTCAGGTGGAGGTGGTCAAATGAGCGTAAACGCCTTCAGGTGGAGGTGGCCAAATGAGCGTAAACACCTTCAGGTGGAGGTGGTCAAATGAGCGTAAACACCTTCAGGTGGAGGTGGTCAACTGAGCGTACACACTTTCAGGTGGTGATCAACTGAGCGTAAACACTTTCAGGTGGTGGTCAACTAAGCGTAAACACTTTCAGGTGGTGGTCAACTAAGCGTAAACACTTTCAGGTGGTGGTCAACTGAGCGTATACACTTTCATGTGGTGGTCAACTGAGCGTAAACACTTTCATGTGGTGGTCAACTAAGCGTAAACACTTTCAGGTGGTGGTCAACTAAGCGTAAACACTTTCAGGTGGTGGTCAACTAAGCGTAAACACTTTCAGGTGGTGGTCAACTGAGCGTAAACACTTTCATGTGGTGGTCAACTGAGCGTATACACTTTCATGAGGTGGTCAACTGAGCGTAAACACTTTCAGGTGGTGGTCAACTGAGCGTACCTACATGTAGTGCCTGTAACAGACTCATCAATCAAGCTTTGAATGGTACAGACGGCTGTTTTCCTGCACATAAATGTTCACGGCGTCGAAGGTTGCGTCCATTGAATATTTGCTCCAGGACAAACATGTACAAGTGCATGTTGAGAAGTCAGTTCTTCAATCGAGCAGTCATCCTCATCACACACAGGTCAAGTCAATAAACACTAGGATCAAACTTTCAGTATCTCTGTCGGGGTGTAACACGTTCTGTGCTGGTTTAAAATTCGTTTTAGGCTGCTTGTATAGTGTTTATTTCTGGCAACACCTCATTTATCTTTTTACATTAAATTCTTGTAAGGTCGCCGATTCAATGTCTTGTCAATCATCTACTCGTCCCGCCTTCTTGAAAGCATCGAGAACATGGCCTGGTACATTGATTTTCCTGTGCATCCGTTGGCTCTGATTCCTTTCAGAAGAGATTTTCTCAGAGACTCCAACCGTTGTCTTCGACTCTATCCTGTCTTGATCCAAGGTGTGATGAGAAACAAATGGACAAACAAACTAGTAGGTTCTGCACCATTAAACGGTAAGCTGATGCAGGACAAGACAGACATGTCTACGGTCGATTGGAGGCAAGTGAATAACACAGAACAACAAATTTAGGTCTGAAAAGAATGATTCAGCAGTAGGTGACTGTGGGATCTGACCCTGACTGTGGGATCTGACCCTGACTGTGGGATCTGGCCCTGACTGTGGGATCTGTTCCTGACTGTGGGATCTGTTCCTGACTGTGGGATCTGTTCCTGACTGTGGGATCTCGCCCTGACTGTGGAATCTGGCCCTGACTGTGGGATCTGGCCTTGACTGTGGGATCTCGACCTGACTGTGGGATCTCGCTCTGACTGTGGGATCTGGCCCTGACTGTGGGATCTGACCCTGACTGTGGGATCTGACCCTGACTGTGGTATCTCGACCTGACTGTGGGATCTCACTCTGACTGTGGGATCTGGCCCTGACTGTGGGATCTGACCCTGACTGTGGGATCTGACCCTGACTGTGGGATCTGGCCCACTCTCAACCCTCAGATGAAAGACAAAATGGACACATAATTAATCTTTAAATGGCTGAATTGTTTTGGAACACTGCCTTGACTGTTGAAGATGAGTATAAAGTGCTAATGGGAATTACACTAGTCCTTTCTTGCAGAACAAAAGGCAAGCGCCTAAATGCAGTTTAGTTCAACCTATCTCACATCAACTCAAACCAGTTTCACCACTATGAGCCAAAGCCAGCTCAATTCAAAGCACCCCAGATCAGTCCAATTCACCCCTAATTCGTTCCAAACCAACCAAAGAACTCAATTCAATTCACACCAGCTAAGCTCAGTTTAATCAATCTTAACTCATAAACAGCTTAGCCCAACTCAGCTTAGCTTAATCCATGAAACAAGACTTTACGAGTTCTATGGCACCACTTTATCACATCACCCCTCACCCCAATGTTTGAGTAAAGCTGTTCCATAAGGTATGCGTTGTGTATGGGTTTAGAGATTACTGCTCTAAGCCAACCAACAAAGCGTGTTTATTCTGTGTGTATAGACTACTGCCCTTAGACAACCAACAAAGCGTGTTTACTCTGTGTGTATAGACTACTGCCCTTAGACAACCAACAAAGCGTGTTTATTCTGTGTGTATAGACTACTGCCCTTAGACAACCAACGAAGCGTGTTTACTCTGTGTGTATAGACTACTGCCCTTAGACAACCAACAAAGCGTGTTTATTCTGTGTGTATAGACTACTGCCCTTAGACAACCAACAAAGCGTGTTTACTCTGTGTGTATAGACTACTGCCCTTAGACAACCAACAAAGCGTGTTTACTCTGTGTGTATAGACTACTGCCCTTAGACAACCAACAAAGCGTGTTTATTCTGTGTGTATAGACTACTGCCCTTAGACAACCAACAAAGCGTGTTTACTCTGTGTGTATAGACTACTGCCCTTAGACAACCAACAAAGCGTGTTTATTCTGTGTGTATAGACTACTGCCCTTAGACAACCAACACAGCGTGTCCATTTTGTGTGGATAGACTGTACTCCTACACTGCCAACAGAAAAAAAAACCTATACTCCCTAGGGACCCCTAACCCCCATTAGGAATAAACTCACAGGGAGCAAGTACAGCGGGGATCTACAGTCATCAGTAGAAATTATCCTCTTTCGACACACGTTTCGGCCCACGATTCCTAAACGTATTCGGAGGTGGGCCCACCTGAGTTCATGAAGCTCAGGGCTGCTTCCCCGCTGCACGGAATTACCGGATGGTGTTACACTTTCGGCCAGAGACAAGACGACTTGGTGGTTTCGAAGGAGGTACTGTGAGATAAGAAGTCGCCACGGCAGCGTAATTAGAACAGTCCGCATGCCTGGACGACCGAGCGACAAGCTTACTTTGGTTTACCGGACACATGTTGGACTTTTACTGGCAGTTGGCAGAGGAACACTGGCAGACAATTCGGACACGATGGACTTTCAAAGGGATGAGAAACTCTTTTCCACTAGACACCCGGACCAGCTCACCGAGGCCCGTCCCCTACGTTGTTGCGCTGCGTCCAAAGCCAGCTAGAGGCCCTTTCGGCTGCCTCTCCCAGTTGTTTGAGTGTCCGTTTCCGTTCATTACCGCGCAATCCTAGTTCTTTTACCACATTGTAGAGCGAAGTGGAAACAAGGCCTCTCGCTCCCACTTCGACGGCAAATACCCGTACTGTGTAAGCTTCGTTTCTCCTCAAACCGGCTGCTAAATCACTGTACTTCTCGAGCTTGTACAAATGATTCTCCTCCATCCGCGACTCAAACGGGACAGTCAACTCAATCAGAATGAGCTGCCGTTTTTGCGCAGAATGGAGAACGATGTCCGGTCGCAGGCCGGTTTTACGGATCAACTCGGGATACCGTTCATGTCCTGGCAGATCAACCGCCAGTAACCTCGCAGAGTCTAGCACAGATGGAGCGAATGCGTTTTTGTTGACCTTACCGATTGGAACCTGCCCAGCCTTGAGGAAACGAATGGGGGCGATACTAGAAGAACTGGCTCTGGCATTAGCCCTCACTCTAGCCCGGTCGACAACGGCTGCTAACTCCTTTAGCACCTTGTTGTGGCGCCAGGTGTATCGGCCTTGACCTAGAGCTTTCCTGCACGCGGACGGGACGTGCTCAAGAGTTTGCTTCGATTTGCACAACGGGCAAGTCGGATCGTTGGTCGCAGACCATTTAACCATGTTAACACCGGACGGTAATACATCGTACGCCGAACGAACGATAAAGCTCAGTCGCAGCGGGGTCATCCGCCAGATCTCACCCCATGTGAGTATTCTCGGCAATGCGCTCTCCAGGCTGACCCAATGGCCCTGCTGCGACTGCTGGGCAGCTTTCTGGACCCGAACCTCGTTTTCGTTGTCCCTCACCGTTTGTATCACCATGTCTCGGCGCTCTTTGGCTGAGGCCTTTGACCACCAATTGACCTTCCCGTGCCCCAGGCCTCGACGGTCGGTTTGTGTGTAACCCATTACCTCCTTCAATTTTAGTGCGTTCTGAGCAGATTCAATCGCATCGAGGACCCTCCACTTGGTACCAGTCTTTAGAGCGGGCTGGACAGCGGTGACATTTGGGTCTGAGGACTCGCGCAGAAGCATGGCGAGCCTAACTTTGCCGACTTTAAACTCTTCAGTTATCGACTTGAACGGAAGTACCAGCTTGGCCTGTTTACAATACAGAGCCACGTCGGTCAGACAAGGCGGTGCACCAATCCACTTTCTTAAGGCTGTGTTGATTTTCTTTTCCATGGTTTCCACTGCAGTCATCGTCACCTCGTAGACTAGCAGTGGCCATAGAAGCTTTGGAATCAACATGAATTGGAGACACCATACCTTGAATTTCCTGACCAGCCTGCATCGCTCGATCGCGAGCAGGCCTGTAGCCAGTGACTCATGTATTCGCCGGACTTCCGCTCTGTCAGATAACTTCGAATCGTAGACGCGACCGAGGCTCTTCACCGGTTCCTCCAGAACCGTAGGGATCTGCGGGTTTGAACGCATAACGCTCCAGTGGACCACCGCGTCCAATCTATTAAGCGATCGTGCGGGCAGACTCCTCGCTGCCCGTTATAAATAGTCGTGTCATCCATAACGGCGCGCAGTGGCGGCAACCAGTGATCCCCGGCCAGTCCGTAGCGTGCCGCCCGTCTAACATGATCTGCATTGCCATGACAAACAGTATGGGTGAGATCGTACAGCCCATAGCTATCCCAATCTGCAACTCAGTCCACCTCGTGGTAAACGTCGAGGTAGAGAAGCGCAAAGCGAACTTGGAGAAATATTGCTCGACCATTTGACTGATCTGTGTCGGTAGAAACATGCGAAGGGCTCGCCACAGTAGCCTATGGGGGACTGCCCCGTAGGCGTTGGCTAAGTCCAACCATATAACGTGCAAATCGGTTCTCTCATGCTTGGCTCTCTGGATAGCCTCCCAGATCATGGTCGCGTGTTCAAGGCACCCAGGAACGCCTGGAATACCACCCTTCTGAACACTCGTATCTATGTACTTGTTAGTCATCAGATACTGTGTGAGCCGGGGAGCCATGACTGAGAAGAATATCTTACCCTCAACATTCAACAGCGAGATGGGCCTGAATTGGGAAAGACTCTTCGAGTCCTGCTCTTTGGGAATGTAGACCCCATTTGCCTTTG
Source organism: Candidula unifasciata (assembly GCA_905116865.2). Taxonomy (NCBI): domain Eukaryota; kingdom Metazoa; phylum Mollusca; class Gastropoda; order Stylommatophora; family Geomitridae; genus Candidula; species Candidula unifasciata. The sequence continues at coordinate 255,444 of CAJHNH020000565.1, forward strand.
ACCACTCTGGACATATGTGGTTGCGGATCCACGCTTGTCTCAACAAGACGTGAAGCATTTTTTAGGATTTTCGGGCAACGCTTGTAAAGAATGTACGGGACACCGTTCGGACCTGGGGCAGACTTGCCGCTGGCTTTTTTTCACAACGTCCTCAACCTCAGACCAAAGGGGAGGTACCATTTTAAATGGTACCTTCGGCACCGAAGGCTGTTTTGAGACCGCTAAGGATCTCTGGATTGTCATCGAGAGGCTCTCTCCTCTTTTTATCCGAGTACATCTTGCGTAGATGTAGCTCTAGTTCTTCCTGACTGACAACCAGAGTCCCAGACTTCGGTTGCTCAAATAGACCTCGGGCGAACTGATACGGGTCCCTAAAGAATTTCTCTCGCTCCCTTTTGGTTCTCCGTCTGTTGTTACAGAAACGCTCGGCGCGACAGAGGGCACTGTGTTTGTTCTTTAAGTGCACCCACACTTCGTACAGCCCCTCCCGTTCGCTGCCCGTAGCGGCTTTAAACCGTTTTCTGAGGGCATTCTTGTCTGCCCGACACTTCAGAATGTCCCTCTGCCTCCTGCTAGTATTCTGCTTGGCACCCGGCTGTGCCTTTACTACTGTCCCGAACTCGCGGGAGCAGTGTTCATAAATTACATCACCAAATTTAGTAAGCTTGTCGCCTAGCGACTTCTTGTTTAGAGTTTGTTTAAGTATCTCACATAATGTAGCCTCCAACTTACACCACACCACCTTCTCGCTCGCAGGTGGAAACCTGATCTTGGAACGCACTTCTTCAGAAATCATCAAATGTGCTCCTCCGCAGTCGACGTCATGGGCCTCTCCGGGCGAGTGGGGTTCACCCTGCCTGTCGTACCCTGACGACTCAGAAACTACCACAGGAGTGGTAGTTTTGCGACGGCGTTTACTGCGTGGAGCACCCTCGCATTTCATTCTTCCGGCATGCGTTCTCAGACCATGCAACCCCGTGAAGCTTTTCCCACATGTACAGAGCCAGCCCGGACGTTGGGCGAGTATCTCAGTCCGGGGGCTAGCAAAGTCGTCACCGAGGGTATCAATTGAATTGGGCCCTTCATTCTCCCCCCCCCTTTTCGGAGGGCCCTGGGGGCATATTTCTTTGTGGTTTAACGCAATCGGAGGTATTATACTGTGTTAGGGGTGATCAACCCGGTCCACAGTCGACATCAGTCTCCAGATGTCAGTTTATCCCCCCTGCGATACCGGGGGGCCAGTCTTTCCATAGGTGTCAAAAGGTCTTTCCCGATAGTCACCAGTCTTTCCTGGTAGTCTTGTGGGCTAGCCACGTACAATAGGAATAAACTCACAGGGAGCAAGTACAGCGGGGATCTACAGTCATCAGTTGAAATTATCCTCTTTCGACACACGTTTCGGCCCACGATTCCTAAACGTATTCGGAGGTGGGCCCACCTGAGTTCATGAAGCTCAGGGCTGCTTCCCCGCTGCACGGAATTACCGGATGGTGTTACACTTTCGGCCAGAGACAAGACGACTTGGTGGTTTCGAAGGAGGTACTGTGAGATAACAGCTATAACTTAATTACAGTAAAGCAGTGATTCCCAAACTGTGCGTCGTGGCGCCCCGGGGAGCCTCGACATCTTTACAGAGGAGACGCAACATCTTCACCTGAGCGCAGCTATATCTTCACATGGGCGCCGTGAAATATTCACAGGGGAGCCGCGACATCTTCACATGGGCACCGCGACCTCTTCACATGGGCACCGCGACATCTTCATAGGGGTGCCGCGAAATATTCAAAGATACCTGCCGTATGCAAATTTTTATTTGAAAAACGGCGAAGCGACTAAAAAAGGTTTGGGAGGCACTGCAATAAAGGACTCCTACACATCGTCTGGCCTGCACAACAAATTACCAGAAACATATTCACTTTCTTCTAATGGTTTCCGTATTGTCGAGGACAAACTATGGCTGGCCCAGCGCACGATTGCCGTTCTCTTGTCCTTATTCCTGTCTGTTTTCGAGAAACTGTATATCGGGTTCCGTTCAGCTGACTGGATGTTTTGTGAATCCTTAAGAATCGATTAGCGACATGGCATTATGTTTAGCCCTCTAACAAAGCTTGCAGATTCTCTCTCCATCTCGTCCCTTCGATTTCAC
>CAJHNH020000566.1:0-17500 GCA_905116865.2 Candidula unifasciata
GGACAGTGGGAATATAGCTGGGCGGAAAGGTACAGATGAAATGAGTTACATGGATATAAAATGTATTACTGTCTGCATGTAATGTTGGTATGAGTGGACATGTGTGTATATTTATGGGAGCGTGATATTGTGTGTATGAATGACAGTGCACTCAAAAGAACCAGAAATTATGGTGCATGCATGTCTGTTAATTAATGACGAACATGGAATGAGGTGTGTACGCAGCTAGAAGAAGGGTCATCAACACACACCATCCACCAAAACAGGTAAGACAGTACCGAGCAGGTCACATACAAAGTAACGAGACATAACTTAAAGTGACACGACCAGGACGATACTACAGACATAGCGACACTAAACGCACAAAGGACATGGAAGAGTTAATGTCACTACGTGTGGATGTGGCTAGCATTTATAAAAGATTTTGCGTGTGTACGTAATGTAAATTAGGTATGCATACATGGATAAGTATGAAATGACGTGCAAATATGTAGTGTTGACTAAGTGTTATGAGTACTCGAGTGCATGTACGCATACACCTTGTTGGATGCGTCCATGTACTCCGGAGATTCATACACAAAACCATACCATTCAACAACATACATACAACATGCACATGACCGACAGGACTCCAACAAGATACGACTGACAGCAAATAGGGGAAAACAAGTGACTCAATAATGACAGGACTAGAACACATAACCACCAATACCACCCCATCACTGTGATCGATAGCAAAGGTTGTTCAACGTGATACACATAGTCCCGGCAAAAGGCCACGCTAGAAATCCAGCAAGAACGGCAACGACGAGAAAACGGACTGAATGGACTCCCGCCCCCCTTTTCCCTTACCCTATTTCCTAACTTCGGACGCACTATGAGTTTAACCCCCCAACCCATTCCCACAGAGAGCATTTGAGTTCGTTACCAACATGCCACAGCAATTCTCATTGCCGAACATTTGGATCTCAAAGCGTGAGCTGGATGCATCCGGTTATATGGTATTTACGTACACCGCGAGTTTAGCTGTCAACACAACCGCCGGAACCACATAATAACAGGATGACGACTGGGACCCACTTTAAGTCTCCACAATAAACTCTCACATACATATCCATTACATGACTAACCCGTTCATGATTACAGGAAGGACAAACTATAAGACCCACTATGGTCACTCGCCCGGAACATTTTCACATTTCGGAACTATTCGAATTCAAAAACTGTTTTCAGTACTTTTTGGCAGAATTTAAATACTCAAAATTTTAAAACAATAAATGGTGGTCCAAAAGACGTTGTGTATGGAAGCTCGCTCTCCTTCGAGATACGCCTAGCCAGATCAAAGGGAGACAGAAACAAACAGGAAACACCAAGAGAAGAAGACAGGAAGACATGCACCAGTTACAAACAGGACGAGCGGTTTGATTCGGATGGAAGCATCATGCCCAGAAATGGCACAAACACTAAAATTCAGTCACGAAAGTGACGCAAATAAACCCAGACCACAAATATAGGCGGAGACTGCTAGTAGCCTAGGCTAGCTAGCCAGCAGTTCTGAACGTGGTCGAGCTTTTCTTTTATTTTTTTCCTCAAAAGGACTTGGACTTGGAGGAAGCAGCGAAAGCACCATCTTGACCTCATCGTTCTCACAAACAATGCACTCTCACAGAATACCTCTAAAAAGTACTTGGATATCTTTGATTATGTCTCTGATTTATCACAGTTTGTGTGAATGTTTTCACTTAGGTTTTAATTTGTTTGGCGTGTGCTACCGAAAACAAACAGCAGTTAAGGAGGATCAAATTCCTAGACATATACCCGCTGGCGTTGTTATCCTATGCAGCCCCTATAGATTTGTCGTCTTTGGAAACATTTGAAGAATGCATGGATCTTCTTCAACACATTTTTAGATGTCAGAGAGCCAAAGTAACTTTGAGCAACGTGGTGAAATTTTACCACCAGATGCCACGGTGGCACCAGCCAACTATTACATGCACAGTTCTGTGTATGTGTGTGTGTGTGGGGGGGGGGGTCTCAAGGTGACATTTCCATTAACGATATTTTGATTACACTTAGTGAAAACACCTATCAGTATAGCCCCTAATTAGAAGCCACGATGAATTATGGGGAGGATGCCAAGAAGAGCCTCTTTCTGTCGCAATGTATCTCAGCGACACTAAGGTTTTTATTGATGACACTCCAAGATGTTGGCAATAAAAGACTAAAAAATGCATCGAGAGTTCATCGAACCATTCAATAAATCGATATGATGGGCGCTTTACACGCTGACATTCTCCACAAGACCACTACCTGCTAAATAGCGTGGATGTAAAAATGAAACTTAAGCTTTGAAGATGTCTCCGATCTTATAGCTCACACTGACATTGTTGGTTATAAGTCCGTTATAATGCTTGCTACCCTTATGGTTTCAAACATTTTTTTTTTTATTTGCCGTCACTCTAGCCCACAAGAGAGCTTTATCTCGACCAATAACAAATACCCTTTGAAACGAGGAAATCTAAAAACCATCTCTATAACCAAAATAAAAATGTTCTCCAACACCCAAAGAAAATATACTTCTCAGTCAAAAGTCTACCATAGTGATTGCACTAATGCAATCTAAAAGCTTTTAGCGACTCTTACAAGATTTACCCCTTCAGTTTCCAAAACTGCGGGTCAACATACATAGCCTTGAGTGTGGACTGTCATAGTGTGTCCAGTAAACGTTAACGCCAGTCTATGAAAATAATTGCTACTTGAAAGTTTTTTTCGGCTCTGCGCTCGCTATGGAGCTGTTTGACAATGATGCATGTGATGGTATTGAGTGCAAACATTTTTAGAATAGCAACACACTTTACTCCTTTAAATTAAGTATCAGCATGTTGGACCGGGACTAGTCTGGGATGCCCAAGTAAGGGGTTTTGTCTTGTGAATTTAAGTTCTCCACATTTACATCGAAGCCATTAAAAGTTATAGTCTAGAGCAATACTCTTACTCAAAATTTCCAAGACGCATCAATTGCTACTGGACCATGCCAAGACCATGAATACATAAATATGCCAAATACTCTGACTGACCACATTGTTCACCGAGAACATCTCATACGAGTTTTCGTCTGTGATCAACTACCTTCACATTTCGACCACAAAAAGATCGAATTTATTTGTCATCAGTGCTGACTCCAGCGACCATATGGACTCTTACTAGGTCTGTCTGTTTTACAACTGGGTCGGGGTGTTTGAATATTTTAAATCATATAGGCTTCCAAACTTCCACACCAACATTATATGTTTTATCGAGCACAGACCCCTCATTTTGCAACCCTCGTGCCTTACAAGACTTACAGCGCAGCGGACTGTATGTTTGTTTTAGTTTATACTGATTAAATGCGTAAGCACCGAGTTTTACTTCTATTTTCGTCTTCATATAGACAACACATCAACGATCAAATCGTTTGGCGCCTCGTCTCCCCCTTATCAACAAAACATGTCCTGAAATGTCGAGTTTAAACTGTTTCGAAAAGCTCACCATTGGTATTTAAACAGCGCGAGGGCTGGCCGCATTTTTGATTTGTCGCTATACATACTGAAGATGTGTACAGCCCCGACCATTTGACTGTACATGACCACAAGCGACGAGCTGTTGAAACCCTTGGCTGCTGGCTTAAAAGATTTTTAAAGTCTTGGCCGTAACTAGGACACCCACGATACTCACCCTCCACTTGGGCGTTACTTAGAAGAGTCAGATTTACGTTTCCCCCAAAACGGGACCGACACTGAATCGCTTAGAATTTGAACAATTGATGACGTAAAGACGGATATCATGGCAACGTTTGATCAACTGGATAGACTGAGCAATCCTTGTTAGCCTAGAAATACGACTACAGAGCCATATGCTGATTTTAATATTAAACAACATATTCCTCTAGTTAACAACAACCCAGACGAATACACGCAGGATGTATTTACCAAAGCTTTTGATGTTAACGATAACAACCGACCTGTTACCTACCTAGAGACATTTCCTTGGCCACTTGTAAAGAGTAGATGTAGACTTTGTTGTAGTCGTTTTGTTGAAAAAAAAAAAAAGAATATAAAATGCCCGACTTGTACAATTTTATTTTTATGAATACCTTTTCTACATATTGTATAAGATGCGAACAACTGTTTATATATATATATATATATATATATATATATATATATAATATATATATATATATATATATATATATATATATATATATATATATATATATATATATATATATAAATGTATGTACAGCTGTCTATACGCCTCTATGCACATCTAGCTATCTGCCTCTATAGAAATCTATTTGTGAAAAACCGAGATAACATTAAAAAAAAAAAACAGGATCACAAGGAGCTTTGTCGCCTGGTAACAGAAGTAAGACCTCCTTATATACGCTATAAAACAACAACGGTATAATTACTAAAAACACACACTGGTTAATAAGTCGAGACTTAAAAAGACATGATCTCCCACGCCAGTCAGCGAGGCACTTGGTGATGATGCTTGACCATCCTCCTAACCCTAGCTGACACCTGCCGCTATAATCAGCCTTACATATTTTATTCTATAACATACATACTTTCTATCTTCTTCTTTTCTTCCTTCTCTTCTTCACTTTCTTTTTTACCCCTGTGGGTGTCGAGGGAGATATAAGGTTCCGTTTCTAGCTCTTCTGGCTGCCTCGACCATAGGCACATCGTGCTGTTGTAGAGTTTCTCTGATGTTATCATTCTATCTTGTTCTTGGTCTACCCCGTGCTCTACGTTCTTCTTCTCTTTCCATGTATGCTTTGTATGGTATGGTGTCACAAGGCATTCTCTCTAAGTGGGCAAACCTTTTCACTTGCTGTCTTTGTATGTAATCCAGAATTGGTTCTGTGCCGACTTGTTCTCTTATGATCTCATTCCTGATCTTATCTCTTATGGTCACTCCTACAGCCCTTCTCAGACATCCCATTTCCGTGGTTACTAATTTTCTCTTATGGTTTGTTGTGAGTGACCATGTCTGGCACTGGTAGCACAGAGTTGGAATAAATATGCTTTGAATAAGATGTCTCTTTGTGCTGATTGGGATTGTCTTATGCTGTAAGAGGGGGGCTAACTGTCCCAATACTTGGTTTGCTTTACTGCATCTAATGTCAATTTCTTTATCCAATTTTCCATCTTCGGTAAATGTAGTTCCCAGATATTTAAACTCAGATGCCCGTTTAATGCCTTTGTATTCTATTGCTATGTTTAGATCTGTCTTCTTTTTTTCCTATTGACATTACTTCTGTCTTTTCAGTGTTGATTCTCATATATTTGTTTTACATTCTTCATTCATGGATGTTAGATGTTGTTGCATTTTCATGGCTGTATCTGCTATCAAGGCCTGGTCATCTGCAAAGAGTAATTAGTTGATCTTACTAAGATCTTCATTCATGGGCTCGGCATTCTTGCATATACTGTCGATGTAGGTGATAAACAGCAGTGGTGATAAGACACACCCATGTCTTACTCCAGATGTTACTGTGAAAGGATGAGATGTTCCCTGATTTATTCTAACTACACTTCTACAATCCCTGTATAAACTTTTGCACACTTCGATGAGGTATTCGCTTACTCCATATCTTGCCATTATTTTCCATAATAATTGTGTGTCGACTCTATCAAATGCCTTCTCCTGGTCTACGAAGGCCACACATAAGTTCTTATTGTATTCAATGTTCTTTTCTATTAACTGTTTAAGTGTGAAGATTGCATCTGTGCAGCTTCTATTTCTCCTAAATCCCATCTGTTCTTCTGCCAGCTGTGGTTCTATCACTGGTCTCATTTGTTTCTATTATCTTAGCATACATTTTGCCAACATGGTTTAAAAGAGAGATGCCTCGATATTGACCGCATTATCGTTTGCTTCCTTTGTTCTTCCACAATGGTATAACTATTGCATGTTGCCAGTCAATAGGGGCCGTTTGTTGTACCCATGCTGCATTGAATATTCTGTGAAGCCATCTGATGTTGCTTTCACCTGCTGCTTGAATTATTTCTGTTGGTAATCTATCAGCTCCTGGTGCTTTATATTTGGGAGACTGTTTAATGACTTTTTCTATTTCATCCATTAGTATGTGTGGTTCTAACACTGTTGCTCTGTGCTCTTCAGTTGTTCTTTTCTGATGATCTCCTAGAGGATTAAAGAGCTCATTGAAGTATTCCCTCCATCTTTCTGCTATCTCGGGTGGATCTATCAATGGCCTTCCTTTCTTGTCATAAATTATTTCAGTGGGGTTGTAGCTCCCGTCTCTTTTCCGCATATTTTTAACTACTTTGAAAGATTTTCTGCTGGCTGTTTTCTCATTTTCTGCTATTGACTCACCGAAACGTTCCCAGGATGCTTGTTTTGCTTTCTAGACACTCCTGTTGGTTTCTCTCCTTTGCAGTCTATAGTTTATATAATTTTCTTCTTTCTTTGATTTTATCCACTGTTTATATAAGTCTTTTTTCTTTTTAATTGCTTCTTTTACTTCTTCGCACCACCAAGGTGAATATTTGTTATTTCCCCGTCTGTTTCAACTCTTCCGTTTTCCACATAATTCTTCTGCAATACTAAGCATAGTCTTTTATATATACTCCATTCTTCCTCAATATTGCCAACTACATGTGGAAGTTGTTTGAATGCTGTCTCTACTTTCAATTGTAACTGTTCTTTTACTCCTTCCTGTTTCAGATTTGCTACCTTGATGAGATCCTTGTTTTTGTTTAATTTCTTTCTGTGTTTCTTTAACGTAAGATGTTTTGCTGTTAACACTACTACTTTATGGTCAGTGTCACATAGACCATTAGGGATTGCTCTTGAATCAAGAATTCTCCTTCTTCCTTGAACTCTGGTAAGTATAAAGTCCATCTGGCTCTAGATGGAGACATCATTCCATTTGTACCAAGTGTAAAGTTGTGAATCTCTATGGTCAAAGAATGTGTTCGTAATAAAAAGATTGTGCTGACTGCATAGATCCAATATTCTTTGACCATTTCCATTTCTAGCACTGTTCTTAGCTGCATATGGACCTAAAAACTGTTCGTATTCTCTTCTGTTATTTCCTACCCTCCCGTTGAAATCACCCATTACATATAGTATGCTGCTTCCCTCAACTTTCTCTATCTCATCAGACAGATCGTCAAAGAATTCATCTTTTTGCTCTTCTGTTTAATTAGCATTGCATGGTGCATATATATGTATATATGTTGCAGCTTGTTCTCCTCTTTTAATTTTCAAAGTAATAATTCTATCTGAGTGATAATGTATGTCTAATATGTAGTTAGATATGTCCGGATGTACCAGGAATCCCACTCCATTTTTCGATGTTTCTCTTCCTGTATATGTTAGTAAGTAGCCTCTGTGTATTTTCTTATTAATATTTCCCTTGCGTCTTATGTCAGCTAGCCCCATTAACTTGATTTTCCTTTTTCCCACCATTTCAATAATCTCTTCTGTTTTATTTCCCAGGCCAGCGGTGTTAAGTGTTGCAATCTTGTATATCGCTTTTCTGTCTCGTAGTCCCTTAACATTGCCATTGTCAGATACCTTTTGATCAGTCCGTTTATATCTCATTTTGATTTCTGTAGCGGTAATAAATTTATTGCCGGCTTGCTAGGCCTGTCGCAACTTCACCAGAGCCCTGTTGGCCAGAACGTTTCGGGGTGACCCAGGGTGGCCTTCATGGCTACCGTAGCGGTCCCGTGGCACGAGGCCACACCATACTTCGCCCACACCTAGCAATCCCCTACTTTGTTCTGTTACCACCTCTCACGACGAGGACGTGGGGTTGGTCTTTGAGAGGCATATATACTTTCTATCACCCTCGTTAAAACCAATCAACACCCTCTCTTCCTCTGTTCTGCATAACTTATATAAAGTTATTCGCCCGTGTCTTTAGCGTAGTTGGCGGGGTCCAAATGGAGCAATGATGCGCAATACAAGACTCTTAATGTCTATTAGCCTCTCTTGCTCAAGCCTACCTCACCTTCACGTGGTGGACCCTGTTCTTCCCAGCAATCCAGTTGAAGGTTGGGGTCTTAACCCCCAGCGGGAAACTGGATGGGACAACAAACGAGGTAAAGGCGAAGGGATGAGCCTACTCTCCCTCCCAAGAGATCCTGAAGTCGGAAATACTGGGCCAGAAGGCGGATCAAAAACCACAGTACTACGCAACCCCACGCTATATATATGTTTACACCGTCAGACAAATTTAATGTTGGTGCTCGCCCTGTGGAACTCCACCAGGCAGGTGCAGTGCCGGGTTCTGAGCCTCGACAGAATCCACCCCCAGCTACTGGAGGACCTCCTAGACCGTCTTGTGGAGTCAGGAGACGGCGGAGGATAGCTACTGACCAAAACCAGTTGGACAGAAAAGATCCCAAATTGCCTTTTGTCATTATGCACTGGAATGCAGAGGGGGTCAGCAGTAAGCAGGCTGGCTACAGCAAAAAGTTGGAGCTGGAAAACATCCTCTATGAAAAGCATGTCAGTGTATGCTGCATCCAAGAGACCCATTTGCAGGCAGATCAGATATTTAAAGTGAGAGGCTACCAGTGCTTCAGATCTGACAGACAAGGCAGGCGAAAAGGAGGAGTACTCACCCTTGTGAAAAACAGTATCCATCCATGCGAGAAAATGTCTTATATGGATGGAGCTGAGTACCAACTCCTGCAGCTTAAGACAGACAAAGTGGAATTAGAACTCCTTAATTACTACTGTCCCAATGACAAATCGCTAAACCTCAGCTCTGTGACAGTACCAAACACCAACTTTATTGCAGTTGGAGACTTCAACAGTCATTCACAGAGCTGGGGCTATAACCATCTCGACAATAGGGGTGAAGAGGTGGAAACATGGCAAGATGACCACTCTCTGATCCTGATAAATGCCCCCTCAGATACGCCTACCTTCTACTTCAGAAGGTGGCAGACAACGTCGACCCCAGATCTTGCCTTCTCTACCCCAGATATATCTGGAATGATAAGTAGAGAGGTGGGAGACCAGCTTGGGGGCAGTGACCATCGCCCGATTTTTCTCACTGTCCAGAATGTACCAGTTAATACAGGCCCAGTCATCACAAGATGGAACTACAAGAAAGCCAACTGGAGCCTGTACACAGGAAAAGCACATTGTTGTCTGCTCTCAAAATACAAAATAGGAATATCAATGCTATAGTGTACGATTTCAATAGAAGTATTCTTCAAACTGCAAAAGAGGCAATCCCCAGAGGCTGTCGACACAACTACAGACCGTACTGGTCCAGCACACTCCAGGAATGCCAGGAAACAATGAAAAAGCCTAGAAAGGATGCAAAATCCCAACCTTCACCTGACAACCACACCAAATGGAAAAAAGGCTGTGGCAGTGTTCCATAGAACTAAACTTTAAGAAAAACGAAAATAGCTGGAGAAATAAAACAGCAGCTCTAAACCTTGATAAAGATGGCAAGAAACTGGAGATTAGCCAAATCACTCAATGAAGAGAGTTTCTCTCCTAGACAAACAATCACGCTAAGTGATGGTGACAAAATCTTCAGAGGATAACAAGCTGCAGATTTTTTTGCCAGAACATACATAGTTGAAAGCAACCTGACCCTTAATGAGGACCATCAGAGAGAAATAAGGAAAGAAATACAAACAAGCAAACAAACAAATAAGAGACAGACAGATACTCCTGCCTCTATGAGGGAGCCATTTACCATGGGTGAACTACAAAATGCCATCTTTAGGCTTAAGTTAAAAAAGTCTGCAGGTCCGGATGAAATCAGCAACGAAATGCTAATCAACCTGACCTCATCTGCTAAAGTAAAGCTGCTGGAAATTTTCAACATCAGCTGGGAGAAAGGTTTAGTGCCTCAAGTATGGAGAGAAGCCATCACAATACCCATTTTAAAAAAAAGGAAAAATTAAGACACAGGCTTCGAGCTATCGCCCAATTAGTCTCACAAGCTGTGTAGGAAAGACATTGGAAAGAATTGTAAATTCAAGACTGAAATGGCACTTAGAATCTGAGCAGATCTTGGTGCCAGAGCAGGCTGGGTTTAGGGAATGTCACAGCATAGAAGATCAAGTCACCTACCTGTCACAAGCTGTAGAGGATGCCTTCCAAGAGAAGAAAAAGGTCCTGGCGGTATGGGTTGACTTCAAACAAGCTTTTGACAAAGTCTGGAAAGATGGTCTCATTGCAAAACTGAAGAGAAATGGAATCCAAGGAAACATGCTAAAATGGATCCAATCCTTCTTACACAGCAGAAGAACTAGAGTCAGTCTTGATGGCCAGCAGAGTAGAAAAGTGTTACTTCGGCAAGGAGTACCACAGGGAGGAGTTATCTCTCCAACTCTCTTTCTTGTGTATATAAATGATCTGGTGAAAGACCTCCCTACAGGAGTAAAAGCTGCCCTGTATGCAGATGATCTGGCACTCTGGTGTACCGATGAACACACCACAGTGGCAAATATAAGAATGCAGCGAGCAGCAGATCTCTTGATGACATGGGCAGAAAAATGGCATGTTGCCATCAACACAGACAAAACATCCACAACGCTTTTCTCTCTTTCCACCAGGGACAAAGCTGCTAGTATTCACCTAGGAACATCCTTGCTAAAGGAAGAAAGCTTCCCCACTTATCTTGGAGTAACATTCGATAAAAGGCTCACATGGAGCAAACATATAGAAAATGTAGAAGGGAAGGCCAGGAGACGACTAGGCCTACTTAGAAAATTGGCAGGTACAGGATGGGGAGCAAATGGAAAAACCCTAAAGAAAGTTTATAATGGAGCGATAAGACCCCACTTGGAGTTTGGTGCAACAGCATGGTCAACAGCTGCTAATTCCCACCTACAATCGTTAGACAGAGTGCAAAATCAAGCTCTTAGACTCATCACAGGATCCATGAAAACTGCACCAATCCTGAAGATGCAGAAAATAACTGCAATGCAGACATTGTCCTATAGAAGAGACACTAAAACTATGATCCAGATGGAGAAGTTTAATAGTATGCAGTCACACCCAATGAATAAAAGGTTAGATGATCTGGCATTAGGGCGTCTCAAACGTAGCAGCTTTGTCCATCGGGGGAAAAGACTTAGAAGACAGTACCAAGCTGATCTACCTATTAGAACAACACCGCTGAAACCTACCCTATACACTGTACCTTGGGAGCAAGTCAGTGATACAATACAGATAATGACTTCAGTCAATGGATTCACAACTGGAGATGAGTCCAATGATCTTCAAAAACGAACAGCTGCTCTTAGCATGATTCATGAAAACTATCCCGAACAGTCATGGATACATATTTACACAGATGGATCAGCAACCAGCGCGGTTTAAAAATGGGGGTGCTGGAGTCTTTATTACATACCCAGGCAACCACCGCCACACAAAGTGGATACCCACTGGTAAATTCTGTTCCAACTACACAGCAGAGATTGTAGCACTATAGCAGGCTGCCGAAATGTTACACAACACCAGTTCTGACTGCCACCAAGTGGTTATATTCACAGATGCGCTTTCAGTGCTTCAAGCCCTCAAGAGTGGCAAACTCCCTCACTTGAGATCTAAACTTGGCAAGGTGGCTGCCCAAAAGTGTACTGTACTCCAGTGGGTGCCATCCCACTGTGGTATACCAGGAAACGAAACCGCAGATAAACTTGCTAAAAAAGGGGCAGAATGTGACCAAGAAGAGAATGCAGTAACATACTATGAGAAGAAAAGGGCCATCCAGGCTACCAGAAGTGAACAGAGTCTGGCCAGAGATGACTACCACTTACTTGACCGGCATGGGCAGGTCATTGTCCTACGTCTCAGGACAGGACATAACAAACTTAACCAGCATATGCACAGGCTTCGTCTAAGTAGTTCACCTTTTTGCCCTTGTGGGCTATGTGTGCAGACTACAGAACATGTCCTGCAAGACTGTCCCTTGTTCAGCCCATTAAGAAAGGAATACTGGCCCAGTGAGTCACCACTGTACACAAAGTTGTATGGGACTAAAAATGAACTCATTAAAACAGTCAAGTTTATCACAAGAACCTGTCTGTCGGTGTAAATCAGAAAGCGAACACAAGAAGAAGAAGAAGAAGCGTAGTTGGCTAAACCGGATTGCAAGGTGAGGGGGTGACGAACTTCCTGTGGTCCTGGTTTACTCCCGGGGGTAGGCAGAAAAGCCACATTTTCTTCCAGATTTACGGTATTTACAATGGAATCAAGGCCGAAAAGTTGCGATATCCATAATACCGAGCCTAGGGGTTAACAACTCATGGCTTCTGGATACTAAAACAAACAAACAATATAAGGTTATTCCTATGTAAATATTCGCTGCAAACGTTCCCCCTCCCCCCCCCCCTTGATTATTATTTAGGAACGGTACTTTAACAAAGGTTATATGGGGGAAATCACAAAACAATTGGTGGATTTATTCCCTCACTTACCATACCTCTAATAGACACTTTGTGGTAAGTCCAGGAACCTTTTTTTAAAGGCCTTTATTAGTCAGCGACAATCCAATAGACACTTATTAGTCAGAGACAATCTAATAGACACTTTGTGGTAAATATCAGCACCTTCATTAGGTTATTAGCTTCTTGAACTCCAGATAAGTCCATTCCTGCTTCACTGGATCTCTTCCGCCCTTTTCCAACGAAAAGTAGTGTTCAGATGTGGCAGTTGGACTTCTGAACCAACAATAATACATTCTGGCCTGCCACAACGAACTCCATTAGCTCCTGTGTTGTTCAACATTTACACAGTGAGAATCACAGGACCGGGAAGAACACTGTCATATGCTGACGATGTGTTAGTGTATGGTCAGTGTATAGAGGAAGTTGTTAAAGAACTTCAAAAAGAGCTCAATCGCACAAGCACGGTGTTGTGAAGCTGGTGCACTGGTCGACACAATAAAAGCGGCAGTGACATGGTTCTCTTTGAATAACCATATTGTGAAAACTCCAACACCTGTTGTTAGTCTGTGTTCTGAGGTTGTGGAAAGAACGAATGCAATGAAATACCTGGGGATACATTTTGATCGAAGCCTTGCTTATACTGATCACATAGATCAGATTATAATAAAAGCCAAGCGGGGTCTGGCTGCGATGAGAGTGATGGCGGCGGTAAACTGTGAGCAGCGTCATCTATGTCTTCTATACCAGGGTCTGGTCCTTTCTGTTTCTGAATACGCGATGGCGAACCCGACTCTCAGCCATAAGCAGATGGAAAGGATACAGAACGAGGCTATGCGCATTATACTTGTGCGTACATGAGATACAGCATGCAGGGCTATGCGCATTATACTTGTGTGTACATGAGATACAGCATGCAGGGCTATGCGCTTTATACTTGTGTGTACATGAGATACAGCATGCAGGGCTATGCGCATTATACTTGTGTGTACATAAGATACAGCATGCAGGGCTATGCGCATTATACTTGTGTGTACATGAGATACAGCATGCAGGGTTATGCGCTACCTTCTCGATTTTCCAACTATCGGAGACAGAATACAAATTTTCCGAGCTCGTTCCTACCCCAAAGTCAATGCGGACACACAACATCCATTACATAGTCTAATCAAGAAGACAAATGGCATCAGGTTAAAAAGATGCACGAGGATGGGCCAAGCCGAGGACATTGTTTTACAGGTATGTTCACTTGAGGACATAGAACCCGGCGAGGAGTGCGTGCAAGTGCCTTCAGAGTGCTGTACATCTTTTTATGTTTGCATCCAACCAGACAGTAAATGCAGACAACAGAGTCCAGCTGCAGTAGAAGCAGAAGTTCAAGCCTTGAATTTCGAGAACGCTCTAGAGGGTGATGCTGCCATTAAAACAGATGGTTCTGTAATCCGCCACGTTAGAAGCTCATGGGCTTTCACTGCTCAGTTTAGAGGCAGAGTTGTGAAGGAAGATTCTGGAGCTTTTGCAGTAACTACAAGTAGTCTGACTATGAAGGTCATGGCTGTGACTAAAGCAGTTACATGACTAGAGACACAGACCTTCACTAGGGCATGCTTTCTCAGAGACTCGATGAGTATGCCCAGAAAGATAGAGAAAGACTGGGTCCGAAGGCAGTGGTTGGTGGCTCTACAGAATTCCCGACTGACATGGATTCGTTTCATTTTCGTGCCAGGATATGTGGGGGTACAAGGAAATGAGCTAGCGGATACGCTTGCAGGTACGGCTACGGTAAAAGCCGGACAAGCCATGGACCAGGCTGATATACTGAGGACTCTAAGAGAGTTGGGAGGTTTGCGCGAACCAATTGAGAACTGTGAATCTGCAGCCATGGTCAGACTGCAAGAATATGTTAAACGGGGTGTCGCCAAACAAGAACACTACGCGGGTATTCAAAGAAGAAGAATAAACCAACACAGAATTGGTATCGTTAGCCGCTAAAAGTTGTGGGATTTACTGAGGAAGGGAACCGAGCACTTATGGACTGAGTGATTCGACTTGAAATGATGATAATCTGTCGACTAACTAACCTTTTATAACCGCCTAGTAGCGTTACTCTAAGAGACTCTTTGTGGTAAATACCGGCACCTTTTGTTTAGGCGTCTGTTAGCGTTACTCTAATAGACACTTTGTGGTAAATACCGTCACCTTTTGTTTAGGCGTCTGTTAGCGTTACTCTAATAGTCGCTTTGTGGTAAATACCGGCACCTTTTGTTTAGGCGTCTGTTAGTCAGCGTTACTCTAATAGACACTTTGTGGTAAATACCGTCACCTTTTGTTTAAGCGTCTGGTAGTCAGCGTTACTCTAATAGTCGCTTTGTGGTAAATACCGTCACCTTTTGTTTAAGCGTCTGGTAGTCAGCGTTACTCTAATAGTCGCTTTGTGGTAAATACCGGCACCTTTTGTTTAGGCGTCTGTTAGTCAGCGTTACTCTAATAGTCGCTTTGTGGTAAATACCGGCACCTTTTGTTTAGGCGTCTGTTAGTCAGCGTTACTCTAATAGTCGCTTTGTGGTAAATACCGGCACCTTTTGTTTAGGCGTCTGTTAGTCAGCGTTACTCTAATAGACACTTTGTGGTAAATACCGTCACCTTTTGTTTAAGCGTCTGGTAGTCAGCGTTACTCTAATAGTCGCTTTGTGGTAAATACCGTCACCTTTTGTTTAAGCGTCTGGTAGTCAGCGTTACTCTAATAGTCGCTTTGTGGTAAATACCGGCACCTTTTGTTTAGGCGTCTGTTAGTCAGCGTTACTCTAATAGTCGCTTTGTGGTAAATACCGGCACCTTTTATTTAGGCGTCTGTTAGTCAGCGTTACTCTAATAGTCGCATTGTGGTAAATAACGGCACCTTTTGTTTAGGCGTCTGCTTGTCAACGTTACTCTAATAGACACTTTGTGGTAAATACCGTCACCTTTTGTTTAAGCGTCTGGTAGTCAGCGTTACTCTAATAGACACTTTGTGGTAAATACCGTCACTTTTTGTTTAGGCGTCTGTTGGTCAGCGTTACTCTAATAGTCGCTTTGTGGTAAATACCGGCACCTTTTGTTTAGGCGTCTGTTAGTCAGCGTTACTCTAATAGTCGCTTTGTGGTAAATACTGGCACCTTTTGTTTAGGCGTCTGCTTGTCAACGTTACTCTAATAGTCGCTTTGTGGTAAATACCGCCACCTTTTGTTTAGGCGTCTGCTTGTCAACGTTACTCTAATAGTCGCTTTGTGGTAAATACCGTCACCTTTTGTTTAGGCGTCTGGTAGTCAGCGTTACTCTAATAGACAATGTGTGAAAGTACCGGCACCTTTTTAAAACTTTGACGTGAGTACCAGCCCCTTTACCTTTTTTTTTTCCTTCTTGAAAACAACAAATCCATGGTAACAGTAAATTACCTACGGAACATTCTCTCTCTCTCTCTCTCTCTCTCTCTCTCTCTCTCTCTCTCTCTCTCTCTCTCTCTCTTTCTCTCTCTCTCTCTCTCTCTCTCTCTCTCTCTCTCTCTCTCTCTCTCTCTCTCTCTCGTACGACTTAGAAGGCAGAGAAGAAAGGGTCAGGCTGGAGGCAGCGACGTAACGTTGGCGCGAAGGTACTGCCAGGACAAGGGGCCGCTTCGTCTGCTAGAATGCTGCAGACGCCGGGCCGCTGATGGAAATCAATACTGGAGATTATGTCCTCGTCTATGGCCTGCTAGAAGATCGACAAATCTAGTTGTGAGTGTTTACCGAAAGGTGACGACAGATTCCCTGCCTGGGAACGGTGTTCTTGTGTCTGAAGCCTTTGTGATTTCCAGTTACCCTGTGCATCAGAGCTGAAGGATCAGCACATACAGGCTCTTAAAACACAACATTTTGAGTTATAAAAGCGGACTCAATGAATGACAGGAACTCACACACGACAGTGAAGGACATCCCGCCATAAGTAAGTGGTCCATACTGAAACAATGTTCTGTTAAGTTTCGATCTTCTGGTCTGTCCACGCTCGTCACAGAAAATGTTGTTTACTGTCAATGGTTTGTCACAGAACGTGTTGTGGTCTGTCCCTGATTTGTCACAGAACGTGTTATGGTCTGTCCCTGATTTGTCACAGAACATGTTGGGGTCTGTCTATGGTTTGTCAGTGACTGTCAGTTGGCGTCTAGAAAGTACTAGGAAGATGCTGAACTGTTGTTGAATGCAGTGTCCTACCATTGATATCCCGCCAGAATTAAGTACTCTACCATTGATATCCCGCCAGAATTAAGTACTCTACCATTTATATCCCGCCAAAATGCAGTGATCTACAACTGATATCCCGCCAGAATTCAGGATCTACCATTGACGGCATACACGTACATAGACATAAATGCAAAAATAGAAAACACACACACATACATTTATAGATATACATGCACACACACATTCCATACATACACATCTATACATGCACCCATGCATACACACATTTACAATCACATGTACAGACAAGAGTTCAAGCGGTGTGCAGCAGCTGCAAAATTGCTAAATTAAAACATTTTAATAGCGAAATTGAAGAAGATAAATTACAGGATAGGTTTCGGAAACTAAACAGACAGAACAAATGAACAAACGAATAAACTTTTTTCAAAGGGTTACAAATTGGGCACGCAGGCCCGTCTGATATTCGGCCCTTCTTTATTCGGCACTTATATTTCAGAGTACCAATGCCTGTTATCACTAATGCATGTAATGTTTATATTAAAAAATATACATTATAGAATAATGCATACACACATCATACATACACACTCAAACACACACACACACGTACAAATACTCTTACATTCTTAAAGATACACATACACAATATACAGTTATACGAAATACATACATACTCACCCATACATACATATACACACATACATACTCACACCCACATGCATACATACATACATACATACATACACCCACAGGCATACATATTACATCGCTACATCCACCAACACACATATATACACACACATAATACACACACACACATACATACAAACATAGACATAC
>CAJHNH020000566.1:20000-50000 GCA_905116865.2 Candidula unifasciata
TGTGTGTGTGTACTGGGTGCCTATGTGTGTGTGCGTGAGTGAATGGATTTGTGTGTGTATGTGGGTGTGTGTTTTCGCGCGTGAGCGTGCATACATATTTTACCACCCATGCTTTTGTTTTTGACTTGATATTCATAATTTGCATATTATTACAAGAACATAACCTGCTTTATTGATGAAATACAACTGCTGTGTGAAAGATGGGAGTTTTGAAGAACCGAATGTAAGACAGGCCTGCGCGCCCAATTTGTAACCTTTTGAAAATAAAGTTCGTACGTTCGTTCTCTTTAAAAATATTTAACCTAGGGATATATTTGTTTTTTGAAGTGAAAATTCTCTTTGGTTTCACCCGAACTCTTGCAGCAACTAGGGAATGGTCGGTATCACAGTCAGCACTGTGGTAGCTGCGAGTTAGTGATACACAGTTCAAGTGCTGTCTCCTTGTGAGAATAACGTCCAGCTGGTGCCAGTGGCCAGATGTTGGATGTTTCCATGACACCTTGTGGCGGTCTTTAGTTTTTTTTAAATAGTTTGTGAGGCACAAGTCACTTCTAGTGCAGAATTCCATTAGTCTCTGCCCATTTTCATTCGGGACCAACATTATATTTTCCAAGGCAAACTGGCCATGAGTTCGAGTCTGACCCTACGCGACACAACCAAATATGAACATTTAAAAAAATGCAGCGTCATTTACATACTCTAACTATTCAAATAATTCATGTTCTATTGTTTATGTCACTTAAATGTACAACTTTCTAGTGCAGAATAAACACGGCCTTAAACTTTCAGTTTAATGTTTTTGGGTGGGGTGGGGGGGGGGAGAGGGGGGGGGGGTTAAATACTTTGTTTACAGTCTGGATATTGCATCAAGGAGGTGAATTTTAATGCCTTTGATGTGCTGTACCGTGAACTGGGACTGAATTATCATTGCCCATATGTTGTCTCTTTAAGGCTCATCACTTAAATTGAAGTTTCTTATTCAAATGTGCTGTTTTTGTTGTTGTATAGATGTCAGTTTCTGTGTAGGTAAAAAACTAGTAATAAAGTTTTGGAATATTTCTGCGAAACTACTATGACTAGAACTTGTTTACATGTGTAACCAGATTTTACCGTCAATAGATTCATAATGAAATTAGTTTTCCCGACATTTTCAAATTCCTTGTGCAATATCTCAAGATGTTTTGAATACCATTTTGTATGTACACAAGCATTATCTATGTGAAATAAAAAGTTTAAACACATTTTAAATTTCTCAACCAATCTTTTTTCACAAATTCACATATTATACTATACCAAGATGCGCCTTTATCAAACACCGTAATGAGTAGGACAACAGTTCTGATATAAAATGTATATGTGTTCATTGCTGTAATAACATGTATGCGTCTAATATGATAACCAAATACTAAAATGTTGTATACTTATGGTAACCTGGATTGCACCATGTCACAACATTATATGGTTACGGTCACCGACAATAAAGACTTGTGGAAATGTTTGGAATACACCTGTTGTGAAAATAATAGTTTCAGCAATAGCAATGCAAGTAGTGAAACACTTCTGAGAATTTCAGCAGTAGCAATGCAAGTAGTGAAACACTTCTGAGAATTTCAGCAATAGCATTGCAAGTACTGAAACACTTCTGAGAATTTCAGCAATAACAATGCAAGTAGTGAAACACTTCTGAGAATTTCAGCAATAGCAATGCAAGTAGTGAAACACTTCTGAGAATTTCAGCAATAGCAATGCAAGTAGTGAAACACTTCTGAGAATTTCAGCAATAGCAATGCAAGTAGTGAAACACTTCTGAGAATTTCAGCAATAGCAATGCAAGTAGTGAAACACTTCTGAGAATTTCAGCAATAGCAATGCAAGTAGTGAAACACTTCTGAGAATTTCAGCAATAACAATGCAAGTAGTGAAACACTTCTGAGAATTTCAGCAATAGCAATGCAAGTAGTGAAACACTTCTGAGAATTTCAGCAATAGCAATGCAAGTAGTGAAACACTTCTGAGAATTTCAGCAATAGCATTGCAAGTACTGAAACACTTCTGAGAATTTCAGCAATAACAATGCAAGTAGTGAAACACTTCTGAGAATTTCAGCAATAGCAATGCAAGTAGTGAAACACTTCTGAGAATTTCAGCAATAGCAATGCAAGTAGTGAAACACTTCTGAGAATTTCAGCAATAACAATGCAAGTAGTGAAACACTTCTGAGAATTTCAGCAATAGCAATGCAAGAAGTGAAACACTTCTGAGAATTTCAGCAATAGCAATGCAAGTAGTGAAACACTTCTGAGAATTTGAAAACGTTTTTTTTTTATAATCACAAACAGTTGTGAGTTGTAGAAGATTTTGTGAATATGATATACAGTCACCAAGAGTCGTAAACTATGAATGGCATGGATAGTACAGAATGACTCTAGATTCTTTGTTCAAGTATATTGTAAGTAGAATCTGCCACATAATAAGGAAGATATATTGTATTAACAAAAATCAATAGTTTATGTTGTGTGCGGAGATGTTATGACTTTCTGTCTATAACCATGATCTTTTCCCTCTTCGGATTGCATTATATATATATATATTTTAAAATAATTTTCAGTTTTGTTTGTTTTTATTTCATTTTTATTTTATTGTTTATATGTTCTCCCCCCCCACCCCCCCCCCCCCCCCCCCCCACCGCATATCGCATCATATTTTCAGTTACTGTTGTCGTTTTTCTGCACCCACACATTTATCTTTTACCAAACTTTCTTTTTATTCTTATATACTAATTACACTGATGCTGTATATTTTTATTTATTTCACTTTTATGTGTTCTGGGTTGGGGTTTGTTATTACTGTCTCTCTTATTTCTCGTTTCCTTACAAGGGTATATTTTCTGCCTCGATGATTTGGGACCGTAATTCGGAGATAGCCAAAAATTTTCTTCCGCGCCTGTCTGGATGCCATAGCTATAACTAGAGCGTGACACAACGGTTGCTTTCACCAGTAAAACTGCAAATCTCGTGCTTCTCCCCCCCCCCCCCCCCCGCCCGTAGATTGATATTGGGTACCCCTCACAACTGACAGTCACTGTTCTTGTTATTCTTTCTGCTGATTCCCGGATTACCAAAAATAAGTGTTCATGCAACAATATTTTTCGGTTGGTAGTTTCTTTACATGAATGTGATAACGCAATTGTTGACTGGAAAAGCTGGTAAGCTATCGCCGCTTAAGTTGAGTTTCTCGTAGCCTATTATTCTCCACTCGTAGAATCCTGCTTGATCTGCATCACAGATGGCCAACGCTTTGCCAGTCCTGCTTTTGTTGCTAATTATTGTCAAAACTTGAATATTTTAGTCGTTGTCTCTGAGTTTTTTCTATTCTCAAACCTCATCTGCGACATAGTTGCTCTTCGACTCAATCTGAACTTATCTCGTCTGTAAAGAAGTCATTTTCCTTCCATTAAGATGTTTCTATAAAGATCCTTTATTTTCCTGGGTTTCTCTCTCCACCCCCCTTTCCCCCTCTCTCGCAGTTGCTTCCACTCGTACTCATTCGACCCAGATCGATGTCTAGGGGTCACGTCACTAATGTAGAACAGACGAGACAGACTATCTTCCATCAACGATCACACTACTCCAAATGATAGTCGACGATGACAATGACCAGTTCCATGTTTATTCCATTAAACAAACATCAAGAATCAATATGACAATTTGATTTATGCTGTCCAGTCAAGATTCAGTTGCTCTCACGTTTGGGCACACAGCCACACCACATTTGACGCTGACCTACACGTTTGGGCACACAGCCACGGCACTTTTGACGCTGACCTACACGTTTGGGCACACAGTCACGCCACATTGACGCTGACCTACGCGTTTGGGCACACAGCCACGCTACATTGACGCTGACCTACACGTTTGGTCACACAGTCACGCCACATTTGATGCTGAACTTCACGTTTGGGCACACAGTCACGCCACATTTGACGCTGACCTACACGTTTGGGCACACAGTCACGCCACATTTGACGCTGACCTGCACGTTTGGGCACACAGCCACGCCACATTTGAAGCTTGTAATGAAATATAGGCAGAAAGGGGTTAAATGAACAAAGCATACATTTCAGACCACCACACGGCGTAATAATCCATCACTGTGTGAAATGACAGAAATGGGTGATTAGAAAGCCATAGCCTAGCCAGCTATGCAGAACATCTGCACAATAACCGCCATGACATCTGACAGTGAGGGATGAAACATTCGACGAGTGCCCGTGAGCAAGCACATGCACTGTGACCAGCTGAAGAGATACGTTCATCCAAACGTGACCACCAAAGACAGGTGACAGGGGAGTGATGGAGAAGGCACGCCAGAAAGAGCGGGAAAGCGGGAGAATAAAGTCAGAGCCAGGGGCTTGAGAAGTTAGTTAGGACCGGACCGTTTGAGAGACCAGTTGAGAAAACTAGTGCTGTACTTCGTTTAAAAGGTATATGTTAAACTTGGAGTTTAGCTAGAACAGTGGTTAAGGAACTCGTAGAGAGTCATACGAATAGCCAGTATCAAGATAATAAAGTGTTCATATACTATTGCTTATTGAATTTATGAAGCCTGTGTGACGAGAATATTGGGAATAAACCAGCTCTTGTGTAATCGATTACATCACTGGCCTTGTTCTTGAGTACGATTGAAGAGAGCTACGAACTATATTCATTCACCCTTGGCCGAACTAGGCACATCTATTTCTTGGGGGATGTATAGGCACGACTGTGCCACAAAGATAGATTTATTCCAAGTGTCCATCTGTAGACAAATGGAGATAAATTTATGCAACGTGTTCATACATAGACAAATAGAGAGATTTATGCCAAGTGTTCATATGTAGACAAATGGAGATAAATTTATACAACGTAGACAAATACATACATAGACAAATGAAGAGATTTAAGCCAAGAGACATATGCAGGGTTATGACTAAAAAAAAAAAAACATCGGTCACATAAATAGTGCCATTGGCAGACACGGTTGGGTGGATCTGGTCACGCATGCTTGCAGGCCTCGATAGTTGCACTTTTTATGTCAGAATCGATACTGCAGCAATTATAAGCTGGCAAGATCGATCCTGTATAACGAACCCGCCAAAGCCGCAAACGAGACACGTCATCAGACGATAGCGGCACCCGATAAAGACATGGGCAGGTGACCTGCCTGTCAACAAAGAATTCTCCTGGATAGCCAAGCTGAAGATTTAATCCTGCAGGTTTCAGACCTGGACACAGAAAAGAATGGATTAATGCACCAGTAGACATGCTTGGTTGACACCACAGTAGGGAGGTACGGCAATGATCAATTTGCCGCCGCCATGTACGCTAACATAAAAGCACTGAGTGATTAACTGTCTGTCTAGAAGACATCATCTATACCAATGTTCCCGAACTGTATTAGGCCACCGCCCCCTTTTTCAAATAAATAATCACTCAACCCCTCTCAGTTTTTTCCCGGAAATAACGTCATCGTAATAATGTCATAAACGGTAATTGATTTGCCAACGTACAGGATCAACCATATAACGGATCATACCTGTGCTCTAGGCTTGCCCCATGTATATGGCTGAGCCAGCTAGGTATTTATCGCTTTGTCTTGCCCTGCTTTCTTTCCACGAGGGCTTGAGGATCATGGAGACTCTGATCTGTAGTGGCTAAGACTCTCGAGCCGTGGAGCTCACTACCTGTTCCCCTTCGTGAGTCTCTGGGTCTAGCCTTACAGGTGAAAAGGTCGCACTCAGGTGGTAAGTCTTCTGACCTGGTAAACCTTTCTACATCAAGACCGTTGTGCGTGACCGATGAGACACATCCTTCAGTAGGTGACCTCGCGGTGCTGGGACAAAACACAACACTTCTAGATGTGACAACCTCGATAAAAAATCCAAAGCCTAAAGTGTATCTACGTACTGAGAGGCTGAATGGCTGTTGGATAGGCAGTAGTGAACGTGGACGTCATAAAGACATCCATTGCCTCTTCCCTAGCAGGCAGGCTCTACTAGGGGACCGGTTACTTCCTGCTGCATTACAACAACATTTGGATTTCTCCTTTTCATTTAGATAAGAGCTACCGAGCACGTGCTCTGCGCTTGACGTCATCATCAGCGAGCTGCGAAGAGCGTGAAGAGGAGAAAACGAGGAAATGATGAAAGAAGAAAGCAGAGAAATAGAAGGACAGAAGCCAGGAAAGTTCGGCGAAAAACAGAAGGGCTGGGGTTCAATCATGTAAGACAGAGAGGGCCCATACTAGAGAGGTTGGTTTATGACTATGATGTAATCATGCTTCAGGAGCTGAACGCAGACACAAATATAATTGTCCTAGATGTGTTCAGCTACGTAAACCCTGCTGGGCATCATGGGAGACATGGGCAATGTCTGCTGGTACAGGAGGGCTTGAAACACGTGCTGCTTGACCCGAGTCTCTGGAACAATGATGCTAGAGAAGTGCAGGGAATACAGATTGAAATTGGCGGTCTTCGTTGGAACATAATACATGTATATGCTGTCGTGGGCTCTTTAGTTACAAAGCAACAGCGGGACTGGCTGAAAGACCTGGAGGAGATCCCTGGCAACAGCGGGACTGGCTGAAAAACCTGAAGGGGATCCCTGGCAACAGGCTCCTCATTTGTTCGGATTTCAAGGCACGGAACAATGAAAGGGACCGTAATAGGGGAAAACTGACAGGGAGTTGCCCTTGCTGACGCCTTGATCGATTCAGACTTTGTCTTGTTTAAACGATAGGAGGCCAACTAGTATGGCAATAAGGCCCGGTGATGCAGACACGACTTTTGACCTGGCTTTGGTTACCCAGTCAGCAGTTTTAGACACCAAATTTATTAACCTGGGCGATCATGGAAGTGACTATCTGCCATGTTCGGTTTTGATCTCCAAATCCAGGAAAGTTAAGGCTTAACAAGCTCATAGGCCTTTCAAGTATGAGCGGAAACACACTTCTGACAGAGGGCATTTGAGCGGACCGGCAGATCTACTTTTGTGCAGCCTCTATGGTGAACATAGAGGTTAAACAAGCATTGAGTTAAAGAGAGCTGCAGTAAAGCATTTAAAGAAAGTGCGACAGACCGCCCTAAGCAACATTCGGCGCGTTTAGGATCAAAACCCTATGAAACACCTGTGATAAAGTCATGGATAGGATAGTGGCGGGAAAGCTACAAGAATTTTTGTAACAGCGAAATCTTCCACGAAGACTAGGAAGTTACTGGCCAGGGAAAGGACACATGGTCAAACGCAGCCACTTTTGCCTTTGACACCTTTGAAGGTTTCCAGAACATACAGAAAACAGTGGCAGCGGCAATTAATTTAGAAGATGTTTATAACAGAGTCAGATACAGTATCATGATGAAAGCGCTTACGGGGAAGGGAGTCTGTCCTTGGTTGGTGAGGTGGATAGCTACCGTTTTGTATACTCGCTGGGTAGCTCTGCCTGGGTTCATGGACCTCTGAACCATGTATTATAGCTGAAGGACTGCCACAGGTATCTGCAATTTTACCTGTACTGTTCAATAAATATACTTACGAGCAAGACTGTGTACATTGAAAAACCTGGAGTTGGCATAATATTGACATTTGCAGAAGATGTTCTCGTTTGTTGCCTGCTTATCGGGCAGCGATGAAACGTTGCCAGATCATAGACGAAGGTTGCCTCTTTGGATTCCATGCTTTGATTCATAGATGACATTTTTGTCTTGGCCATAATAAAATCAGTCTCATTACTTAATTGTCGGACCTTGTATATACAAGCGAGATTGTAGAACTTGATTGAAACACCAGGTGTTGAAAGGATATTGACATGTGCTGATTATGTTCCTGCATATAGGCAGGGGAATAATAGGCGACGCATAGCCCAAGAGCTAAAGGCAATTGTAGACAAAGTGACTGACTGGTGTGCAGAAATGAGTGCTGCCATCAACTCAGAAAAGGCGGCTGTTTTGTGGTGCTCTCTGGACAATAGAATTTTAAGAGCTAATGTTCCAAGCCTCACAATTATTAACACTAACATCAAAAGAGAAATCCAACGGAGGTACCTGGTTTTCATAGAAGCCTGTCCTTCAGGGATCATTTCAAGGCAGTTGCTGGGAAATGTCAAAAAAAAAAAAAAAAACTCAATTCTCTTAAGATTATGGCAGCAGTGGACATGGAACAAAGAAAGCTGTTTACAATGTTCGAGCAAGTTAGCATGTTTGTGATAGACTATGGTTTTGAAATGCTCACCATTTCAAAGAGTCAGCTGATGAAACTTGAACACATACAGAATGAAGCCATGCGGGTAATTCTGGGATGTTCGAGAGATACCCTGGTAGTACATATGCCATATATGCGTGCACTGCCTCACATAGCAGATAGGCTCAAAATTCTGCAAGCAAAGTCATATCTCAGAGTAGCTGCAGACAAGAAGCACCTCCTGCATGAAGCCCTGGGTAGAGCTAAGGGTCACAGACTGAAAAGAGAAAAGTTTTGGATGGCGCAAGCTGAAGACACAATCAGACTTGTCTGCAGGCTTGATAAATTTGTCTGAGGTGAGGAGTGGGTCAAAGTGTCCTAGCAAGTTTCAGACTTTTGTATGGTGTTGCGCGCTGATTTGGGCAAAGTGTGATATTGTGGGAAGGGGCAATGGTATGACTGTACTTCCTGTAAGTTCACGGGGGAAGAGTGTCAACAGGGCTGAGTATTAAGAGGAGACCAGTGAAAATGTCTATTCATGAACAAGGCGTGCATGCACGAGAGAAAGTGGACGCGTGGGATTCTGTGTGGTGGGCTGAAAGCGTGGATAACGAGATAAAGTGTGAATTAAGCGACAGCGTGATTCTCGGGTAACATCAGCCACCCACACAAGCGTGACCTTCGGGAACGCTCACATGAGCGAGTCCCGAGGACACCCACAGGATCATGATTCACGAGAACGCCCACACTCGTGTAATCACCATCTACCTACACGGACTCGACATATATAAATTGGGCTGCGCTGTCAGTCGAGAGAGGAGCAGTCAAGATAGAGCGAGAAGCGAGAAGAGAGAGAAAACGAGAGTCAGAGACCAAGTCAGGGTCCAGGTAATCTCTCGAGTCTAACGGACAAACATACCGTACGACTATCGGGCATTTAGGTCCGAGTAAGTGTCGGGATTGCGGTATGGGAAATATGGTCCCGCTGGCAAAGTAAGTCCAGGGGACGGGAAGACCAGTAGTGTCTGGTTTCGGAGTACGGCAAGAGAAGTCCGTCTCTAGTCAGCCGTGTTGTATGCTGAATTAATATCAAGGTCCAGTGAATGGGAGAAGTCGTCCTGTTCAGCTGTACGACGCGTCCAGAGAGTGGGACGCCGTCATCCTGGTATCTGCAGTAGTCCAGGAGAGGGCACTACACATTGAGAGATAGAGAGCTGTGAGGACAAATGAATGATGTGCGAATGTCAGCTGTGATCAATAACTACGTCTCTGCATTTATGTCATGTATCCTGTTTAATAAACTTGTATGACGGTGTCATCGTCGTCGAGTTGTCTTGTTAAGAAAGGAAGCTGAAGAGTACCTGCTAGACACTTGGTAGTGTGCTGACTCAATTTAGCACACAACACATGGTTCTTATCACTTTGGGTCGTGAGTGCAGGAACTGGCCAGCTTTTGCTGCAGAATCAGAAGTTGAACAAATTATTCATGACAATTCCCGCCTGAGCGATGTGATGATCTATACAAATGGCTCCGTGTTGAGGGGCAGACGATGTGCATGGGGATTCATAGCAAAAGCGAATGCACGTCGCTCAGTGCAACAAAGCCTTGAATTTGATATCACAACGTCTAGTTTGAGAATGGAGGTGGAGGCAGTCACTGCTGCATTCCGCTGGCTTGAGAATCAGCGGTACACACTGTACACAGCGGTACACAGCGGTACACACTGTACACAGCGGTACACAGCGGTACACACTGTACACAGCGGTACACACTGTACACAGCGGTACACAGCGGTTTGCAACTGACTCACAGAGCATGTTGAGAAAGGTGGGGACAGGTATGCTCCGCCCAGAGTGGCAAGCATAACTTCAGACGTCCCGGGTAGTTAGCATCCTTTGGATATTCTCTCCAGGTCATGCCGATGTGTTAGGAAATGAGCAAGCAGTCAGACTGGCCGGTTCTGCACTACTTGGTGGTGAACTCATGTATAACAAACTAGATGTTGTGAGGGCCCTCAGGAAGCCAGTGAACAGCGAGGAAGCGCAAAAAGATCATTACCGTCTGAGGAGAATGGCGCTGCCAGGATTTACGCGGGGATCTGGTCGATGCTCAACACTCAGGGGAACGGCGAGACGGATATACAATCATAGAGTTACTGGTGCCATCGGAATTGGAACTCTTTGTTTGCTGCTGAAGATGGTGTCAGAGTGCTATGATGTCGATTCTTGTTTCAACATTCAACATTTAACATTCTACTACTACTACTACTACTACTACTACTACTACTACTACTACTACTACTACTACTACTACTACTACTACTACTACTACTACTACTACTACTACTACTACTACTACTACTAGTACTACTACTGCCACATCAACCACCACCACTACTACTACTACTACTACTACTAATACTACTACTACTACTACTACTGCTGCTGCTGCTGCTGCTGCTGCTGCTACGACTATTTTTGCTGCTGGTCATCCTCTACCCCCACCTCCCCTCTGTTGCCATGTATTGTCATTAACTGTTATAGACTATCATATACTGTTATAGACTATCATATACTGTTATAGACTATCATATACTGTTATAGACTATCATATACTGTTATAGACTATCATATACTGTTATAGACTATCATATACTGTTATAGACTATCATATACTGTTATAGACTATCATATACTGTTATAGACTATCATATACTGTTATAGACTATCATATACTGTTATAGACTATCATATACTGTTATAGACTATCATATACTGTTATAGACTATCATATACTGTTATAGACTATCAAATACTGTTATGGACTGCAATTTGCTGTTATGGACTATCATATGCTGTTATGTACTGTTATTGACTGTCATATACTGGCATGTATCTGTACTGACATTTCTTGCAAGTACTGTTATCTATGGTCATGTACTGTCATGTTTTGTTATGTACTGACACGTAAGACAGACTGAGCTGGGCAGGCAGTTACAAGTTGCCTGGTATGTTTCCTGATGTGTCTTTGTTGGGGCCACACAATGTTTACTGGTTCTCTCTTCTTTTTTTTTTTTTTTCAGGAGACAAAAGAATGATAACCCAGAGACAACCAGGAGACGGGAGAATCTGACAACAGACCAATCATTGGCTGTTAGCTACATCTGCGTGACTTCAGTATATACATGTCACATTTAGATAAATAGTTGTTCAAGACACTACACAGTCATTTACTTATTAGGCCTTCTCTGAACTGCCAAGTTCCGGCATGTCTGGTGATGAACTAAAGGTGAGGTATTCAGTTGTCAAACCATAAACTAGTGACCCACCATAAAAGTTGTAAACTTGTCAATCCATGAATTAGAGACCAACCTTAAAAGTTGTGAACTTCTCAAGACATCACCTAGAGGCCTACTCTAAAAGATAGGGACCTGTCAAACCATGAACTAGAGACGAAGTGTCAAATTTTTGGATCTGCCAATCCATGAACTAAAGAATAGAAGACCTGCTGTAGTATTTTACCAATTGGAAAGACACAAATACAAACTGGCTTGGCAAACCGTCTGTTCGTGTTTCTGTGGTGTCAAGACTCCTACCATGGACAGGGTAGAGTCTGGATATGACCTGATGGTGAGTTTTACTTGGCTTTATTCTTCACCTGTACAGTTACACACGTTGTTACATGAACACTTTATGTCACCTGTACAGTTACACACGTTGTTACATGAACACTTTATGTCACCTGTACAGTTACACACGTTGTTACATGAACACTTTATGTTACCTGTACAGTTACACATGTTGTTAAAGGAAAACTTTATGTCACCTGTACAGTTACACCTGTTGTTAAATGAACACTTTATGTCACCTGTACAGTTACACATGTTAAAGGAAAACTTTATGTCACCTGTACAGTTACACGTGTTGTTAAATGAACACTTTATGTCACCTGTACAGTTACACATGTCGTTAAAGGAACAAATTATGTCACCTGTACAGTTACACATATTGTTACATGAACACTTTATGACACCTTAAGTTACACACATTGTTACATGAACACTCTATGTAACCTGCACGGTTACCCACACTGTTACATGAACACTTTATATCACATGCACAGTTACACACATTGTTACCAGAACACTTTACCTGTACAGTTACAATCATTGTTACATGAACACTTTATATCACATGTACAGTTATAATCATTGTTACATGAACACTTTATGTCATCTTAACAGCTACACATGTTAGATGAATATTTTATGGCACTTGTACAGTTACACACACTGATACATGAACATTTTATGTCACCTCTACAGTTACACACACTGATACATGAACATTTTATGTCACCTCTACAGTTACACACACTGATACATGAACATTTTATGTCACCTCTACAGTTACACACACTGATACATGAACATTTTATGTCACCTCTACAGTTACACACACTGATACATCAACATTTTATGTCACCTCTACAGTTACACACACTGATACGTGAACATTTTTGTCACCTCTACAGTTACACACACTGATATATGAACATTTTATGTCACCTGTACAGTAACACACACTGATACATTAACATTTTTGTCACCTCTACAGTTTCACACACTGATACATTAACATTTTATGTCACCTCTACAGTTTCACACACTGATACATTAACATTTTATGTCACCTCTACAGTTACACACACTGATACATTAACATTTTATGTCACCTCTACAGTTACACACACTGATACATTAACATTTTATGTCACCTCTACAATTACACACACTGATACATGAACATTTTATGTCACCTCTACAGTTACACACACTGATACATTAACATTTTTGTCACCTCTACAGTTTCACACACTGATACATGAACATTTTATGTCACCTCTACAGTTACACACACTGATTCATGAACATTTCATGTCACATCTACAGTTTCACACACTGATACATTAACATTTTTGTCACCTCTACAGTTACACACACTGATACATTAACATTTTATGTCACCTCTACAGTTACACACACTGATACATTAACATTTTATGTCACCTCTACAGTTACACACACTGATACACTAACATTTTATGTCACCTCTACAGTTACACACACTGATACATGAACATTTTATGTCACCTCTACAGTTACACACACTGATACATGAACATTTTATGTCACCTCTACAGTTACACACACTGATACATGAACATTTTATGTCACCTCTACAGTTACACACACTGATACATGAACATTTTATGTCACCTCTACAGTTACACACACTGATACATTAACATTTCATGTCACCTCTACAGTTACACACACTGATACACGAACATTTTATGCTACCTCTACAGTTACACACACCGATACATGAACATTTTATGTCACCTCTACAGTTACACACACTAATACGCGAACATTTTATGCTACCTCTAAAGTTACACACACTGATACATGAACATTTTATGTCACCTCTACAGTTACACACACCGATACATGAACATTTTATGTCACCTCTACAGTTACACACACTGATACGCGAACATTTTATGCTACCTCTACAGCTACACACACTGATACATGAACATTTTATGTCACCTCTACAATTACACACACTGATACATGAACATTTTATGTCACCTCTACAGTTACACACACCGATACATGAACATTTTATGTCACCTCTACAGTTACACACACTGATACGCGAACATTTTATGCTACCTCTACAGTTACACACACTGATACATGAACATTTTATGTCACCTCTACAATTACACACACTGATACATTAACATTTCATGTCACCTCTACAGTTACACACATTGATACATGAACATTTTATGTCACCTCTACAATTACACACACTGATACATTAACATTTTATGTCACCTCTACAGTTACACACACTGATACATGAACATTTTATGTCACCTCTACAGTTACACACACTGATACATTAACATTTTATGTCACCTCTACAGTTGCACACACTGATACATTAACATTTTATGTCACCTCTACAATTACACACACTGATACATGAACATTTTATGTCACCTCTACAGTTACACACACTGATACATTAACATTTTTGTCACCTCTACAGTTTCACACACTGATACATGAACATTTTATGTCACCTCTACAGTTACACACACTGATTCATGAACATTTTATGTCACATCTACAGTTTCACACACTGATACATTAACATTTTTGTCACCTCTACAGTTACACACACTGATACATTAACATTTTATGTCACCTCTACAGTTACACACACTGAGACATTAACATTTTATGTCACCTCTACAGTTACACACACTGATACATGAACGTTTTATGTCACCTCTACAATTACACACACTGATACATGAACATTTCATGTCACCTCTACAGTTACACACACTGATACATGAACATTTTATGTCACCTCTACAATTACACACACTGATACATGAACATTTTATGTCACCTCTACAGTTACACACACTGATACATGAACATTTTATGTCACCTCTACAGTTACACACACTGATACATGAACATTTTATGTCACCTCTACAGTTACACACACTGATACATTAACATTTTATGTCACGCCTACAGTTACACACACTGATACATTAACATTTTGTGTCACCTCTACAGTTACACACACTGATACATGAACATTTTATGTCACCTCTACAGTTACACACACTGATACATGAACATTTCATGTCACCTCTACAGTTACACACACTGATACATTAACATTTTATGTCACCTCTACAGTTACACACACTGATACATTAACATTTTATGTCCTCTCTACAGTTACACACACTGATACATGAACATTTTTGTCACCTATTGTCACCGACCTCTGATTAACCTTGCTGTTATGTGGCTCGTGGTACGGGCCTGTGATGGGCAATCTATCCAAAAACAAATTAAACAGAAAACCCCTGTAACACAACAAAAATCTTCAATGAATAATCACAGAGCAACATAAGACAGTTGACGACGAAAGATGTAAGAACCATTATCCAAGACGCTTGAAGGTGCTGGTTTTACAAATCACCCGGCACGCCTCCCATCCCCGCGGATAATCCTGAAACCC
The DNA here is from genome assembly GCA_905116865.2 of Candidula unifasciata. Classification (NCBI taxonomy): domain Eukaryota; kingdom Metazoa; phylum Mollusca; class Gastropoda; order Stylommatophora; family Geomitridae; genus Candidula; species Candidula unifasciata. Next base: position 35,339 of record CAJHNH020000566.1, read on the forward strand.
ACACTACTTCTGCAAAGCTTTTATTCTAATGCACATGAAATCCACCAGGATCGTGCAGTGCCCGTAAAGTGTGAGTTCAGCATGCAAGGATAGAAACATCCCAAGGACCATTCCAAAACCAACCCTAATCATCCTAATAACTCAGCACTATTTATGTAATACGTCACGACAAAACACCTGTCACTGTCGAACGCTACACAACACAGAGAAGCTATGCTATCCCAACGAAACACACCGCAATCTATTCAGCCACTAGAAAATTACTATAACACGCTGTTTCTACTCCGTCAAACTATATCATGTCTCCTGTCCAGAGTCCGAATGCCCATTTGTCCAACATTTCATGGCTTTTGTCCCAGTCCGTTCCATCTATAAATCATGGACCCGCCTGTGGAGCGTTCAATTCGGCCATGCTTTATCGCCGTCACAGCTGTACAGAGCTGAACTGTATTTTCCATCGGCCATCTCATCATTTACATCAGGGCTATTCAACTAAGTTTACTAGCGGCCAAAACGTTGAAAATATATGATTATTGCGGGCCAGTGGCCCAAACCAAGTGGGGGAAGATTATCAACACTATAGTCGAGGAAACTGTAGATGTGTACATTTAATACTCTCAAAGACGGTTACGTCTAGGCGCCCTAGGGCCTAGCCTACGGTAATATAAATGAAACAGTTTTGTAAACCATTATAATGTAAAATGTACTACAATATTTTTTAATGATTAAAAAATACTCACTTTTAATTGAAATACACGTATTTCCAACTTGTTTGAATAATAAATGAACGTTTGCATCAGTCACTTCAGTTGCATTGTCACAATAAAAATAGTAATACAGTTAATAATAACTGTCCCCAGTTAGTTTCATATGGCTTTGTACAGAAGAACCGAAAGCAATAATGGGGCAAAATTTAATTAATGGGAAAAGTTGTATTTTCGTTTTTGAGCTAATTTTATGAAATGAAATAACCTGTGCTGAAGACTGTGCACAGAACACTTTGATGGATAAGACAATGTAGCGACTGCATCTGAGGTGCTATTGCAGAAAGTCTGGCGGTCACACCTTGGTGCTTACACCTTGACGGCGCCCCGTCCGTTACCAATAAACAATTTTTTTTCAAATTAAGTCCATTTTCTGTTAAAAAAAAATAACTTAATCTTATCAGAAATAACTTCTCCAGTTGTGAAATTTTCTAATGCTATTAAAGCTAGAAGTTCTTCATGAAAACATTTTCCATCGAAAAAACGCACATATAAACATAACTGAGCCCGTCTATGATATCTGTAGATTCGTCAATGGCAATTGAAAAAAATTCTGTCTGCTTTATGTTTTCAATTAAAGATTCAAAAACTTCAGTTCCTAAAATTTCGATTCCGGGTATCGTCGTAGTATCCGACATAGGGATTTGCTGAACTGCATGTGACACGCTTGTTTTTATTTTATCATCAACTGCTATTTCGTCCAGAATTGATAGTATGCATTCTGTCACGGTTTCTGAGTCAGTGAAAGGCTGCTTCTTTCTGGCTAATATCCACGAAACATGCAAAGAAGCCGCTGTGGCTTTTTCTTGTTGAGTACAAGCTCGCACAAGAATTCTGCTGCTTTGCTGATAAGTAGCAATCAACGACTCAACCTTTGATTTCCTAGCAGTGAAACCTTCTGGATATGATTTTCCAAAACCAGCATGTTTCGTTGTAAAGTGCCGCTTTACGTTGTACTCCTTTACTGCCGACACACATTCGTTGCATAGCAAGAACATTGGTTTCGAATTAGGCATTGTTGGTGATATAAATAAATATTTCAGTGTTCAGTCATTGTTAAACATACGATTTTCACACACCCATTTAGCTTTCTTACTAGTACAAGCCATGGCATCAAGTGTGTCACTTAAGTATTAAAATTTAGATAACTTAAAACAGTGTTACTGTTTCAGTTTGTTACTACACAATCGCGTCCGGCAGTCTGCGTCTGTCTGTGACTTGCACACTAGACGTTTACGAAATATCTGACTATAATCTAACAATCAAATTCACTGCGATGACCAGTGTTACTAATGTTCTGCAGCACCCATTGTCATTAATCTTTGTTTACGAGTGGTCAACTTTAAGGGAGAGTTCCTCGGTAATCTAAGCGCTAACTATCTGGATCGGGATTGGATCTCCACATGTCTCCTGTCAAATAAATATCTCACCTTCATTGACTGTCCAGTGGAGCGACTGCTGCCTACCGTGGGTACTTGATTCTGTCCAGCCTATCTTATTACCTTTGGCTCTAAACAGGCGAGTTCTGCTATTTCAAGTAACTTTTACCGTGAACTAATTAAATTTCCATGCCTGAGAGATTTCCCCAGTTGTGGTATTGTCTGTTCATTCGCCTGTTCCCTTGTATCTTCGCATTTAGAGATCCCTGACAAACATTTCTTATTGTCACATTTGACACAACTGGTTTTTAAAGATTTATACAGAAACATTGATTAATTACATCTTTTTTAAATATACTACATTTCGGTGGCAACGATCGGCGGGCCACTTGCTAGGTCTCCGCGGGCCAGATTTGGCCCGCGGGCCGCCAGTTGAATAGCCCTGATATACATGAACAGTCATGATTCCACCGTGCTAACCTGTTCGTCAACTCTTCGTCATGCACATTCACACCATACACTGTCTCTATGGTATGCACCTCCACATGATTGTACAAACAGGGTTCTGACATAGAACCCTCCCATGAAATGATACTTCCTGACCACAGACGTCTAGGTAACTTATTGTAGTCTGTAGTGAAGAATCAACAAAACATGTATGGGCTGTCACTACAGTTGTGTCAAAGATCTAACTTGTCAACAATCAGTTTACCTATGATGTCTTGTATCATGAGTCAATCACTTGAGAACAAAACATGTACGTATTTCACAGGACATTATACCTATCAGGTAAACACATCCTCAAAGGGTACAAATGAAGTCAGCACCTGACACAAAGGCGTCAACATTTCTAACACCTTCAAATCAAACAGGTGTCTGTAAAGCCGCAATCCCTGCCAGAACACTAATCATACCTTTTCATCCACAGTGTCGAGTAAACAGCAAACACAAGTGTGGCCAGTAGGACGCATTCCCATCCCTTAAGGATAATGTCACAACTTAAGTGTAGTCTCTTCTTCAATGTATCACTTTAATCCAAGGCTTTGTATTCTCTTTGTGACATAACTTTATGTCACCTGTACAGCATCACAATTATATGTCACCTGTACAGCTACACAACTTTAGGTCACCTGTACAGCTACATAACTTTATGTCACCTGTACAGCTACACAGCTATATGTCACCTGTACAGCTACACAACTATATGTCACCTGTACAGCTACACAACTTTAGGTCACCTATACAGCTACATAACTTTATGTCACCTGTACAGCTACACAACTATATGTCACCTGTACAGCTACACAACTATATGTCACCTGTACAGCTACACAACTTTAGGTCACCTGTACAGCTACACAACTATATGTTACCTGTACAGTTCCACAACTATATGTCACCTGTACAACTACACAACTTTATGTCACCTGTACAGCTACACAACTATATGTCACCTGTACAGCTAAACAACTATATGTCACCTGTACAGCTACACAACTTTATGTCACCTGTACAGTTCCACAACTTTATGTCACCTGTACAGCTACACAACTTTATGTCACCTGAACAGCTACACAACTTTATGTCACCTGTAAAGCTACACAACTATATGTCACCTGTACAGCTACACAACTATATGTCACCTGTACAGCTACACAACTATATGTTACCTGTACAGTTCCACAACTTTATGTCACCTGTACAGCTACACAACTATATGTTACCTGTACAGCTACACAACTATATGTTATCTGTACAGCTACACAACTTTATGTCACCTGTACAGCTACACAACTATATGTTACCTGTACAGCTACACAACTATTTGTTACCTGTACAGCTACATAACTTTATGTCACATGTACAGCTACACAACTATATGTCACCTGTACAGCTACACAACTTTAGGTCACTTGTTCAGCTAAAAAAACTGTATGTCACCTGTACAGCTACACAACTATATGTTACCTGTACAGCTACACAACTATATGTCATCTGTACAGCTACACAACTATATGTCACCTGTACAGCTACACAACTATATGTCACCTGTACAGCTACACAACTATATGTCACCTGTACAGTTCCACAACTTCATGTCACCTGTACAGTTCCACAACTTTATGTCACCTGTACAGCATCATAACTTTATGTTATCTGTACAGCTACAAATTTTTCTATCAGCTGTACTGTTAGAGACATTGTTGCATGAGCACTTTATATCACCTGCACAGCTAAATAGGTTGTTACGGATAGCCTTTATATCACCTATACAATTACAGATATTGTTACATGAGTACTCCATGTCACCTGTACAGTTACAGATATTGTTACATGAGTACTCCATGTCACCTGTACAGATACACACGTTGTTACGGGAAAACTTTATATAATCTATACAGTTACATATATTGTTACATTAGTACTTTATGTCACCTATACATACATTACAGACATTATTACATTAGCACTTCATATCACCCGCACTGTTACATACTTTGTTACATGTGTACTTCATGTCACCTGTACAGTTACAGATATTGTTACATGTGTACTTCATGTCACCTATACAGTTACACACGTTGTTACATGAGTACTTCATGTCACCTGTACAGCTATACGCTTTATATCGCAGTTAATCATGTTGTTAAATGAGCAGGTGCTGTCACAGACATTGTTTTGAGAGAACTTCATGTCACCTGTACAGCTACGCATGTTGTTACAGGAAAAATTTTTTGTTAAGTGTACAGTTACATACATGTGTACTGTATATCATACACACATTGTTCCTAGCTTTAGATAAAGCTGTTTTTAACGTCAAGGCCCTTAGTTGAGAGAAAGCTTTTTAGACAGATGCGTCAGTCTCAAGAGACTTTCGGACTCTTTCATTGGCTCGACTTGATAGCGTGACCTCCAAGTCAAAGTCACATCGGTACACTGGGAATTGAAATGCCTAGGTAACTAGTTTGAAGGCACTGTTTGAGATGACTGATTTGAGGGCACAGTATGTGGGCACCATTTTGTACCATGGAAAGACATTGCCTGAACCTTTCTGCTAGACTTTGTAATGTTCCAATAATGTACGCCATTCCACATCTTTTGCTGGTGATGGCATAATGTACATTAAAGCTCATGCAATATAATCTTTTACATATATGATTATTTGTCTTCAACACATACAGACCAGTTTTGTATTGGCAAATGGTTGGGTAACACAGGTTTGTAAATGCGTTTTGAAAAGTCAACATCATTATGAATGGATAAATCAAGATTTTAGATGAGTGGTTGAATATATCAGATTTATAGGTTAATCATGGACAGTTAGTAAATCAGTGAAAACTTACTTGGAAGCTGCAGGGATGTGGTTTTATAGACAAATGATGAAAATACTCTGGACAGATAAAAAGAGTAATGACGATGTATTGGCCAATTAGAGAACTGATTGCCCCTATCAGAAAGAGACAATCTACATTTTTTGTTCATGTGATGAGGAGAAAACTAGAGTACACCATGACAGCAATAAAGTTGGAGTGGAGAAGAAGCAGAGGGAGGCCGAGAGAACAGATGCTGGACAGTTCGACATCATTGCATAGAAGATCATCTGTGTTAGAGTTAATTGAAAGTACACGAGACAGAAGATTGTGGATAGACATGACTACCAACGCCACACGGCATGGAATTTAAGAAGATAAAGGTAAAAAATGTGATCTGTCAAGTTTTCATGCGAGTGGTTGAATATATCAGACTTGTAGATGATAAATGTCCTTGAAACCAAAGACATATTAGAAAGATGGAAAGAATACTGTAGAGAAATGTATGAGGATGTGACAGGTAATTCAAAAACGACTTGTGAAAGTTATGAAAAAGAACTAGAGCCTTTACTGGGTGAGGTACGATCAGCAATACACAGTGGCATTTGGCCTAAAGCGTGGACAAGAACAGTCTATTTTCCTCTCCCAAAAAAAAGGAAATCCAAAACTATGCTCCAACTACCGCACCATCGCATTAATAAGTCATGCTAGCAAAACCCACTTACGAATTATCATGAAAAGGATTGAAAGGAAATTACAATATGAACTAGATGAAGCACAAGCGGGTTTCAGACAGGGTAGAGGAACTGGGGATCACATATTTAATGTGAGAATAATTTTTGAAAAATGCAGAGAATACAATGTAGATCTTCATGCTTGTTTTATTGATTATAGCAAGGCATTTGATGGTGTCCAGCACCACCAACTGTGGACTATTATGAAAAGTATGGGGTTTCCAGCGCATTTAGTGCATTTAATTGAAAATCTCTATCATGAACAACAAGCAGCCATCAGAGCAGCTGGTGAAACATCTGATTGGTTCGAGGTGCAAAAGGGGATGAGACAGGGGTGCATTCTCCCACCATACCTATTCAATATATACGCAGAAAATATAATGAGAAATGTCAAAAATGACCAGACTTGCGACAGTTATGATCCGCTCAAAATTGGTGGCAACCCTATTCCGGAACGCTACGCAGATGACACAGTCCTCCTTTCGAACAGCGTAAATGGAATAGAAAATTTAATATTGTCTGTCCAAAAGCACAGTGAAGATCAAAATCTGTTCTTGAATTTAAAGAAAACGAAAATAATGTCCACAGATAAAACTGGCTGTCACCCAAAAATAACAATAAATGATGAAGAAATTGAAAATGTCACAAACTTTGAATATCCAGGCTCTATAATAAACAACAATGGAGACTGTTCGACAGAAATTAAAAGGAGGATGGCCATAGCAATGCAAAGATTGAACAGCCTTAAAATTATATGGTTAAGCACCAGCAGGGAGATCAAAATTAGAATTTTGAGAGAATGCATCTTCCCTGTGGCTACATACGGATGTGAGCCGTGGACTATATCTCAGTCCTTAAGAAAAAGAATAGGGGCTTTTGAGCTGAAATGCTATAGAAAGATTCTCAGAATATCTTGGACAAAGAAGATGAAAAATATTGACATTTCAAAAGATCTGAACATCAAGGAAGATTGGCTAATAAACAGCATCCTTTCTCGAAAGCTGAAATATTTTGGTCATATCAAGCGCCACGACGGATTGGAAAAAATTATAGCAGAAGGCATGGTACCAGCAAGGAGGGGCAGAGGCCGACCGACACGAAGATGGGCATATGATATAAGTGACTCCTTGAGTGCGAAAGTTCATGAGGCGGGGGAACTGGCAAGAGACCGAGTTTCTTACAGGCAGACTGTGATGAGAGCGACGTTCTGCAAAGGACCTGCTACATGATGATGATGAGATGATAAATTTGATCTGTCAAGTTTTCAGGCGAGTGGTTGAATATGTCAGACTTGTAAATGATAAATTTGATCTGTGAAGTTTTCAGGAGAAAGATGGATGTTTGAATGTTTCAGTCACGAACCTGCCATGAACCTGGCGTAAACATGCCGGAGACAGTGTCCAGAAATGATAACATCTGTTATCTAACTTTGGGGTCCATGCCAGATAATATCCCAGTAATGATTTACTTGTGTCTTGTGTAGGAGTTACTGCTGCCAGTGCTGGATGCCAACAATCTCGCGGAGCTACGAGAAGCGGTGAAACACACCATCATTAGATGTGTGCCTGACACTGTGAGTATTATTTTAATGTGCCTGACAATCTGTGTATCACTGTCCTTGACACTCTGTGTATTGCTTGACCATTCCTGACACGGTAAGTATCACTGACTGTCCCTGATACCTTGTGTATCACTGCCCTTGATACTGCGTAACACTCGACTGACACTGACATTATGTGTATCACTTTACTATAACTGACACTCTTTGAATAACTGTCCCTGACACTCTGTGTATCACTGACTGTCTCTGACACTCTGTGTATCACTGTACCTGACACTGTGTGTATCAGTGTCGCTGACCAGATACACTCTGAGTATCACTTGACTGGGCCAGACATTCTGTGTGTTACTGTTCCTGACACTGTGAGTATCACTTGACTGTCTCTCACACACTGTAAAACACTGTCCATGACACTCTGTGTATCACTGTTCCTGTCACTCTCTGTATCACTGTTCCTGTCACTCTCTGTATCACTGTTCCTGTCACTCTCTGTATCACTGTTCCTGTCACTCTCTGTATCACTGTTCCTGTCACTTTATGTATCACGGTTCCTGACACTCTATGTATCACTGTTCCTGTCACTCTCTGTATCACTGTTCCTGTCACTCTCTGTATCACTGTTCCTGACACTCTCTGTATCACTGTTCCTGTCACTCTCTGTATCACTGTTCCTGACACTCTCTGTATCACTGTTCCTGTCACTCTCTGTATCACTGTTCCTGTCACTCTCTGTATCACTGTTCCTGACACTCTGTGTATCACGGTTCCTGTCACTCTCTGTATCACGGTTTCTGACACTCTCTGTATCACTGTTCCTGTCACTCTCTGTATCACTGTTCCTGACACTCTGTGTATCACGGTTCCTGTCACTCTCTGTATCACGGTTTCTGACACTCTATGTATCACTCTTCCTGTCACTGTGTATCCCTCGACTGTCCCTGATAATGTATCTTCCTTTACTGTCTCTGACAGTCTGTGTATCACTTGAGCTGCCATGTATTCATATTTTCTTAGTATTTTATGTCTGGATTTGACATCTTTTATTTCCTATCTTATTCGCTGGAATCTTTGCCAAAGCTCTACATTAATGATTCTGTGAAACCATCCAGTTCAATCAATTCTGTGCAGATGTCAGTTAATGCACATTTGTGGTTGATTAGTAATTGCCTCAGTTCTTTATAAGAATAAATATTTCGTGTTTAGCCATCATCATCATGTAGCAGGTACTGTGTTGAACCTCGTTTCCATCACTGTCTACCTAAAAGAAACTCGGCCTCTCACCAGTTCTCCCCCCTCGTGTACTTTCATATTCAAGGAGTCACTTATATCCTGTGCCATCTTCATTTGATTGACCCCTACTCCTCCTTCTTGTAACCTTGCCTTCTGCTAATATGTTTTCCAATCGGTCATGGAGCTTGATATGACCAACATATTTCAGCTTTTGAAACAAGATGCTGTTTATTAGCCAATCTTCCTTGATGTTCATTTTTTTTAATGACTGTTTTTTTTTTTTTTTTTTTTTTCTGCTTTGTCTATGGTATTCTGAGAATCTTTCTATAGCATTTCAGCTTAAAAAAAAAAACCCCATCTCCTTCCTTAAGGACGGGGAGATAGTCCGAGACATATGCATTTTTTATTTCTATCAGTTGACATATTGTTCAACCTGTATTTGCGAGACACAATTTGTTGTTTGATGAGGTTTCTTTCTTTTAGTGTGCTCGACTGTTGCGGTTCATTTGGCTCATCTTCCAACTGGGTTTTCTTCCACGTTTGCTATCAGTGTCTGACGTGGGTATCAGGTGTCTGTCTCTCTTCCATCTGCCGCATGCGGGTCTGTCCAATGCTGCTCTTTGGCGTGGCCCTGACTAGGGCCTAATCCTGATAATGACTACACTGACATCTTCTGTATCGTTTATTCCTTGTTTACAATTTGCTGTAGCTGGGGGAAGGTGTCTTTGGTTTGATCCGGCTGCTTTCATTGTGACTATTGCCTGCCTCTACGTTCAAGTCACTGGCTAGGCCTGGGGTTTCGATCTCATCTTTTTCCGGAGCCTGCTGGATTGTCGCCCATTTTTAGTCCCGGGCTTGTTTGGCTTCTTTTCTCTCCGTCGTGGCATTGAGATCTCTTCTGATTCTTTCAAGATTTGTACTTTTTTAGCGTACTGTTATCACATTTTAAATTTTAATTATTTTCTTCTCTTTTATTTAATATTATTATTATTATTATTACTTAATTCTATCTCTTATCAGGACCATTTAGGTATCATTAACATTTGTTTTTTTTTTATTGCTACTATTATTTCTATATAAATAATATTACTTTTTATTTGTTGCGACTATATTTTCTTAACCGTATGTTATTTTTTTTTATTTCATTTACTCCACATCATATTTTTTAAAACTTTGCTTACATCACATCTTAGAGATCTGTATACGCTCCCTTTTGTTACCTTTGTGTAGTTCACTTCAAGTTTGACAAAGGCTGCAGGACGAAACGTTATGTGTTGTTTGTATACGTTTTTCTGCTTCCCCATTTCATTAAGCTTTTTCATCACATTTCACGGAAATACCTCATGTAGCTCAAATGGTCGTTTCTTTTGAATCATATCCATGATAATTTGTAAGAGGATTTTGATAGCATTAATGCGATGGCAGGGTAGTTGGAGCATAGTTTCAGATTTCTTTTATTAGGAGATCGATATGCAGGTTGTTCTTTTCCACGCTGTGCCTCGGGTTACAGAGACTTTATCAATAGCATCTTGTCCTGGTCGCCGTTTGTTGTACCTTCTGTACATATACTTCCAGATCAGGGGTGGCTCTACTACATCAAGGATGCCAGTATTGTTGTCACATTCTGCAAAATCGTAGTCCTAACTGACTGTCTTTATCCTGAAGCCGGCTTTTGAATATCGCTGGATCGGTCTACAGAAGATCTTCCTCAATAAGAAACTGAAGACACAGGACAGTTAAACAGGAAAATGCAATATTGCGTTTAACTCTTTGTGCCTTTTTCTGCTGTCTTTTGTCCATGGTTGGAGCATACACCCTCAGTCTACTCATGCGGGGCTGTTCAGTTAACTGTCGTCACCTGCAGATCCTTCCACTCTGCCCCAATATTATCACCCTCTCTAATTATGTCCTCTTTGTATTTTCAGTTTTCTTTTTAAAGTTTTATCCCTTTAGATTTGCATTCTGCAGGATTAACAAGAATGTGGGCCAAGGTACCAATCCCAGAAACACAGTTCAGCCATATAGCAGTTATACAGGGCCACCACAGAAGGGTTATTATGTAACATGTAGTCCATCCAGTGTGGGTGGAGTTTTGTGACATGGGTTTTTAGATCGTTCCGTATCTCTTTTATACTGTATTTCTCCCTCTCCCCTCCCTTTCTTCTCTCCCTCTCCTTCTGCCCCGCTACCTCTCTCTGTTTGTCATTTCCAACATCAGTATGTTCCTCACCTCATGTTATCTAGAATTTGCTAGTTCTCTCCCAAGCTCCACTTTAGTGATTCTGTCCTACCATTGTCATTTTTGAGTTCTGCTTAGGCAATATTAAATGAACATTTAGTAGATTTTGATAAGTGATTGTTCTGCAACATGATGATGTTTATGTGTTTTATTCACTAAAATACATAAAGATCAGTGAGCGAGGACTGTAGATTTCCGATGTCTCCCGCAGTGGAGCACACCAGCTGTTCTGTCTCGAGAGCTACGTCTAGCCTATGAGTACTTGTACTTATAGGATGAAAGCGGCACACTTAGGTTGCAGGTCCCTTGATCAGGAAATGCCTTCTACAGTCACAACCTTTGTGTGTGACCGAATAGATAACCTCGATTTAAAAAAAAACCTTAGCTTACGATGGACCTACGTGCATATGGGCTGAATGACTGTGGGTTATACTGTCGTGAACGTGGAACTTCTGGTTAGCGGGTGGTGGCGGCGCCAGGCGTATGGACTCTGTCAGGACATCCCCTGCCTCTTCTCTAGCAAGCAGGCAATACTAGGGTGACCGTTCACTTCCTGCACTGAAAGATTATTTTCTATGGATTTTGTAATATAAAAAAAAAAGAATCACCGCCAAAGCTACGGAGTACGTGCTCTGTGCTTGATACCATCTTTAGGTGGCAACAGAGAGAGTTTAAGGATGAGAAGACGATGAAATCGAGAGGGAAGAAGGCATTGAAATAGAAGAGCCGGAGCCCGGAGAGTCAGGCGAAAAACGGAACGTCTGGGATTAAAGCATATTAGAGTGGATTACTGGAATTGTCGTAGAGCAAAGCAGAGAGGAGCTGTACTGGAGAGACTGATTTATGACATTGATATCATCATGCTGCAGGAATAAAACACAGAAAGATATGAGTGTCCTGGATACATCAGTTACATAAATCCTACTGGACAGGGAAGACACGGACAGTGTCTGCTGGTGAAAAATTGTTGAAGCATAGGGTTCTTGACCTGGACCGGTGGAATCATAGTACACTAGAGGTTCAGGGTATACAGAGAGATAATGGGGGAACAACCTGGAAATTAGTAAATGTTTACGCTGCTGTTGAATTTCTTGTCACAAAATAACACTGGAACTGACTCAAAGAGTTGGAGGAAATCTCTGGCCTCTCATCTGTGGGGATTTCAACGCGCGGAACAGAGCATGGGACAGTAGTGGGAAAATAGGCAAGAAAATGCTTTAGCGGGGCTATAGTGGATGCAGACGTAGTCTGTATAAATGATGGTAGGCCAACTAGAATGACAATGAAACCTGGTGATGCAGACACGGCCATTGATTTGGCGTTTGTTACCCAGTCAGCAGTACTGGACACAAAATGGAGTCTCCTAGGCGATAATGGGATTGATCATATGCCATGCTCAGTCTTGATTTCTCAAGCCAGCAAGATCAGGCTATGAGAACGCGCAAGACTTTCAAGTATGAGAGACACAGTACCCTTCTTGGATGCCTTCGATAGAATATACTTACTTAGATATACTTACCAGTAAGAAGAAACTCCACAAGGGAGCATGTACAGCAGGAGTCTACCAATCATCAGTAGAAGTAATCTCTCGTCGACGAATGTTTAGGCCCATGAGCTCCTAGACATTTTCAGAGAGTAGGCCCACCTGAGTTCATGAGGCTCAGGGTTGATTTTCTCCTGCTGCACGTATTGCTGGATATTATCGGACAGGGACAAGATGAATTGGTGACTTTGCAAAAGGTACTGCAAATCAAAGAGTCAGCTGATGAAACTTAAATGCATACTGAATGAAGCCATGCGGGTAATTATGTGATGTACAAGACACACCCCGGTAATATGTATGTGATATATACTTGTACTGCCTACTATTGCAGATAGTCTTAAGTTATGCAAGCAAGGTGATATCTCACAGCAGTTTTGTGTTGTGAACTGCAATAAAAATTATGGGCGGCTGATTACGTTCGGAATGGCATAATTATCCAGTATGCTTATGAAAAAAGTCAGAAAGTCAGCTTTCATTATTTTTTTTTAATGGGATAGTTATGGGCATTTTTTTGTGATTTTACCAGCACAAGAAGATGCAGTTGTGGGCTGACCGACCTTTAGTGAAGTTAGAACTCGCCTAATGACTAGTGACTTACTGTTAGTTTATTGTATTTAATTATTCACTGTTATTGATCGATTATGTTGAAGTTAATCTGATGAATGTTACGTTAATGTCGGTTGTATGGCGTGTATGTGACGCCTGTAATCGCGTTTACACTTTCCATCGCAAAAAAATAAAAAAGAATCAGTTATTCTATTTATTGTTACTGTTTACTATTTATTATTACTGATTACTATTTATTGTAACTGTTTACTATATACTTTTACTGTTTACTATTTATAATTAAAACACAACCTGATTTAGTCTGGAAAAAAAAAGGTCATACAGAAAGTTAAACACGTAAAAGCTACCATTTACCATGTCTACTCAGTCTACCATGATACTCTCTGCAGCGTAATCGTTGTCAGCTACGCTTACACATGCACATTGATCACGCTTCGCTACTGATTAATGTTGTCTAGTATTGTTGATTTTGTCTTCTTTTGACAGAGCTTTGTCAAAGTATTTCTGCTGGACCCAGTAACCGCTCACCTGGTCGATGAAAACTGCTGTCTGCTCCCCAACAGCCATTTTATCAGGTGTGTACATCAACAGAAACTGCCACAATAACAGAAGTAGGAAAACGTGCACGTGTGTACATCAACAGTAACTGCCACAATAACAGAACTAGGAAAACTTGCACGTGTGTACATTAACAGTAACTGCCACAATAACAGAACTAGGAAAACTTGCACGTGTGTACATTAACAGTAACTGCCACAATAACAGAAGTAGGAAAACCTGCACTTGTGTACATTAACAGTAACTGCCACAATAACGGAAGTAGGAAAACTTGCACGTGTGTACATTAACAGTAACTGCAACAATAACAGAACTAGGAAAACTTGCACGTGTGTACATTAACAGTAACTGCCACAATAACAGAACTAGGAAAACTTGCACGTGTGTACATTAACAGTAACTGCCACAATAACAGAAGTAGGAAAACCTGCACTTGTGTACATTAACAGTAACTGCCACAATAACGGAAGTAGGAAAACTTGCACGTGTGTACATTAACAGTAACTGCCACAATAACGGAAGTAGGAAAACTTGCACGTGTGTACATTAACAGTAACTGCTACAATAACGGAAGTTGGAAAACTTGCACGTGTGTACATCAACAGTAACTGCCACAATAACGGAAGTAGGAAAACTTGCACGTGTGTAAATTAAAAAAGACAAATGTCAGGTAACTTGCACGTGTATTCAGTAACAGATTTATGTTGTAGCAATAACAATTCTGACAACATTGCCATCTTTATATAGTAACAGGTTTAAACAAAGAGGGACTATTG
>CAJHNH020000566.1:55000-67500 GCA_905116865.2 Candidula unifasciata
CAGTTTACCCTGCTACTGTCATGTTTAACCAGCCAGTTTACCCTGCTACTGTCGTGTTGAACTTTCTGTTCTATGCTCATAGTGATGGTCTCCAGCAGCAAGGCAAGCCAATAGTTACAGCCAATCACAGCCAAGATAACATTAAAGAACTGCTAGGCGCTCAGCACAGCCATGATAACAACAACCAATCAGGTGAGATTTTCTGACCTATTTCATTGCTTGTGATTACAGACGTTTGTCAATAGTAATCCAGTTTCGTCCTTTTTAGGACGAAATTTTTTGTTATTTGAAGCCCCACCCTGGCTTTTGCCAGGGGCCGCAATATAGACAGGCCATAAATATGGCCAAATGTCTGAACGCGGTTTCTGGGACCTCTCCACGGCGATCCTCATCCGCATGGGTGGCACTTTGTGTCATCGGGTGTTTATCGCTTGTGTGATGTCCTGGTGGGGTAGAAAGTCAGTCAGTCAGTCAGACGTTTGTCAACGATCTGCTACAGGCTTTCCTATTGTCTCTCTATATATAAATTTATATATATATTTTTTTTTTACTTCACTTTATCATCATTAAATGCCCTGCTGTCAAATTTAGCGTGTTAAGGTCAGTATTTCCCACAATCACCAGAATCAGGATAAGGCTTGTGCTCTGGCAAAGCCATTTAAATATTTGCTTTCCATTGCTCTGTCCCTATCAGTCTTGTCTAGTTGTCATCACGTATTGTCTTTCATTTGCCCTGTCCCCATCAGTCTGTCACTTGTCATCATGTATTGTATTTCTCTTGCCCAGTCTGTCAGATGTCATCAAATATTATCTTTCCTTAGCCCTGTCTCCATCAGTCTGTCAGATGTCATCAAATATTATCTTTCCTTAGCCCTGTCTCCATCAGTCTGTCAGATATCATCAAATATTATCTTTCCTTAGCCCTGTCTCCATCAGTCTGTTAGATGTCATCAAATATTATCTTTCCTTAGCCCTGTCTCCATCAGTCTGTCAGATGTCATCAAATATTATCTTTCCTTAGCCTTGTCTCCATCAGTCTGTCAGATGTCATCAAATATTATCTTTCCTTAGCCCTGTCTCCATCAGTCTGTCAGATGTCATCAAATATTATCTTTCCTTAGCCCTGTCTCCACCAGTCTGTCAGATGTCATCAAATATTATCTTTCCTTAGCCCTTTCTTCATCAGTCTGTCAGATGTCATCAAATATTATCTTTCCTTAGCCCTGTCTCCACCAGTCTGTCAGATGTCATCAAATATTATCTTTCCTTAGCCCTGTCTCCATCAGTCTGTCAGATGTCATCAAATATTATCTTTCCTTAGCCCTGTCTCCATCAGTCTGTCAGATGTCATCAAATATTATCTTTCCTTAGCCCTGTCTCCATCAGTCTGTCAGATGTCATCAAATATTATCTTTCCTTAGCCCTGTCTCCATCAGTCTGTCAGATGTCATCAAATATTATCTTTCCTTAGCCCTGTCTCCATCAGTCTGTCAGATGTCATTAAATAATATCTTTCCTTAGCCCTGTCTCCATCAGTCTGTCAGATGTCATCAAATATTATCTTTCCTTAGCCCTGTCTCCATCAGTCTGTCAGATGTCATCAAATATTATCTTTCCTTAGCCCTGTCTCCATCAGTCTGTCAGATGTCATCAAATATTATCTTTCCTTAGCCCTGTCTCCATCAGTCTGTCAGATGTCATCAAATATTATCTTTCCTTAGCCCTGTCTCCATCAGTCTGTCAGATGTCATCAAATATTATCTTTCCTTAGCCCTGTCTCCATCAGTCTGTCAGATGTCATCAAATATTATCTTTCCTTAGCCCTGTCTCCATCAGTCTGTCAGATGTCATCAAATATTATCTTTCCTTAGCCCTGTCTCCACCAGTCTGTCAGATGTCATCAAATATTATCTTTCCTTAGCCCTTTTTTCATCAGTCTGTCAGATGTCATCAAATATTATCTTTCCTTAGCCCTGTCTCCACCAGTCTGTCAGATGTCATCAAATATTATCTTTCCTTAGCCCTGTCTCCACCAGTCTGTCAGATGTCATCAAATATTATCTTTCCTTAGCCCTGTCTCCATCAGTCTGTCAGATGTCATCAAATATTATCTTTCCTTAGCCCTGTCTCCATCAGTCTGTCAGATGTCATCAAATATTATCTTCCCTTAGCCCTGTCTCCATCAGTCTGTCAGATATCATCAAATATTATCTTTCCTTAGCCCTGTCTCCATCAGTCTGTCAGATGTCATCAAATATTATCTTTCCTTAGCCCTGTCTCCACCAGTCTGTCAGATGTCATCAAATATTATCTTTCCTTAGCCCTGTCTCCATCAGTCTGTCAGATGTCATCAAATATTATCTTTCCTTAGCCCTGTCTCCATCAGTCTGTCAGATGTCATCAAATATTATCTTTCCTTAGCCCTGTCTCCACCAGTCTGTCAGATGTCATCAAATATTATCTTTCCTTAGCCCTGTCTCCATCAGTCTGTCAGATGTCATCAAATATTATCTTTCCTTAGCCCTGTCTCCACCAGTCTGTCAGATGTCATCCAATATTATCTTTCCTTAGCCCTGTCTCCATCAGTCTGTCAGATGTCATCAAATATTATCTTTCCTTAGCCCTGTCTCCATCAGTCTGTCAGATGTCATCAAATATTATCTTTCCTTAGCCCTGTCTCCACCAGTCTGTCAGATGTCATCAAATATTATCTTTCCTTAGCCCTGTCTCCATCAGTCTGTCAGATGTCATCAAATATTATCTTTCCTTAGCCCTGTCTCCACCAGTCTGTCAGATGTCATCAAATATTATCTTTCCTTAGCCCTGTCTCCACCAGTCTGTCAGATGTCATCAAATATTATCTTTCCTTAGCCCTGTCTCCATCAGTCTGCCAATTGTTAAAAAGCTTTGTCATTCCCTTTCCCTGTCCCCATCGGCCTGTCAGTTGTTATCAATTATTGTCTTTCCCTTGCCCTGTCCCATCAGTCTCACTAGTCATAAAGTATTTTATTCGCCTTACTCTCTCTCTCTCTCTCTCTCTCTCTCTCTCTCTCTCTCTCTCTCTCTCTCTCTCTCTCTCTCTCTCTCTCTCTCTCTCTCTCTGTCTTTCTGTCTCTCTCTCTCTTTCTCTCCCCCCCCCCCCCCAGTGTATTATTTTATTCAAAAGTAGCCACGGAAAAGATGCACGATTTCCAAATGTTTAGTTTAAATTGCTGGCAGGTGCTGAGCCATAGGTATTTAATGCTATTTAGACTCTGCATTGCTAATGTAAGTCTCGTTATGGATTCTTTTGGGCAGTCATCGTGAGTGGCACTTGCTGACATTACAAAGTCTTCTACAATTAGAACATGGGAACAGTAACAGGTGTTCTTCTTGTGTCAGCTGTTACAGGTGTTCTTCTTGTGTCAGCTGTTACAGATGTTTTCCTTGTGTCAGCTGTTACAGATGTTCTTCTTGTGTCAGCTGTTACAGATGTTCTTCTTGTGTCAGCTGTTACAGGCGTTCTTCTTGTGTCAGCTGTTACAGATGTTCTCCTTATGTCAGCTGTTACAGATGTTCTTCTTGTGTCAGCTGTTACAGATGTTCTTCTTGTGTCAGCTGTTACAGATGTTCTTCTTGTGTCAGCTGTTACAGATGTTCTTCTTGTGTCAGCTGTTACAGATGTTCTTCTTGTGTCAGCTGTTACAGATGTTCTTCTTGTGTCAGCTGTAAAAGTGTTCTTCTTGTGTCAGCTGTTACAGATGTTCTCTATGTGTCCTCAACTTTTACAGATGTTCTCAATGTGTCCTCAACTGTTAGTGATGTTCTCTATGTGTCCTCAACTGTTAGTGATGTTCTCTATGTGTCCTCAACTTTTACAGATGTTCTCTATGTGTCCTCAACTGTTAGCGATGTTCTCTATGTGTCCTCAACTGTTACACATGGTCTCAATGTGTCCTTAACTGTCATAGATGCTCTCTATGTGTCCTCAACTGTCACAGATGTTCTCAGTATGTCCTTAACTGTCACAGATGTTCTATATGTGTACTCAACTGTCACAGATGTCATCAATGTGTCCTCAACTGTCAAAGATGTTCCCAATGTGTCCTCAACTATCATAGATGTTCTCAATGTGTCCTCAACTTCACAGATGTTCTCTTTGTGTCCTCGACTGTCACAGATGTTCTCTATGTGTCCTCAACTGTCACAGATGTTCTCTGTGTGTCCTCAACTGTCACAGATGTTCTCAATGTGCTCTCAACTGTCACAAATTTTATCAATGTGTCCTCAACTGTCAAAGATGTTCTCAATGTGTCCTCAACTATCACAGCTGTTCTCAATGTGTCGCCAACTGTTACAGATGTTCTAATTAAGTCGTCAAACTGTTACAGATGTTCTCTGTGTGTCAGCTGTCACAGATTTTCTCCTTGTGTCAGCTGTTACAGATGTTTTCCTTGTGTCAGATGTTACAGATGTTCTCCTTGTATCAGCTGTTACAGATGTTCTTCTTGTGTCAGCTGTCACAGATGTTCTCAATGTGTCCTCAACTGTCACAGATGTTCTCTATGTGTCCTCAACTGTCACAGATGTTATCAATGTGTCCTCAACTGTCAAAGATGTTCTCAATGTGTCCTCAACTATCACAGATGTTCTCACTGTGTCCTCAGCTGTTAAAGATGTTCCCACTGTGTCCTCAGCTGTTACAGATGTTCTAATTGTGTCGTCAAACTGTTACAGATGTTCTCCTTGTGACAGCTGTTACAGATGTTTTCCTTGTGTCAGCTGTTAAAGATATTCTTCTTGTGTTAGCTGTTACAGATGTTTTCCTTGTGTCAGCTGTCACAGATGTTTTCCTTGTGTCAGCTGTTACAGATGTTTTCCTTCTGTCAGCTATTACAGATGTTTTCCCTGTGTCAGTTGTCACAGATGTTTTCCTTGTGTCAGCTGTTACAGATGTTTTCCTTGTGTCAGTTGTCACAGATGTTTTTCTTGTGTCAGCTGTTACAGATGTTTTCCTTGTGTCAGCTGTTACAGATGTTTTCCTTGTGTCAGCTGTCACAGATGTTTTCCTTGTGTCAGCTGTTACAGATGTTTTCCTCGTGTCAACGGTTACAGCTATTTTCCTTGTGTCAGCTGTTACAGATGTTTTCCTTGTGTCAGCTGTTACAGATGTTTTCCTTGTGTCAGCTGTTACAGATGTTTTCCTTGTGTCAGCTGTTACAGATGTTTTCCTTGTGTCAGCTGTCACAGATGTTTTCCTTGTGTCAGCTGTTACAGATGTTTTCCTTGCGTCAACTGTTACAGATGTTTGTGATGCTTCAGCTATAATAGCTAGAGATGTTCTTGATGTGTCAGCTGTTACATAAATTTTTGTTATGTTAACTGTTAGAGATTTTTTGTTGTGTCAGCTGTTACAGACATTTTTGTTGTGTCAGCTGTCTACTGTAACAGATGTACTTGTTGTGTCAACTGTTACAGATATTCTTGATGTGTCAGTTATTACAGATGTTCTTGTTGTGTCAGCTGCTACAGATGTTCTTGTTGTATCAACGGTTACAGATGTTCTTGTTGTGTCAACTGTTACTGATGTTCTATTTGTTTTAGCTGTTACACATGTTCTTGTTGTGTTCCTGCTACGGATGTTTTTTGTGTGTCAGCTCTTACAGATATTCTTGTTGTGTCAGCTGTTACAGATTTCCCTGTTGTGTCGTCACAAAATCCCCAGTTGTGTCAACTGTTCCAGATGTTCTTGTTGTGTCAACTGTTACCTGTGTTCTTGTCGTGTCAGCTGTTATATATGTTCTTGTTGTGTCAACTGTCACTGGTGTTGTTGTTGTGTCATCTGTTACAGATGTTCTTGTGGTGTCCGCTGTTACAAATGTTCCTGTTGTTTTAATGTTATAGATGCTTTTGTTCTTCTAACTGTTGTTATGAATGTAGCTATTGTTATGATGTGTGTCTGACATGCATCTGTGCTTGTTTATTGCAGTTCTTCTGCTGCCAGTTCCAGGCAGGGGCACTCGCAGCTGTTCTGGCCTTGTTGTGGTGGGTGTAGCAGACTTTCTTCTCTCATTGTTTTACCCTGATTCTTCTCTCATTCTTTCACCCTTATGCTGGCTAGGAAAAAATGTCCGACAAAGTTATACCCCTTGGCACACATGCAAGATCAAAGTCCGACGATCATAATTCGTACCAATTAGGAAAAAGTCCAAATGTCCGTATCCACTGGTCCTACTCGCCCGAGTGTTGGGACCAAACAGGTGAAGCCACGCCTGACGCATTTTGCTTCACCCTTCTGTCGTGCTAAGGGCACAGCTGAAACAACGTTAAAAGTGTCTAACGTACGATGAAAAAGAATGTACCTAAGAATGTACATCTGCCGGAGAGGCGGGGATCGAGAACTGCAAACAAATAAGCCAGTAAAACGGATGTACACGCAAAACTCAGGTCAAGGTAAAAGCCAAAAGTCCATTTGGACGAACAACCTCGACTTACCGCCGGAATTCACAGCCGGTGAATGTATGTATGTATGTATGTATGTATGTATGTATGTATGTATGTATGTATGTATGTATGTATGTATGTATGTATTTATGTATGTATGTATGTATGTATGTATGTATGTATGTATGTATGTATGTATGTATGTATGTATGTATGTATGTATGTATGTATGTATGTATGTATGTATGTATGTATGTATGTATGTATGTATGTATGTATGTATGTATGTATGTATGTATGTATGTATGTATGTATGTATGTATGTATGTATGTATGTATGTATGTATGTATGTATGTATGTATGTATGTATGTATGTATGTATGTATGTATGTATGTATGTATGTATGTATGTATGTATGTATGTATGTATGTATGTATGTATGTATGTATGTATGTATGTATGTATGTATGTATGTATGTATGTATGTATGTATGTATGTATGTATGTATGTATGTATGTATGTATGTATGTATGTATGTATGTATGTATGTATGTATGTATGTATGTATGTATGTATGTATGTATGTATGTATGTATGTATGTATGTATGTATGTATGTATGTATGTATGTATGTATGTATGTATGTATGTATGTATGTATGTATGTATGTATGTATGTATGTATGTATGTATGTATGTATGTATGTATGTATGTATGTTATGTATGTATGTATGTATGTATGTATGTATGTATGTATGTATGTATGTATGTATGTATGTATGTATGTATGTATGTATGAATGTATGAATGTATGAATGTATGTATGTATGTATGTATGTATGTATGTATGTATGTATGTATGTATGTATGTATGTATGTATGTATGTATGTATGTATGTATGTATGTATGTATGTATGTATGTGTGCGTGCGTGCGTGCGTGCGTGCGTGCGTGCGGGCGGGCGGGCGGGCGGGCGGGCGTGGATGGATGGATGGATGGATGGATGGATGGATGGATGGATAAATGTATGTATGTATGTATGTATGTATGTATGTATGTATGTATGTATGTATGTATGTATGTATGTATGTGCGATATAACATGACATTAATGACTGGAGGTTGACATACAACATGACATTGATAGCTGAAAAGTGCGTGACATTGATGGCACAATGTTCAGCTATAACATGACAGTGATGGTTGAATGATGACATGTACCGTGACACTGATGATTGAATGTTCAGCTATAACATGACATTTAGGCTGCACGTTCAGATATAACATAACATTTATGTGTTACGCTGATGGTTGAATGACGTACTATGACACGACATTGATGGCTGAATGGTGGCCTATAATATGCAATTGACTGCTAAATAATCAGCTATAATATTAAATTAAGGGCTGTACGTTGAGCTATAATATGACATTGCTGATTGAATGTTGAGCTATAACATGACATTGATGGCTGAATATTCCACTATAATATGACATTGATGGCTGAATGTTCCACTATAACGTGACATTGATTGCTGAATGTTCCACTATAACATGCCATTGATGGTTGCACATACAGCTATAATATGCCATTGATGGTTGCACGTTCAGCTATAACATGACATTGATGGTTGTACGTTCAGCTATAACATGACATTGATGGTTGCACGTTCAGCTATAACATGCCATTGATGGTTGCACGTTCAGCTATGCCATTGATAGTTGCACTTTCAGCTATAACATGACATTGATGGTTGCACGTTCAGCTATAACATGACATTGATGGTTGCATGTTCAGCTATAACATGACATTGATGGTTGCATGTTCAGCTATAACATGACATTGATGGTTGCACGTTCAGTTATAACATGACATTGATGGTTGCACGTTCAGCTATAACATGACATTGATGGTTGCATGTTCAGCTATAAGATGCCATTGATGGTTGCATGTTCAGCTATAACATGACATTGATGGTTGTACGTTCAGCTATAACATGCCACTGATGGTTGCACGTTCAGCTATAACATAAGTGCTGACTACAGCTGGTGTTTTCATTGTACAGGTTGTGTGCCAGGCGGGATCACTAGCGAACACAGATCTAAAGAAAGTGGAGCTCTGTGTCAAACAGGTGACATGTCAATGTCTGTCAGCTGTCTGCAATACCTATGTGACAAATATCTGTCTTTGCTTTGAAAAACGCAAATTTTTTATATACATGCTAATTAGGTAAAGCAAATGTCCGAGGCCATGTTATATCTGTGTAAATAAAATATGACGCTGTTCTAACTATGGAAAGTGAGTGTCTATTTTCGTCGTCTATCTGTGTAAAGCAACGACTATTTTTCTAGTCTGTGTAAAGCAAATGTCAGTTATTGTGCTCTGTCTGTGCAAAATAAAAATCTGTGATCACTGATCTATTTTCTATGTAAAGCACATTTATGCGTTGTTGTGTGAAGCACACGTGTGTGTTATGTGTAAAACAATACAGCGTTGTGTGTAAAGTAATGGCCATATTTTGTGTTAAGTGCATTTCTGTATTGTGTGTAAAGTACGTGTCCATGTTGTGTGTAAAGGATAGGTCAGTATTGTGTGTAATCTGCATGTTTGCATTTTGTGCAAAGCAGATGTCTGTATTGTGTGTAAAGTGAATGTCTTGCGTCTAAAATGCTTGTATTACTTTGTTTAAAAAATTCATGTCTGTGTTGTATGTAAAGCAGATGTCTATAATAGGTGTAAAGTGCATGGCTGTACTGTGTGTAGAGTGCATGTGTGTTTTGTGTGTAAAATGCATGTCTTATGTCTAACATACATGTATGACAGTGTGTAAAGTGCATGTCTGTATTGTGCGTAAAGCACATCACCATACTGTGTGCAAAGCACTCTTCTGTATTGTGTGCAAAGTACACGTCTGTACTGTGTTGAGGCACATGTCGGTTTTGTGTGTACAGCTTAAATCTATTTAGTGTGCACAACAAATGTATGTGTTGTATGTAAAGCATACGTATGTATTGTGTGTCAAATGTTTGTTTGTATTGTGTGTAAACTGCATGTCTGTGGTGTGTGTAACGCGCGCCTTTGATGTCTACCACTCATGTCTGCTTTGTGTGTAAAGCGCTTGTCAGTGTTGTGTGTAAAGCACATGTCTGTGTTGTGTGTAAAGCACATGTCTGTGTTGTGTGTAAAGCACATAACTATGCTGTGTCTAACGCCTAGGTCTGTGCTGTGTATACAGTTCATGTCTGTGTTTGTGTAAAACTGTATGTTTGTGTTCAGTGTAAAGTGTATGTCTGTGTTGCGTGTAAAGTGTGTGTCTGTGTTGCATGGAAAGTGAATATCTATGTTGTGTGTAAAGTACATGCTATTTTGTGTGTACAGTCGTAGTCTTAGTCGAGCTTTTAACTGCAATTGGATTTCCCCATACTTGTTCCGTTCCTGTGTCAGTGCATATCATATAACATGTACTTCACCATCTTATTTAGAAAGACCTCTTCCCCCCTCCCCCTTTCCCCCCCCCCCCCCCCCCAATGTTGAACAAACAGTTAGTCCCGGAACAATCCAGAATTATGCGCATCAGTTGTTAGAGGCATCACAGCCAACAATATGCCTCTGTTATGTGTGAATGGCAGGTCTGTGTTGTGTGTAAAGTGTATGTCACTTTTAGATGTAAAGTGTACGTGTTGTGTGTAAAGTGTATGTCAGTTTTATGTGTAAAGTGTATGTCACTTTTAGATGTAAAGTGTATGTGTTGTGTGTAAAGTGTATGTCAGTTTTATGTGTAAAGTGTATGTCAGTTTTATGTGTAAAGTGTCTGTCAGTTTTATGTGTAAAGTGTATGTCAGTTTTATGTGTAAAGTGTATGTCAGTTTTATGTGTAAAGTGTATGTCAGTTTTATGTGTGAAGTGTATGTCAGTTTTATGTGTAAAGTGTATGTCAGTTTTATGTGTAAAGTGTATGTCAGGTTTATGTGTAAAGTGTATGTCAGTTTTATGTGTAAAGTGTATGTCAGTTTTATGTGTAAAGTGTATGTCAGTTTTATGTGTAAAGTGTATGTCAGTTTTATGTGTAAAGTGTATGTCAGTTTTATGTGTAAAGTTTATGTCAGTTTTATGTGTAAAGTGTATGTGTTGTGTGTAAAGTGTATGTCAGTTTTATGTGTAAAGTGTATGTGTTGTGTATAAAGCATATGTCTGATCTCCATCAATGATTGATCTCGTCAGATTTCCTTGTCCTATGAGGTGATCAAGTCCAGGCAGAGTAAAGACAAGAAAGGACAGAATTCTAGTTTATTGTCTTTGATCCAATTGTGCGGTAACTACCAATTTGTGCTCAATAACAATGTGTGGTGTGTGGTCAATGACAATATGTGCTAAGTGAGTATTGCGTTGTAAGTGAGTATTGCGTGGTCAGTGAGTATTGCGTGGTCAGTGAGTATTGCGTGGTCAGTGAGTATTGCGTGGTCAGTGAGCGTTGTGTGGTCAGTGAGTATTGTGTGGTAAGTATTGTGTGGTGTGTATTGTTTAGTGAGATTTGTGTGGTCGGTGACTGTTGTGTGGTCAGTATTGTGTGGTTAGTGTTGTGTGGTCAGTGTTGTGTGGTCAGTTTTGTTTAGCCATTATTATGTGGTCAGAGAATGATTGTGGTCAGTGACTATTGTGTGGTCAGTGTCGTGTAGTCAGTGTGTTATGTGGTCGATGTTATGTTGCCAGTGTTGTGTGGTCAGTGTGTTATGTGGTCAATGTTATGTGGTCAGTGTTGTGTGGTCAGTGCGTATGGTGTGGTCAGACAGTACTGTGTGGTCAGCTAGTATTGCGTGTCAGTGACTATTGTGAAGTATGCTAGTTAAAGCATTTGATAATTTACAGAGGATATGAGCACTACTACTGGTCGTTGTGATGTAGCACTACTGTTGATAGATGATGTAGCTCTATTGATGATGAGCAGTAGTGATGATAAAGTAGCACTACTTTTGATTATGTAGCACTATTGCGAGTCGATTGGGAACTATTAGCACCGTTTATGTTTATTTAGTACAGGTTTGATTTACCGGGGAGCTGACACGGCCAGAGTTAATACTGTGAGTCAGTGTTGACTTCAGGTATCAACCGGCCTGGGTAAAGAGTCATTGCTAGTTCGTGCCGAGGCAACCTGGTATGAGTGGCAAACATGCATGAGTGTGGGAGCTTCAGTTATCCCGGACTCACAGAGAATACACGCATGTATATAGTACAGAGCATTCCGGAGATGAGGACCCAGCAGTCAGGGGTTGTGGACAGAGTCGTCGAAAAGAGTCGAACAGAGAAGAGCTGTGTGTTCTTTTGTGAGATAACTTGCCTTGAGTGAGTTTGGAGTTTGACTCAGAGTTTGGAGTCCTGCCGGTCAGTGTAGAATCTATGGACGTGGCAGATTTGCTGTGTGCATATTGGAAGCCTAGGGATTGTAGGTTCTCAGTCAGCTGAAGTATAAGTGCCTGTTACAAGTATCAACGGTTAGGTGTGAGCCGGTTCAATCTTACCGCTAGCCCTGACGTGAGGGTTAGCCAGCTACTGAAGCTGTAAACTCAAGAGTCTGATTGACAGCAAATTGTAAGCTGTGTTACTGAGCGCAACTATAACTGTTTTGGGAGTAGGAAGCGTATTGAAGTTAATTCCATGTTAGCCAACGTAAGGACGTGTGTCACAATGCTTCATTTTATTTATTGTGTGCTGGTTGATAGACCCGAAGGTTCTTGTGAATAAATGTATGACGAACAACTGTAGTTGAGTTCTCCTGAAAGTATGCTGGGGCGTTGTGTACAAAAGTTTGGCGCGAGTGGTTACAGAATTCGAGCGCAAGTCATATCCTAGACACTTGACTATATGTTAGTGTGCTGTCACCCCATATTAGCACACAATAAGCACTGCAGATGTTGATATAGCACTGCATATTATAAGGCAAAATTACTGATGATAATTTTGCTCATTCTAGTCAATTGTTGATCTCACAGGGGAGCTAACTGATCAAAATGCTGCAAAACTGGAGATTAAAGTTACACGCTACGTAAGTCAAAACTGCTGCTGTCATGTCATTGCTT
>CAJHNH020000566.1:75000-92500 GCA_905116865.2 Candidula unifasciata
ATCACATAATCAAGTATACAGTCTTGCCCCTAATCATAAAATCAAGTAGAAAATCTTGTCTGTAATCACAACTGCAAGTCTACAATCTGGTCCCTATGAAAAAATCATATATATAATCTTGCTGTAATTTAAAAACAAAAGAAAACACCAAGTACATGAAATTGCCTGTAACCACACCATCATGTACATGCCCTTTCATGCAGTCAAACCAGTTTATAAAAGTTTATGTAATCACAAAATTGAGTGTAGTCTTGTATCTAATCACAAAATCAAGTGTACAGTCTTGTATCTAATCACAAAATCAAGTGTACAGTCTTGTATCTAATCACAAAATCAAGTGTACAGTCTTGTATCTAATCACAAAATCAAGTGTACAGTCTTGTATCTAATCACAAAATCAAGTGTACAGTCTTGTATCTAATCACAAAATCAAGTGTACAGTCTTGTATCTAATCACAAAATCAAGTGTACAGTCTTGTATCTAATCACAAAATCAAGTGTACAGTCTTGTATCTAATCACAAAATCAAGTGTACAGTCTTGTATCTAATCACAAAATCAAGTGTACAGTCTTGTATCTAATCACAAAATCAAGTGTACAGTCTTGTATCTAATCACAAAATCAAGTGTACAGTCTTTATGTAACCACAAAATCAAGCAAACTATCTTGTTTCTAATCACATTAGGTATAAATATTGCTGCAATCACAACATCAATTATACAATCTTGTCTGTAAACGGAGAATCAATTGCATAATCTTTTCTGTAATCACAACATCAAGTTTATGTCGCGGGCGATCTATCAGAGGCACCCACGCTTGTCACGTGTCTAGGGGATTTGTTAGTAAATGTCAGATCTTGTCACCTACACTCTGTATTTCGTTTATCCACTAGCTTTGACACGACACACGCTAATGGTAAAAACGAACGAACGAATAAACAAACGAACGAAGGAACTTTATTTTCAAAGGGTCACAAATAGGGTATAACTGGAGTTAAAGGATAGTCAACCCAAACAAGAGCACAACACATAACACATTACCAAATTCACGAAAGATAACGCAATGGATGGCAACAGAGATCATGATGTTTGACGTGTGCGAATGTTCGCTTGATACAACGCACACTTGCCAAGTATCCATGGTATGTTAAATAGTGTTACAGTAACAAGTCACCATTCCCGCCCAACAGCAATAAGGACGCCGGATACATGTTGAACGTCAAACAGAATTAATGTATTTCTAATTTCAACACCAAAACAATGAAAGGCATCACGAGAATAAAACGTTACACCGCCACAGTCATTCCTACTGGCAAGGCAACACACACTACGGACGCTCTGGGCTACTTCTACTGCCACCCTGTTCCGTGGTCAACTACGAGCAAACATTACCTGCTCGTGTAAACTCACTGCTCGTGATGATGTGTCTACCTCTATGACACCCATCCCTTGGGTACACTGTCATAGCAGAATCATACAGGCCGATGCAGAGTACATTGTGAAACTTGTCCAGACCTTTCGTCTGCGGCCACACGAGCGTCTGTCACGCTGGCGCGACCGCTGTAACAACACTCACAGACATACCGTACCCTACCGCCAGCGTAACACAGTTATGCAGGACCAGCCTGGATCCATCCAGATTAGAACAGGCTTCCTACACAGTGTAGTAGAGTCCACCGTTACTCACTCTCTCTCTCTCTCTCTCTCTCTACATTCCGTTCAATGTGTGCTGCACCGCACCAAGTTTTACGTTCAATAATGAACTTCCCTTCCCATATATTGCACACAACAATGTTCTCACTGGCAGCCATACTAACAAAAAACTCACGGTTGGTCGAGGGTCATGGAAACTGAGAGCTGTAGTGGCTAAGACTCTCAGGCAGTGGAGCACACAAGCTGTTCCCCCGTGTGAGTCTCTGGGTCTAGCCTTACAGATGAAAAGAGCGAACTCAGACCGTTGAGCGTGACCGAAAAAGAAAATCCTTCAAAAGGCGACCCCTTAACCAAGACATTGCAGTCCTGGGACAAAACACAACTGATCTAGAAGAAACAAACTCGATTTAAAAAAAAAAAAAGCCTTAAGTGGATCTACGTGCTGAGAAGCAGAATGGCTGTGGGATAGTCAGTCATGAACGTGGACGTCTTGTCAGCAGAAGGGGCGGCGCCAGGCGTGTGGATTCCATGGGGACATCTAATTCCTCTTCCCTAGCAGACAGGCTCTACTAGAGTGACTGGTTAATTCCTGCGTCACAATTTTTCATTTCAAAAAGATTTGTCGTCGGAGCTACGGAGCACTTGCTCTGAGCTTGACCTCATCCAGCGAGCAAAAAAAAAAAAGAGAAAGGGAAGAGGAGAAAACGAGGAAATGCTAAGAAAAGAAAGCAGAGAAATAGACGGGCAGGAGCCAGGAGATTTCTTCTTCTTCTTCAGCATTCGGCGCCCTTGAGGTTCATTGCTGCAGATATCACCCGCCTCCATTAATCTCTCTGGTTGGCTTTCTCTTTCCAGCTGGTAACACAAAGAGTTTGCAGTTCTGTCTGGATATTATCTCTCCATCGTCTTCTTGGTCTGCCTCGTGGTCAACGACCATTTATCTCCATAGTGTATACAGTTTTTACTTCTCTGTCACCTAACATTTTTTCAATATGCTCCAACAATTTCAGTCTATTAGCTCTCATGATGCCAGTAATCAGTGGTGTTTTAAACAGATTATAAATTTTGTTGTTGCTTTTCACTCTCCATTCACCGCTGTTTTCATCTCTGCTGGGTCCAAAGATTCGTCTTAAGACTCTGTTTTCGAAAACCTGTAATAAGGCTTCAACTCTTTTATGTGTGCTCCAAGTTTCAGAGTCGTATAAAACGATAGGTCTAATTAACGTCTTATATATTTTGATCTTGGTGTTGCGAGACAGACACTTTGACTTTAGCAGATGTTGAAGGGCATAGTATACTTTTTTTCAAATTGTAATTTAGATTTTATTTCCTCTCTCAGCATGTTGGAGCAGTTGAAGTTTACACCCAAGTGCTTATCTGTTTCCGTTCGTTTGATTTTCATATTATCGACTTGTATGTGGCCGGATTTTATATCCTTTCCCTGTCTAATTATTATTGTGTATTCTATCTTATCTTGTTTGATAACTAGTCCCATTTTCTGAGCTGCTTCTTTTAAGAGTCAGTGTTTTAACAGTCTCTAGTTCTTTTTCTCCAACGATATCGGTGTCATCAGCATATCCAAGTATTCTTGTAGATTCTCCTAGAGTACACTCTTGTTTCAGTTTCCTTATTATTTTCTCCAAGGCCAAGTTGAAAAGAAGTGGGGACAGATCATCATCTTGCTATAAACCAGATGTTATTTGAAAAGGGTCTGACTTTCTGCCTTTATATATTACTATATTATGAGCGTCTTTCCATACATAGTTTGGTCATGCTAATTAACTTTTTTGGTATTCAAAAGTCCCTCATAGAATTCCATAAACTGTTTCTATGCACACTATCCTACGCTTTTTTAAAATCCACAAAAACATTATGTACATCTTTTCTATATTCCCAATTTCGCTCTGCTATTTGCCGTAAAATGAATGATCTATTGTTGATCTGTTCTGTCGGAAACCTGCTCGGTAATCTCCCAGTGTGTCTTCGGCGTATTGTTCTAGCCGGTTGTAGCAGTACCGACAATAATATCTTATAGCTTGTAGAAAATAATGATATTCCTCTATAATTTTAGACATATACTTGTTCCTTTCTTAAAAATGGGTATTAATAAAGACGCTTTCCATTCATGGGGTAGTTTCTTCGTCTTCCAAATTAGTTTTATTACTTCATATATCTTTACATGTAATGCATGGCCACCTTCTTTGATAAGTTCAGCTGCAGGAGCCTGAAGATTTCAGCGAAAAATTAAACAGCTGGGGTTCAACCATGTAAGAGAGTGCTTTTGGAACTGTCGCAGCGCTCACCAGACAGAGAGGCCCCATACTAGAGAGGCTGATATACGATTATGATGTAATCATGCTTTTGGAACTGTCGCAGCGGCAGACAGAGAGGCCCCATACTAGAGAGGTTGATATACGATTATGATGTAATCATGCTTTTGGAACTGTCGCAGCGGCAGACAGAGAGGCCCCATACTAGAGAGGCTGATATACGATTATGATGTAATCATGCTTTTGGAACTGTCGCAGCGCCAGACAGAGAGGGCCCATACTAGATAGGCTGATATACGATTATGATGTAATCATGCTTTTGGAACTGTCGCAGCGCTCACCAGACAGAGAGGCCCCATACTAGAGAAGTTGATATACGATTATGATGTAATCATGCTTTTGGAACTGTCGCAGCGCCAGACAGAGAGGGCCCATACTAGAGAGGCTGATATACGATTATGATGTAATCATGCTTCAAGAGCTGAATGCAGACAAATATCATTGCCCTGGATATGTCAGCTATGTAAAGCCTGCTCGTCAAAGGCCATGTCTGTGAAGGAGGGATTATAACCTGTGGTGCTTGACCTAATTCGGTGGAATCAAGATGCCATGGAAGGGCAGGGAATATAGAAAGAGATTGGTGGCCTAAGCTGGAACAAACAAAATATATATGCTGCTGTGGGTTCATTAGTCACATAACAACAGTGGGACTGGCTGAAAGACCTAGAGGAGATCCCTGTGAGGTTCGGTGATGCAGAGATGGCTATTGACCTGGCGCTTGTTACCCAGTCTGCAGTTCCTAGAGAAGACGGTATGCTGTCAACCACAGACAAAGAGAAGGGGGAGGCTTTATTTCCCAGACAGACCACAATGATGGAGATAACAGAGATACAGTTAGTGAAGATATGACAGCCATCTTAAAGAACAAACATTATGAAGACATCATACAGGTGGAAGATGTAAAACGTGTTCTGTGGATGCACAGCTACCTGATTCATCTTCCTGAGCCTGACAAGTATCATTCAACGCTCAACGACTTTAGGATCATAACCCAACAAAACACCTTTGGTAAAGTGTCGGAGAGGATAGTGGCGGGCAAGCTACAATAATTTTTCGAACCGAGAAAGAGTTATAAGTTATGAGTTAGATTATCTTGACAGCACTTCAGACACTTCCATAGGCGCTCAGATTCCCCTCTCAACATATTCATCAGCGTCGTGCGGGTAAAAAAGTACCAGTCCTATGTTGGTTAACAAGTCTTCGTGTGCGTCCGGTGTGCATCTCATGCTTGGCTGTGCCGATCTTTATTCTCAGTTCGCGTATTCTTAGCAGTAATGTGGACACGCTGCTTCCAAAATCCTCAGAACATTCTATCTCTCTAAGGACAATGATAATCTCTGCGTGATCCATGGGACGACCATCTTCAATTAGTGCAGCACCTGCCAGTCTATCTGCTCTCTCATTACCAAGAACGCCCGCATGCTCTGGGACGAATATGAAAGTAACTGCACACAGAGAATTTTGCAGCGACTCAAGTCACTGTTTGCGTAACCAACCTGCCTCGACCCGCCGGATCATAATCAAAGAATCACTCAGCACACACATGCGGGAATAGTCCTGTGATCCCAGCAACATGAAAGCTTGTGTCACCGCCATCACCTCCATCGTCGTGCTGCTAGTGGTCATGGAGAAGGCACCGATGGCTTCCTGAACTGTTCTGCCTGAAGAGCGAGCTGTAAATGTCCATGCATTCTTATGTCCTGGTATAACTGACCCGTCTGTGAAGATCACCACATCTGACTCATCTGAGTTGTCACTGATAAGCGCGCATACCTCGGCATTGACAGCAGCTAGATTCTGCTCCCAACAATTTCTATCGAGTGTCACGACACAGGAGAATGTGAGACTGGGCGCTTTAGACTCTGGTATCCACTCCTCACCTGGATGTATGTCTGTAAGGCTGCAAACCTGCATGATGTCATCCTCTGCCCTACCCAGCCATGATTTGTCCATTTTTATTTTCAGCCTATCGCCCTTTTTCTTGAAGAGCATGTGGTGCAAAGGGTGTTTCAGATCTGAGCTTATCTAGAGGTATGCACAAGCCCTCCAGATCTTGATCCTGAAGTTCATGGTAGGAAGTCAAAAAGGTACCTCATTGCTACACAATAGGTGTCTCCAGTGTACCCCAGAATAATGCACATTGCTTCACTTTGCATTTTCTCAAGTCTTTCAATCTGAGTATGGTTGACAGTGAGGATGGCAAGAGCATATTCGATTGTTGAAAGTCCCTGGAACAGAAGCAGAAGCAGTCTCTGCTTAGTGTTAGCGGCGGCCAGGACACTCACTGCTGACAGGTCTTTTCGTGCTTTTGTTATGACATGGTCAACATGTTCTTTGGAGGATAGGCTTTCGAACAGAGAAAGCTCCCTCCAGGAGGTTTGGGAAGTTACCGGCCAGGAAAAGACACATGGTCAAATTCAGCCACATACAAGGACACACAGACACACAGTACATACATTTTGCATACACACACACAAATCAACTTACACATCACAGACACACACACACACACACATAGAAATACCCACACGCAGACACACACATAGACATACGCATAGACACACACACACGCACATACACACACAGACACAAACACACACAGACATATTGTGAACACTGAATGTTTTTTCTTCTTCTGGGCATCCACTAAATGATCCTCTAAAAGTATTGGAGAATTCTGGGAAATGCCATTCTGGTCTCAAGACTCGGCGAAGGGAACCCACAACTGTACCTCCACTTAGTTATCATCATCATCAGTTTCCACTTCTGTCATTAAGCGTTGTTGGGAGGAACAGTTTGCCATCTATTGCTTGATGGGCAGCAATGGCTATTGTCATTCTGTGTCAATGTAGAAGCTCTTTAATGTCGTCAGTCCATCTTCTCCTAGGACGGCCTCTTGCTTTCACTTCAGATCTTACACCTGCATTGGTAGTTGTTCTGGCTGCATTCTTATCAAACGACCAAACCATTTTATCTTCTTTTTCTCAAAGAATTAGCTGCATGATGTTGTTCCCACAGTCTGTCTGATAATATCATTTCTAACTTTGTCTCGAATATTTCAGTTGGCGGCTTTTCTCATGCATCTAATTTCACAGGTGTTATTTTATGCAGGTTAGTATTTGATAATGTCCAAGTCTGGCACTGCAGCATTGTATCCACTTAGTATAGAAAGGTAAACACACTGCTGTGTGGCCAACGCTATCCACGGGGATAAGTGGATACCTCTGGGGTGCCGTCTGCTGTTAGCAGGAGCACAGAGCAGGGCACTGACTTGCCCTGCCAATCTAAAACGTTGCTGAAGGCTGAGGACATAGTCTAAAGCCATGTAGAAGAAAGTAAGGAAAACCTATCACATTGTTACCCCAAGAAACTCATCATAGGAACCAAAAGCGAAATTCTAAGATCTGATAGTGAGGCCCCCAGGTAAGGCGGATTACAAACACGAACTGCAGAAGAGAATAAGCAAGGAGGAGTAATTATGATCAGAAGCTGAAAT
This sequence comes from Candidula unifasciata, assembly GCA_905116865.2. Taxonomy (NCBI): domain Eukaryota; kingdom Metazoa; phylum Mollusca; class Gastropoda; order Stylommatophora; family Geomitridae; genus Candidula; species Candidula unifasciata. The sequence goes on from CAJHNH020000566.1 coordinate 82,479, forward strand.
ATTTTAGTCATATCAAGCGCCATTGCAACATGGAAACAAATAATATATAGCAAAATGCATGGTGCCAGGAAGTAGTGACAGAGACCGACCAACACAAATATGAGTAGAGGAAAAAAGTTACTCCTAGAATATGAAAGTACACGAGGCGGGAGAGCTGGCGACAGACCGATTTTCTTTCAGGCAGACCATGGAGAGAGCCACTTTCTGCAAAGGACCTGCTACATGATGATGATACAGTAAAGGAGTGTATGGACAAACTAAAGAAGCTATTATTGTCAACATTGCTGTTTTTAATTTTTATTTTTTTTATTTTTGAGAGTTTGAATTACTATAATATTATGTCACAAGTTTCAGATTGTATTTTTGAGAGTTTGAATTACTATAATATTATGTCACAAGTTTCAGATTGTATTTTTGAGAGTTTGAATTACTATAATATTATGTCACAAGTTTCAGATTGTATTTTTGAGAGTTTGAATTACTATAATATTATGTCACAAGTTTCAGATTGTATTTTTGAGAGTTTGAATTACTATAATATTATGTCACAAGTTTCAGATTGTATTTTTGAGAGTTTGAATTACTATAATATTATGTCACAAGTTTCAGATTGTATTTTTCAGGCAGTTGGTGATTGTACACTTGAGGAGGAGATCAGGTTCCCTGTAAGTCTAAGTCTGTTGTTAACGTCGTAGTCGAACTGTTGTCTGTGTGTACGAATGAACAAACGAGCGAAAGCACTTTTGGAACCTGTAACAAACTCAGGCCTAGCTCCGCCCAGCCACACACTTATGAGTGACGAAGTCGGGCAGAACACTGTGAGTGGACGTTCATTCATGCGTGTAAACCTTTGAGACGCTTAAGTTTGAGTGGCAGGGATGTCAGGTTGATGAGACGTTGTATTAACTCGACGGTCTTACCGGCGACCACGAGTGCTCTATATTACAGGATGTGAGCAGTTTCAACCACCCCATAACATGTACAACTGGCCCTAACCCCAACCCCCTACCCCACACACTGAACCTAGGTCCAACGAGAGAATGCATTCTACACCACTCCAACGTAGACCATCCTTACTAATCATCAAAGACAGGTCAGCTAGAGTGTAACTGGGCGGAGGTGGACCTTCATTCGCCTTTTCACTGTAGTTAAACGAGTTTTATAGTTGCCAATGTACTGTATAATTTTATAGCGAACCTCTGCGTTTGTAATGTGGTCTCTGAATGATATGCCAATAATTTTTCTGAAACATCGCATTTCTAATGCTTGTATCTTTCTTTCAAGTTCCACGTTTCACAGAAATATGTAAATGTACAAATAGCTATTGCTCTGAGCAATCTAAGCTTAGTTTTGCATTAAATGGTTTTGGATCTCCATAATGTTTGCTGCTTGGCAAGGACTGATATTGTCTGGGCAATCCTAGACATGATTTCTGGTCTTGACCCCCAAGTCAATTAAAATGGATCCTACATATTTAAAATGAATTTCTAGTAATGTGTTCTTTCACAATCTCTAACCTTTGGTATAAACACACAGTTAGCACACAACAGCACATAAAAAACATAAACAAACACTGTAATGAGAGCCATTGTTGTATCCGTCAGTGGCACCATTGTAATCAGAGTGGTATTTGTTTCCACCAGTAACTAAACTATAGTAATTACAGCTATATTGGTATCCTCCCAGTCACTAGAATATTGTAACGAGAGCTGTATTTGTATCCGCCAGCAACTATACTTTAATACACAGCTATGTTTGTATCCACCATTGACTAGATTATTGTAATGAGAATGGTGTTTGCATCCACCAGTGGCTAGACTATTGTAATGGGAGCCATGGTGGTATCAACCAGTGGCAAGACTATTATAATGGGAGCTATGTTTGCATCCGCTTGTAACTACACAATTATATAATGGGAGCGGAAGTCTGTATCCATCAATGACTAGATTATAGTAGTGAGAGCGGAAGACTGTATCCATCAATGACTAGATTATAGTAGTGAGAGGGGAAGTTTGTATCCATCAATGACTAGATTATAGTAGTGAGAGGGGAAGTTTGTATCCATCAATGACTAGATTATAGTAGTGAGAGGGGAAGTTTGTATCCATCAATGACTAGATTATAGTAGTGAGAGTGGAAGTTTGTATCCATCAATGACTAGATTATAGTAGTGAGAGCGGAAGTTTGTATCCATCAATGACTAGATTATAGTAGTGAGAGCGGAAGTTTGTATCCATCAATGACTAGATTATAGTAGTGAGAGCGGAAGTTTGTATCCATCAATGACTAGATTATAGTAGTGAGAGGGGAAGTTTGTATCCATCAATGACTAGATTATAGTAATTAGAGTGGTTTTTGTATTCACCAGTGACTAGAATATTGTAATAAGAGCAGTGTTTGTATCCGCAAGTGACTACACTATAGTATTGAGAGCTATATTTCTATACACCAGTGAGTAGACTATTGTAATGAAAGCTATGTATCCACCAGTGACTAGACTATTGTAATGGGAGCTATGTTTGTTTCCGCTAGTGACTACACAATTGTATAATTAAAAAGGTGGTTGCATCCACCAATGACTAGACTATAGTAATGAGAGCGGTGTTTGTATCAACCAGTGACTAAAATATTGTAATGAGAGCGGTGTTTGTATCAACCAGTGACTAGAAAATTGTAATGAGAGCGGTGTTTGTATCAACCAGTGACTAAAATATTGTAATGAGAGCGGTGTTTGTATCAACCAGTGACTAGAAAATTGTAATGAGAGCGGTGTTTGTATCAACCAGTGACTAGAATATTGAAATGAGAGCGGTGATTGTATTCGCCAGTGACTAGACTATAGTAATGAGAGCTATGTTTGTATCCACGAGTGACTAGAAAAAAATAAGGAAGACTATGTTTGTATTCGCCAGTGACTAGACTATAGTAATGAGAGCGGTGTGTGTATCTGTCATGGAAGGGATACAGTCACGTGTCTTGTTTATGAGATTTTTGTGTAAAAATTCATAGACACTCTGGGATAGCCTAAGATCTGAAGGTTGGTTCGGTTCGTCTAGGTTCGATTCCCTTTCGTTCGAAGACCTTCAGCTATCTCAGGGAAAAGGGATTCAAATTATACTTCCGGGTACTTAAAAAAGATTCCTGACTGTAGCTTGATCTGACGTCCTCACCACTTACAAAATCCCCAGACAGTCAAGAATGTTTGGTAGTCGAATGGTAATACTTCTATGATCAGAACAGATATGACTATTATATACTCAATAACTAACTCAACTACTGAAACAATGCATAAGCTTAACAAAGGAGTCGTTCAAACTAGAACAAGAATATAATTAGTGAATCATAGACACGTAGAAACGTTAAGACAAGACATTATAGATATTTATGTATAATGGGACACGACTCTGGATCTTCTTCCACAAACACGTTCAAAGACGAGTTGGACCCTTCAGTTTCCTGCAATAGCAACGGCACATACATTAGTTTACCACCGACCCAGTGCCTCGTCATTTATAATCCTCTGTGCCTATTATGGCTCAGAGGTGAATGCAGGGCTATTGGGGAGGGATTGAAATAATGCCCACTATTCCACTGAGGAATAATTTAGCCTCTCCCAAAGAAGAACCCAACAGTCAATGCGAGGTCTTCAGAGGCCCCTTATTCTTTATAAAAGAATTATTAGTTTGTCCCCTTTCCTGCCGGACCGACCATGTTCTGGTAAATACAAGAATACCACAAAGAAAGGAAAAAAAAAGAGAGAAGACAAAATATTATCCGATCTGTCGAATTCCTTAAGAAGTTGAGTATAAAGGACACTTGAGCAGTATCGCTTAGTAACGCTCAAAGTGATGACGTCAAGCGCATAGCAACCCCCCCCCCCCCCCCCAACCTTTGCCGCCCGTTGGATTCACGGGTTACTCCCTTCACTCTCAATTTACATGTATACCGGACAAGACAGATACCGAAAACAGATTTCCATCCAACTCAGAAAACGTCCATCTATTGATCCCAACAAAGATGGATCGCCTAGATCAAGGACAAGGGTAGAAAAGTTTCACCCAAGAGGGTTTCAGAGCTCCCTTCAAACTCTCTCACAGAGAGCAATGCCGTAGACTTAGACTGACGGTTTGGATCCGATTGCTTCGTTCTCACCTTTTCTGTAGCGCACATAACAAGTTGCATATGAATATATATATTTATTAACGCAATACACACTCACCCATGAGGACCAGTAAGATCATTCAATAGAATAGATCTTATTTTACGATGACAGAGGGACGCTCACAGAGAGAATGTTGTGGCGTTCCCAAAGTCTAGAAGAGAGAGTGAAGTCACTACATTCAGCTCTAGCAACGACAGTTTTGTGTCCCGGTGCCGCGAAACAAAAGTGAACCCAATAATTTCTCATGCATCTGGACGTAGACCTAAATATGCACTATTTACCTTCGAACAGATAGTTCACTACGTAAATAAAGTGTGTCACAGGTTGTCCAAGATGCGCAAAGCCTCATTGAAGTAGGGGTGCTAAGGTTGTTACGCGACAGTATCAACCAGTGACCAGATATAATAATGAGAGCGGTGTTTGTATCAACCAGCCACTAATCTATTTTATTGAGAGCGGTGTTTGTATCAACCAGCCACTAATCTATTTTATTGAGAACTGTGTTTGTATCAACCAGCCACTAATCTATTTTATTGAGAGCTGTGTTTGTATCAACCAGCCACTAGTCTATTTTATTGAGAGCTGTGTTAGTATCCACCAGCCACTAATCTATTTTATTGAGAGCTGTGTTAGTATCCACCAAAGATTATACTATTGCAATCAGAGCTAAGTTTGTATCCACCAGTGACTAGACTTGAGTACAAGAGCAGTGTTTGTATTCAACGGTGTGCTGTGACTCTTTTTTTAAACTCAGTCTCTTGGCTCTAGTCATTTTACAAGTTGAATCAATGAGCAAGGGGAAGGCACAGCTGATGCGGATGTTACTATTTATTTGTTCATACAACTGCCACCGAGCCAGTACACACTGAGGTCACGGTCTAGGGACCACACCTCATTATTATGCAATTTACAATTGAAAATACACTGCAATATTATGGCAACAATATACCTTTCATTACCACGCAGTATTTGCAACAGAAAAACACATCTGTGCCACCTTGTAGCAACAAAATACCTGTCATTACCATGCAGTATTTGCAACAGGAAAACACGTCTACATAAGTGTTACAGTAACTGCAGTAAGAAAACTCTATTTTTACTTGAGTGTTGCCGTATTTCTGGTAACAAAACAGCACCCTCACTGTGATAGTTGTTTTCCACTTTAGTGTTGCATTATCTTTAGTATCAGAAAAGCACTCTCACTGTGATTATCATTTGTATGGGCTGTTATTGAACAGAATGTCACAGCACTCGTGACATCTCTATGAATGGTCCAAGTCACAGAGCAGATCACAAAACCAAATGGTTGCTAGCTATCCTCACCCCGTGCCCAATGCTAGGTACGCAATGATCAATCAGTTTATGTTGTATATTCTGAAAGACTTGTATCTGTGGTATGCGTGTATATAGGTGTGTATGTTTACGCAAACAAATTCACGAAAATCAATTAATAAATTCTCTCAACTCTCTAACCCCATTCACACATGGGTCATGACCTCGTTAAAATTCATTGAAAAAACCCATCAAATTTGCATGTATTTATCTCTATTTTTCTTTTTTTTTAATATTTAAAGATACATAAAGTGATTAATCAATAAACACAAACAAGATGAAGCATTAGAGAAAATACGTTTCTGTGTCTAAAAGAACATATATATCAAGTGACTAATGTCGTGTTACAATTACATCTATCACTGAAGCTTAGGGTAAAATCTGACGCCAACTTGGCTAACGCATTTATATCCTGACCCCTAAAAGTTTGTGCTAAGGCAAACCAACTAATAGCATTAAAATGTGTCTCGTTATTATTTAAAAAAAATCAGAAAATTTACAAGGATTTTTTAAATAGAAATTTACAGGGAATAAGACCCAACCGAAATTGATGGTTATGTGCCTTCACAAAGTGAAAGGGTTAAACTGCTGATGATTTGCTCTACAATGATAAAAGTTTGTATTTTTCTAGGGTTGACATAGCTGTTGAAGATTTACTCTACTCTAAAGTGACTGCAGTTTGTATATTTCTAGGGCTGACACAGGTGTTGAAGATTTCACTTACTCTAAATTGATTGCAATGTGTTTATTTATTGGGCTATAGGCGCTGTAAAAGGTTTGTTGTACAATGATTGTAGTTTGCATATTTTAACGGCTATAGCAGCTGTAAAGGTTTTGCTGTACAAAGATTGTAGTTTGTATATAGAGCTATAGCAGTTGTTAAAGTTTTGATGTATGATGATTTTAGTTTGTATATAGAGCTATAGCAGTTGTTAAAGTTTTGATGTATGATGATTGTAGTTTGTATATAGAGCTATAGCAGCTGTTAAAGTTTTGATTATGATGATTGTAGTTTGTATGCAGAGCAAAGGCAGCTGTTAAGGTTTGCTGTATAATGATTGTAGTTTATATTTATAGAACTGCAACAGCTGTTGAAGGTTTGCTGTGCAATGATTGTAGTTTATATTTATAGAACTGCAACAGCTGTTGAAGGTTTGCTGTACAATGACTGTAGTTTCTAGAACAGTAACAGCTGTTGGAGGTTTGCTGTGCAATGATTGTAGTTTATATTTTTAGAACTGCAACAGCTGTTGAAGGTTTGCTGTACAATGACTTTAGTTTCTAGAACTGTAACAGCTGTTGAAGGTTTGCTGTACAATAATGTTAGTTTTTATATTTCTAGGGCTATAGCAGCTGTTTCTCCAAGGCTCTAGAAACCAGGAAACCTATGACCCTGACAGAGATCCCACTGGTAAGTGAAACTGTTTTGTTAACAAAGGAAAAGAATGCAGGAGACACTGTTGCAGTGAAGCTTGTAATACCTCATTTGTGAAGATTCTAGATGTATCGTATTAAACGTGGGCCAGTACACACTTGATGGAGTATAAGACATCCTAAGATCGTCGTTACTTTCCCAATTATTTCCTCTATGCATCATTAGGAAAGAGGTAAAACAGAGAGATGGGATTCATTACCATATATATATATATTTGACTCCCGCCCATCAAAGCAATGTGGTAGAAACAGTCAATGTGTTATAATGGTCAACATTTAGAGACACAGAGATGAGAAATGATAAGGTATTGAAAACATGTATGTATTGTGTTACTGTCATTTTTTTATTACAAATGAATTATTGAAGATGTTACGAAGGGTATTATGCATTATGTTACTGTGTAAGGTATATGAAGAGATATAAGAGAAACATATAGCAGATGTCTCAGAGACTTTTGAAACTTGTGAGGATTCGAACATGGAACACCTATACTGGTGGATAGTCGCAGCACCAACTATGTATGTGCGTCATCATTAATCAAGAAACTGCTGACAAATCTACAACATTGTTGGCAAATGGAAACAATGACTTGTTTTGATAAGGGGAGATTACAAGGTAGAATTGGGCAGCTTGGTAAAGCGCGGAAATAATGTTTTGACAAGACCTAACTGGCTAACGATGTTAATGAAAACATTTAATGTCTGGTACCAGAGTAGAAATAAGCATGTAATGACAAAAACATGTCTGAGTATCATACAGTGGCTCTGTATCATGCAGCTGGTAAAGGACACAGTTGGAGAATTTGTCGTTACAGTCATGGGCATCGACACAGAACAGGCAGAAGTGTGTCATAAATGTGGAATCTGATGAACACTTATGGGATGCAAATTATTGGCTTGAAATCTCGAAAAGCTGGTTTCACGAGTGTTTTACGCACACCATATGAAAACGACACACTGTGAATTCATTAGGGCTGACATAAGAAAATATATTTTGATGTTATTGTGTACTTTTTAGTGATGTAGTGACATCAGTATGGGATATGCAGGTGTGCGAGGGAATGAAAGAGCGGATGTTCTGGCTACAAAAGCGAAAGCTACGGAAATACTTGTACTGGACAAGAGAGATATTCTAAAGACCATATATGAAAGACTTTTGGCAGAAGACACGAGGTTTGATAAAATGACATGGGCAAGAATGTGTGAACTAGGAATTAAGTGTGGATCCGGCAAGGAGTGACGGATAAGAGGAAGAGATCGGCTTGTGTATAATCAGTGTGCTACGGAAACAGTTAGCATCTACACTTTACGTATTTGCTCCCGGAAACGGAGCATCTTTGGGTATGTCCGGTGTGCTATGCAGTCGATTCCTGAATCAGTAACCAGGTGTAATGATTTTTGCACAGGATTACGGCACTATAAAATAAAGTTGCAAGAGTTGAATTGACGCAATGGAAAACAGAGAAGAAGAAAAGTAAGAAGACGAATAATGTGAAGATGTATATGATGTTAAAGGTTATGTTAATGATAGTGAGGTTTATAATGTAACAAGGATTGCTACTCTAGAGATGGGGAGTAATTGAGGATTGCAACACTTTGATATTGTATTTACGATGTAAGATATTGAGGTAAAATTGAACTATGTTGATATATAATTGTGCATGGCTTATGAAGAGTATAAAATAGCATCTGATAAAAATTATAGATAGATTATAAGCAAAATTTTCTGTATCAGAATGACTGCAGAAATCTCGTAAGAGGGGAAGGAAATTAACAGAGAGACGTCATCACTTGTTTGTCAGGAGTTTGGACATTGCGCATAATTAGAATAATCAACAAGCCTTGGCAACTTTGACATTCCATTTCTAGAACCCTCATTTGTTTGTTAACAGAGATATTTGCAAATAAAAAACCTAGTTACATAAATAACATCTGAAGTAATTGTTGACGCGCCGTATCAAAGAGATACAGCCCCGACGCACTCGTTTTATGGAAGCTCTAGAAGTCTCCCAGAAGGCGAACTGTCAATTTAATTAGTGTATTTTGGTGTAGACTCTCAGATGCAATCCAAACGCAATAAGAAAATCCCATTGATGAGATGTCATTGTGAAGAACGGAGAAAAGTCCATAACATGGGAGCCCTGACTGTGTCTACAACTATTCCTTCCTCCATTTTGAAGCCCACAAATGTCAGGACAATGGTTGCGCCACTAAATGGCTTCTAGTTGGCCAAGGTAACGGGACGCAGATGCGTGAATGACGAATTCCAGAGAAATTTGGCTAAAAAGCTCAACAAAATGGGAAAGAGGAAAACATGCACAAAACAACACAACGTAACGTTTCGGCCGGGCAGCCTTTTTCAAACACAAGTAAACTACACAAACTCCTCGTTTGTACTGGGGTGAGCAGTAGACAAATAAAAATTACTGAGGTGAGCAGTAAGCAAGTGAAAATTACTGAGGTGAGCAGTAAGCAACTGATTATTACTGAGGTAAGCGGCATGTAACCAGTCATATACTGGGGTGAGCAGTAAGCAACTGATTACTACTGAGGTAAGCGGCATGTAACCAATCATATACTGAGGTAAGCAGTAAGCAACTGATTATTACTGAGGTAAGCGGCATGTAACCAATCATATACTGAGGTAAGCAGTAAGCAACTGATTATTACTGAGGTAAGCGGCATGTAACCAATCATATACTGGGGTGAGCAGTAAGCAACTGATTATTACTGAGGTAAGCGGTATGTAACCAATCATATACTGGGGTGAGCAGTAAGGAACCGATCATGGATTGTGGTGAACAGTAAACAATCAATCATTTGTTGTAGTGACCAGTAAGCAGCCAATTATATACTGTGTGGAAGTTTTTAAACACAGACTAAGAAACCAATCATGTAAATAAGGTGAGGAGTAAGCAGCCAATCGTATATTGTGGTGAATTGTTCACACACCTCTAGGGTGCCCTCTGCTGTTAGTTGGAGAATCACAGAGCAGGGAACTCACTTGCCCTAGCAATCGAAAAGGTTGCTGTAGGCTGAGGACGTAGTCTAAAGCCATGTGGCTGTGGAAAGCAACGGAAAGCAACGGAAAACT
>CAJHNH020000566.1:97500-247500 GCA_905116865.2 Candidula unifasciata
CACGTGTTTTGTCTTGGTGAATCGAATGCTCCCCTGACGAGGCCACACTTTCTACAGGGCCAGGACGGAGTTCACGGTCTAATAAAACGAGGTTGTTGGACGGGAATTCGGCATTTAGAATTTTAGACAGTAGACAGGACACATAGTTTCAAGAGTGTTAGAACCTTAGTGTGAGATAATAACATTGTAGTGGCCAGATAGTTTGTGTTAATTACTTACATTAGAATAGTAGTGTCTCCATGTTGTGTAGCTTCTGACGGTGACGGCTGTTTTGTCCTACTGTAGAGTACAATTAGTGTTGATGTATTTTGGTAACTAGTCAGGTGATGGAGTGGTTTTTGTGATATCGTCTATCCTTGGCACACTGTTCCCACACCCTGAGACTGCAACGCGGTCCTGTTGGCGTCCAGTAGCGTGAGAAAAGAGCGTAACACATAGGGTGTTGTTTAGGACCTAGAAATTCCTCACTGGAACAGGATGGCTTGTCTAGTGAGTTGTAAAGCTATCACAACCTAAGTTTCGTCTAAAAAGTGCCCAAACGGTGTGAAACCAACTGTCTTATCGTTCAAATGTGATTTTTCGTTAAAGATTGTGGTGCGTGCTTTTTGAGTTTTGGAGTCTAGTGTGTTATAGGTTAAATTGTCTGTCACAGGCCCATCCCACGAGCCACAGATCATCGCGGTCAACCAGTAGTCGGTTACAGAATAATGGTATATCTTACCTTGGATTTTTTTTTCAACCCAGTGTGCTTGATTATATAGTTGGAAGATAAAGTAGGGCGTTCTTACCTACACCGAAAGATACATGGATAGTTTCCATCCTTAAACAGAGTTAGATTGTGATAGTTTCAAATAGATATTAGGTTTGGAATTAGCTGACTATGTGAATGTTGACAGATAGCTAACGAGTAACACGTTTTTTCCCCCTCAAATGTATAAGTCGTGGTAACTGTTTTAGTGCTTGCGTGGTTCAGTTAGACTCTTAATATTTTATGTGGTTATGGAGTTAGTTTGTGATGGCGTTGCTGAGGTGACTCTCTTAATTAGTTGCATCTGTCCAGACCTACTCTTAATTATTGATAGCGATATCGAGATTTACCTTGTATCACTGTTAGTGAAAGTTTGTTTTCGTTTTCTGTAATTTTTTTCAACTGAATGTGATTAGCGGTAATAACGGAACGTAATAGGATTTTAGGTGAACATTGGCATTGCATAATGCTTATTGAGAAGTGTACAAGTTAGTGTGCGCGCGCATGTGTGCTTCTGAGTCCTGAATTAGTTGGGTTATCATCATTACACTCTGGACATGTCCATAGCTGCTCAGATCCTCCCCTCAGTATTGAACCCCAACGTCTGATTTCTAATAGTACTAGTTCTATGTTGATTAACAAGTCTTCTGGTGTGTCTGGTGTGCATCTCGTTTTTTTTGCTATGCCGATCCTAATTCCTAAGTCTGCCATTCTGGCGAGTGATGTGGATTCATTGCTCCCAAAGTCCTCTATAATTTCCATTTCTCTTAGGGCATTAATAATAGCCTAATCCATAGGCTGACCGTCGGTAGAGATAGCGGATCCAGCCAGCCTATCAGCTCTTTCGTTTCCATCGACGCCTGCGTATCCCGGACAAAAATAAAGGTGTTCCCTGCTCAATAGACTTATGTAATGATTGTCTTCGCACAGAACCTGCCTGAACCCTCCGGATCATACTCATTAAATCACTGAGTATACATACGCGGGTGTAGTTTTGTGTTTCGAGCCAGGCAAACGCTTGCGTTACTGCCATCACCTTCATCATCATGCTGCTGGTTGTCATGGACGAAGGCGCCGTTGGCTTCTTTGACTGTTCTGCCCGCTGAGCGTGCTGTGAATGCCCATGAGTATATTTTTCGGCGTATAACGGATCCGTCCATGAAGATTAGTGCATTTGCTTGGTCTGAATTTTCACTGATGAAAGCGTTGACCTCTGCATTAACAGCAACAGGATTCTCTTCTCCACATCGCCTGTTGAGTGTGTTCATTGAGTCCTGAATATCCACCACCAAGGCATATTGTTCTCAGAGATCATCACCACCATCATCATACTATACGAGGGCAGCCAAAGCTCATGGACTGGAGATGATCTAGGTTTTGTGTTGATTTCGGTGAATGTTTTGGTCTGTTCTCTGGTCCTCAAGGGTTCCACAAAGTCTTCTTTGGACATTGGCTTTGTTCATTGTCTTTAAATCTTGTCTTTCCTAAGCCACTAATGCCTTTTTTCTGTGGCGGTTTGTCGGGGCTGTTAGGATAACATACTGTTACGTTTTAGTGGTACCAAGATTTTAGACTCGTTTGCAACTAGTAGTGCTTTCGGGTCAACCGTCAAAAGTACTAGCTTGTGTAGTCTTGTTTGTAATCAGTCTCTGTTTTACTGATGTGCTTTCTTGTCCAAAGGTGTTTACTGATCAGTACGTTATCATTCTTGCTTGTGGCGTCACACTTAGAGATAAAACATTTCTCCTAGGTGTTTTCGGTTGTGAAAATTGTTCTAGTTAGTTAGTTAGTTAGTTGGGTTATCCTCATTGCACTCCGGACATGTCCATAGGTGCTCAGATCCTCCCCTCAGTATGAACCCCAACGTCCGATGGCTAATAGTACCAGTTCTATGTTGATTAACAAGTCTTCTAGCGTAACTGGTGTGCGTCTCGTTTTTGCTGTGCCGATCTTAATTCCCAAGTCTGCCATTCTGGCGAGTGATGTGGATTCACTGCCACCAAAGTCGTCTATCCTTCCCATTTCTCTGAGGGCATTGATAATATCAGCATGATCCATAGGCTGACCGTCGGTAGTGATAGCGGATCCAGCCAACCTGTCAGCTCTTTCATTTCCATCGACGCCTGCGTGTCCCGGAACAAAAATAAAGGTGACTCCAAGGACAGTGGACTTCTGTAATGATTCAAGCCATTGTCTTCGCACTGAACCTGCCTGAACCCTCCGGATCATACTCATTGAATCACTGAGTATACACACGCGGGTGTATTTTTGTGTTTCAAGCCAGGCAAGTGCTTGTGTCACTGCCATCACCTCCATCGTCATGCTGCTGGTTGTCATGGAGAAGGCGCCGTTGGCTTCTTTGACTGTTCTGCCCGCTGAGCGTGCTGTAAATGCCCATGCGCTTCTTCTTTGGCGTATAACGGATCCGTCTGTATAGATTATTGCATCTGCTTCGTCTGAATTTTCACCGATGAGAGCGTTGACCTCTGCATTAACAGCAACAGGATTCTCTTCTCTACATCGCCTGTTGAGTGTGACAATACAGGAAAATGTACAAATAAACGCCTGAGGCACAGGTATCCATTCTGCACCAGGTATGATGTCGGTTAGGCTGCATATTTGCCTAATGAAAATTGTTCTATGTTGTGATATCAGTGAAGTTTTTGTGTGTATAATAAATATATTTTTGAGTACACACTTCATCGATTATCATTCTGATTTGTAACGTCAAAGTTTCAGTAATTCGTTACCCAGTCTCAGATAAGATAATCAAATTTGTTTCAGATTTAATAGAATTTGTGCTTATTTTATGATTTATTGAAAAATTGTATATTATTGGCATATTTTTTATAATTTTATTTCCGTGGTTGCCACGTGTAATGTTTGTCATTATATTTCGTGGTTGCCACGTGTAATGTTTGTCATTATCTTTCGTGGTTGCCACGTGTAATGTTTGTCATTATCTTTCGTGGTTGCCACGTGTAATGTTTGTCATTATCTTTCCTGGCTGCTGCGGGTAATTAGTTTGTTTCTTGCTGAGAGTAATTTATTATTTTGTAAGAAACGTTTTACTGACTTATTGTAGTTGTTACAACGTTGCAAGACGTTTAGCCTCGTCGATTTCATCGAAATGGCCAGACGACATGGTTTGATTGGTGAGAAAGCACTTGAATGGGCTGATAAGAAATATGTCGATCAGCGAGACAGACACAACCGAGCTGTTGAGAGGGAATTAAGGAAGCTCGATTTAGAAACCCAGGGTAAGGCAAAGGAAATATAAGCTTTTGCTACAGAGAAAGAGTTAACTGCACAAAGCTAATTTTAAAGAGAAATAGCTAGCCACATAAGCTGCTGTGAAACAGAAAGAAATTGAGGTACGAGGGAGGGAAAAAGAAACCCAGGCTGCTTTAAAACAGCTTTAAATAAGGCAGCATTACAAATGGCGTTGAAAGAATTAGAATTATTAGCTCTGCCGAAAAGAAGCCAAGTACAGCTGCTGATCAAGGAGAAGTTTTAGTATAGTCCGTTGGTTTGCATTCTACCTTCCACTCTCCTTGCTCTCTCTCTCTCTCTCTCTCTCTCTCTCTCTCTCTCTCTCTCTCTCTCTCTCTCGCTCTCTCTCGCTCTCTCTCTCTCTCTCTCTCTCTCTCTCTCTCTCTCTCTCTCTCTCTCTCTCTCTCTCTGACACATTCTTCTTTTCTTACTGAGGTGACACACTCTTTGGGATATGAGTGGTTTTCTTCCATACTTTCACTCTCACCGTACTCTGGAATATTCTTTTGCTCCCAAGCTACAATGTCATTATCAGTTATTTTTCTCAAATCTTCTCTGTTCCCCAAAATCAAATCAGCACAAGGGGATGGTAACACTGCAACAGTTATCAACTTCTCTAAATATGGTGTTTTCACAAACATAAATATCCCTCAGTACTACTACTGAAGGTACGACAATGGGTGTATTTATCTGTTAAATCTTCTGGTTTAACCAATCTTTGATGCACTCCGGAAATAGTCGCCCAGTGTCTGTAAGCAGTGATATGGTTTGTCTATGGATCTGACTTTTTGCAATTTCAGACTACCGTGGCCGTGTGATGCCAGGTTGGCGTTCCGAATGGGTATCAGGTGTCCACACGGTAGGTTACCTTAATCATGGGATTTCGAACAGATTTTACATTCTTCTTCTGTTTCGTACATGGTAACTGAATTGGCTTCAGCTGAGTCCCTGTCTGAATCATCATCTGATGTTACACATAACACATTTGTATCTTTAAAGCGTTTTATAACAGGGCAGGCTGCCCGAGTGGGATTGTAACACCGACAAACATAGCATTTAATGGCATTTTTATATGTTTATCTTGCTTTTTCTATGAGCAATCAATTCTGCAATTTTGTTCTTGTTGAAAAGTTGGATCTCTGTCACAATGTGCGTCGTCAGCATGTTTATTTTTACAGTAGTGGCATTCAATGATCTGTACCTGTTTCTTACCACACTTGTAGTCTTTTTTCTGAAATCTCTGCTGGTATGGCTTAGCATAGGCTGCTGTTTCCACGTCTATGTTTTTTAATTTGATTGAACAAAAATATCAGGGTATGCTGCAAAATAATTTTCACTTTTTCTTTTAAGGTATCTAGATCTGTTGGCTTATTTTCCTTTAGGAAAGTTGCAATTGGTCCTGGAAGAGATTCTAACAATTTACATCTTAACAACAAATCAACTAATGACATAGTCATTTTTTACACTGGCTGCTTCAACCCATATTTAGAATAAGTTCTGCACTTCTGACAGTCTGTGCAGGTTATAATGTTTCATTAATCTTTCTTTGATGTAGTCGTAATCTAATCTTTTTGTCTCAGGGATTGTTTGCCGAATCTTTAAAGGTTCAAATGCCAGGTGTTCCTGAAAGACTATAGCGTAATCTTTAAACGGCACTCTGTGCATGTGCAGGATAAGTTCGAAATTTGCAATCCAATCTCCGATGTCGTCTTATTTGCAGTAATTTTGGACTATTCCAGCATTTTTTTTTTAATTTGTTTTTTTTTTTCCAGCTTTTACTCTCTCTTTTTCTATGGCCGCTTCTCTTCTTGCCTCATTTTTTATTTCTTTCGTTCTAATCTGAGTTTCTGTCTTCTCTTTATCGGCTTAAATCTGTGCTGCCAATCTTTCTTTTTCTAATTGTATTTTTTTTTCTCTTCAATCTCCTTTTGTAACAATATTTCCTTATCTTTACTTTCCTTTTGTAACTCTAATTCTTTGAATTTACATTCCTTCTGTTGTAGTTCCATCTGTTTCAGTTCAGCTTTTTTTAATGCTTCTTTATCTTTAACTCTTAGTTTGTGTTCACACAATTTTAGTAACTCAGTAACCAACACACTTGTAACAGGTACATTTATTTTTAATCTAACTTAATTAATTTCCTTGAATGAATCCATAGTCGATATTGTATTTTGATTGAAGCTCCTAGCCTATTACTTTCACTTCTTCAGTGCTGAAGACTACACATTGGAATTCTTGTTACCGGTTCGTTCTAGATGTAACAGCATAATTCTTGCACGCACTGTTTATTATGCGCTAAATACAGGTGTCGCTTTACAATAATTTTTTGAAAATCGTCTATGTGCTGAATACGGATGTCACCTTGAAATAATTTTTGGAAATCGTCTACGAGTCGAATGCGGATGTCACTTTGAAATAATTTTTTGGAGATTGTTTATTCATTCTGTCTAAAGAACTGTGTGAATTTATAGTAAACTGTTCTAACGTATCTTTCATCCATTAGCCGCTTTGTTGCCCGTATAGTTGGGGATCGTATCTCACTCTGTGTCACAGATATTTTAATTTCATTATTCTGCTGGCTGCAGGCAGCCTCAAATATGTGGACAGGATATCAGCTATAGAAATTCACTGTGTATTCAGTGTTGACCAACGTCGATCAGCTTTGCAGCATCCTTTTAACACGTCTGCGCTATATTAATATACTCAGTGATCACTGTAATTTATATCTTTTGTACTTAGCAACCAATGTTGTAACCGACCGATAAATATTTCTGTAGACCAATCTTAGGTCACATTACCCAGCGACAGATATATCGGTCACAGCTTGAAAAAATTTTTTTGCCACTTTACTAAATATAGTTGTTATGATAAACACTTGTGAAGACTAACCCTATTCGTCACATTACCCAGCGGCAAACTTAGCGGTAGTCACAAATTATGTTCTTGGAAATACACTAACTAAAGATTTTTGTTTGATGGTAAACAATTGTAGAGACTAACCTTATCTGTCACAATACCCAGTGGCAAATTTAGCCGTCCTCACACAGGAAATACTGTTCCTGGAACTTCTGTAACATTTTCTTTAAATAAATTTTGACTGAGCCACTGATCTTACCGTGGACAATAGCTGGAAGGCCGCCTTGCTCAGTACGCCTCTTACGTTGAAACTGTCTTGTCCTATTTTTAGCCGTCCAGTTTAACTGGTCCAACCAATGGATTTTCGGTCGCTGTTCTGGCCATCTCCCGTCTTTGCTTGCTTCCTTTTTATTTTTATTTTATCCTGGACTAGCTTCCAACTTGCAGTGTGCTCTGCTAGGGGTTTGTTTCTACACGCCACATTGCTGTTTTGATGTACACTTAGTTGCTATGACACACCAGAAGACGAACTTTCAGTTATAGACCTTTATTCGCTGATACAAACATCTCACTGAAAGCGCATTCTTTCGTACTCGTGGTCGCTATGCATGGCTGATTTCTGCTGACCTGGTCAACTCTCCCGCATGCTTGTTCGCTCCATTTGTATCTCTCACATCGATATCATGTTAACGTATTGTACCTGGTATAAGTACATGTTGAAACTGGCAATCAGGAAAACATTCATCACGTCTATCGAACAATTATACGTGGTCACAAGTTCTCCATTCTCATCAGGTGTTCTCCCACATACGACCGCACACAACCAGCTCTGAACTTCAACTGTCTTGTTACCCTCTCTCGGTTCACGTCTTCCGTTCCAGTCTCATGCTTTTCCTTGTATCCCTTATTTGCTCACCACGGGATACTCGAGACCCACCTATCTCGTTTTTCTCTTGTATCACTGGTCCTCATTGGAAACTCTCTGGGATTTCCCCTCGAATTCACAACATTTCAAGTACATTTCTTGTTTGTTCGTTTATCTTCAGTCCATTTATTGTTCGTTCTCTTATTGTCAGTACATTTCCTGTTTGTTCTCGTCAGTACAATTCTTGTAAGTATAAGTAGCAAAAATAGAGCATACGAGATTGTGGTAATGTTTTTTAAATATCAAATATTTAGTTTATAAGACTGGGGTCCATGTGTAAGTAAAATTGTGCATCTTTGAGTAAAAAGTAAACATATTGTATAAGATTGTGATCTATATTGTAAGTAGCAAATAGTTATAAGATTGTCATCTATGTGTGTAGCAGCGTCTGTGGCTTAGGCGTTGAGAGTCCGACTGGTAATTCGGAACCCACTGCTGGCTGCCTGGATTTTTGTTAAGGTACGGGGTGTCGCAGGTCGACCCGCCTTAAATAGCTACCAGGATGTATGTCTTGTGGATGTAAAGACCGCCGGCATAATGCTGACCACATTACTCAAAATATGGGTGTTCTTCCCATAAGCCCAATGCGCCAAAAAGGCATGAAAAGGGATCATTACTGTTTTTTACTATCTATGTGTGTAAGCAGCACACACAAAGTATATGGGACTGTGTATCTGTCTGTAAGTACCAAAAATACAGTGTATAAGATTGTGATCTATGTGTGTAAGTACCAAACATACAGCGTATAAGATTGTGATCTATATGTGTAAGTAGCAAACGTACAGTGTATACGATTGTGATCTATATGTGTAAGTAGCAAACATACAGTGTATAAGATTGTGATCTATGTGTGTAAGTAGCAAGCATACAGTGTATAAGAATGTGATCTATATGTGTAAGTAGCAAACATACAGTGTATAAGATTGTGATCTATATGTGTAAGTAGCAAACATACAGTGTATAAGATTGTGATCTATATGTGTAAGTAGCAAACATACAATGTATAAGATTGTGATCTATATGTGTAAATAATAAACATACAGTGTATAAGATTGTGATCTATTTGTGTAAGTAGCAAACATACAGTGTATAAGATTGTAATCTATATGTGTAAGTAGCAAACATACAGTGTATAAGATTGTGATCTATGTGTGTAAGTAGCCAACATACAGTGTATAAGATTGTGATCTATATGTGTAAGTAGCAAACATACAATGTATAAGATTGTGATCTATATGTGTAAGTAACAAACATACAGTGTATAAGATTGTGATCTATTTGTGTAAGTAGCAAACATACAGTGTATAAGATTGTAATCTATATGTGTAAGTAGCAAACATACAGTGTATAAGATTGTGATCTATGTGTGTGAGTAGCAAACATACAGTGTATAAGATTGTGATCTATATGTGTAAGTAGCAAACATACAGTGTGTAAGATTGTGATCTATGTGTGTAAGTGGCAAACATACAGTTTATAAGTTTGTGATCTATGTGTGTAGGTGGCAAACATACGCTGTATAAGATTGTGATCTATGGGCGTAAGTAGCAAACATACAGTGTATAAGATGATCTATGTGTGTAAGTAGCAAACAAAGAGTGTATAAGATTGTGATCTATGTGAGTAATTGGCAAAAATACAGTTTAACAGAGTGTTATCTATGTATGTAAGTACAAAACATTTAGTGTATAAGATTGTATTTATGTGGTAAATAACAAATATACAATAATTAATATTATGATCATCATCATCAGGTGCCTTGCCGACTGGCGTGGGCGATCATGCCTCTCCATAATCTGCGATCTCCTGCAGCATGTATCAGTTCCTTGGCCGACACACCTCCATGCCATGCAACAAGACTGTCAAGCATCTTCTCTCGTTGTCTTCCTCTATCTCTCCCTCCACAGATCTTTCCAGTGGTCACAACATGTTCTATTTTCCTTCTTCTCATAACATGGCCGAAAAAGGATGACTGTCTCCCTTTGATGTCTTTCAAAACCTCTTGGTTGCTCTTTTTTGGCTGTCCGAGGTATTGTAAGCATTCTTCTGGAAAACCACATCTCTGAGGCCTCTAGAAATTGTTTGGCCTGCCTACCGATTGTCCAGAATTCACAGCCTTATGTTAAAACTGGATGTATGTAGCAAGCAAGAATTCTTTTTCTAACTCTCAATGACAAGGATATATTGCACAAAATGTTTTTCATTTTATAAAATGCAGTTTTTGCCTGTCCTATTCTGTTTCTTATCTCTGTTATGCATCTTCCATCTGATGTTATCCATGTGCCCAGATACTTTAATTTCTGTACTTGTCCTAAAATAACACCATCAACTTTTATTACACACTTAAGAATAATTCGTTTCTTTGTTACCACCATTACTTCTGTCTTCCCATTATTCAAACTGAAGCCCATTCTTCCACTTTCTAACTCCACAATGTCTATCATTTCCTGTAGTTCTTTCTGACTTGCTGCTATCAAGACTGTGTCATCAGCATAACGTAAATTGTTTATATTGTGCCCACCAACCACTATTCCGGGCATACCAATTAAAGATCTCATTATATATTCACTATATATTGAAAATCAGGTGACAGTACACATCCTTGTTGTACGCCCCTCTTTATGCTTTGAAATGTACCTAAACAGTTGTTAATTCTTATAGCTGCTGTTTGCTGCCAATACATATTCTTTATTATTCGTGGATCTTTCCCATCAATGTTTAATTTTTCTAACAGTTTGATTACTTCTTCATGCTTCACACAGTCAAATGCTTTTGTATAGTCTATGAAGCATAAGTACAAATCAGTCTTTACTTCTATAGCTCTTTCTGACAATGTCCTTAGGATGTATATCGCATTGTTTGTACCTTTTCCTTCTACAAATCCACATTGTTCATCGCTGATTTATGGTTTAATGTTTTTTTCTTTTTTTTTCTCATAATTATTATCAGTAAAATCTTAGTCATATGACTCATAAGACTTATTGTGCGATGGTCTTCACATTTTATAGTGCCTGCTTTTTTAGGCAGAGCTATAAATATGGATTTTAAAAGGTCATTTGGAATATACCCATTATTATAAATATCATTCAAAGGTTTAGTTATTATTTAAATTCCAAAATATCCCAGTGCTTCGATTTCTTCCAGTGAGATGTTGTCTGACCCGGATGTTTTCCTTTCTTCAAAGGATGTATTGCATCCTCAACTTCTGCAGTCATTATTGGTGGACCATCATTGTTGGTCTACAGTTCTACATCTGGTCTATTATCATCATACAATTCCCCTATATACTCTGTCCATCTGTTAATTATATTACTATGTCCCATTATTTGTCACCATCTTTTGATTTCAAACATCCAGTGCTGTTACGTGTCATCTTTCCTGTTAACATATTTATCTGTTGATACATGGAATGTGAGTCTTTTCTGTTGTTTTCCCCAATCTTTGTACACATTTGATTCAGCCAGGCTTCTTTAGCCATTTTGCATTTGTTCACTATTTCTTTTTGTATTCTAGAGTATTCTCCTTTATCATTCTTTTTCTTCCTTCTTTCATCCATCAACTGCAGAATTTCGGTTGACATCCATTTTTGTGTGTGTGTAAGATTGTCTCTTTAGATGTCTGCTGAATTGACTCACGCAACAGATCCCACTGTTCAATAGTCTGTATAATTTCTATTGCATTATACTGGTTTTGTACAGTGACATTGTACTGGTCCTTAATTTCTTTATCTGTTCTAAGAATTCGTAAATTTAACTTGATGTTCTGTGGTGTTTTGTCTAATGTTATTTAGTTTTATTCTAATTTTTCCTACAACTGGAACATGGTCACTATAGCAGTCTGCTCCTGGTCTAGTCTTTGCTCCAACTAAGCTGAAATGCTATAGAAAGATTGTCAGAATCTGTTGGACAAAGAAGATGAGAAATATTGACATCTTAAAAGATCTGAACATCAAGGAAGATTGGCTCTTAAACAGCATCCTTTCTCGAAAGCTGAAATATTTTGGTCATATCAAGCGCCACGACTTATTGGAAACAATTATAGTAGAAGGCATGGTACCAGGAAGGAGGGGCAGCGGCCGACCAACACGAAGATGGGCACAGGATATAAGTGACTCCTTGAGTGTGAAAGTTCATGAGGCGGGAGAACTGGCAAGAGACCGAGTTTCTTTCAGGCAGACTGTGATGAGAGCGATGTTCTGCAAAAGACCTGCAACATGATGATGATGAAGCTGCTCCGGAATCTTCTTGAAATCAAAATATAATCAGTCTGATTGCGGACATTATCACCAGGACTTTTTCAAGTCCACAATCTTCGAGGATGTTGTTAAAACCAGGTGTTACCTATTATCATGCTGCATGATTCAGCCCATGCTATTAATCTGTCACCTCTCACATTCTTTTTTTCCTAGGCCATAGCCACCCGTTATTCCGTACATTTTTTCACTTCTATTTTCGCGTAGAAATCTCCAAGTACCATTGTTACTTCACAATTTTTCCATTGATAAACAGCCATGTCTAACTCGTCATAAAATGCGTATATATCTTCCTCTGAACTCAGGTAGTCAGGTAGTCCTAGTTTCAGCTTCATAGCAATCGGGTTACCCCATCTTTGCTCCACTCCTGTGCTAACGAAAAACACACAGAATGTTTATCACAGTATTAGAATTGCAGTTCATCATTGATGGTAGCAGAAGTCGCCAACAGATCAGCAGTTGCCCACGCGATCAATTTTAATCACATACAGGCACCACAACACTGCAAGACAGGCATCGCGCCATTTTCTGAATCTACAATGTTGGGGCATAAATCTGTACAAAGTTGATGTCAAGCGGTAGGTCGCGAAGTTTTACTAATAGTACTCTATCTGATATTGTCCAAAACCCTTTCACAGTTTTTGAGTTCTTTTGATCCAAAATAATACCGACTCCCTTACTATATTCCTTCCCACCCGAGTAAATAATTATGTACTGATCTGATCAGAGATCCTGAGGCAACACGGACTAACAACAACACGTGCAACTCACCTGGCCCAGGAAAGAAAACTGCGACTCCCCACTACGCTGTGAGGCAATTGTGGACAAGACAAGACAAGACTGATCTGAATACTTTTTCCCTGCTCCTGGCCATCGCATTTCACTAATTCCTAATATGTTGATGTTTATTCTCTTCATTTCCATCTTGATGTTATCAAACTTTCCGTTTTGTACGAGTGTTCTGACATTCTATGTACCAATGTTCATGATGTTTCTACCATTTACTTTTTTTTAAAGTAGCTGGATGACAGTCGGGTATCACCCGTAGAACATGATGCTCCTTACCGGACGAGGTGATTCCACTGGAATCCCCATTCACGTTGTTATCTGAATTCCTATTATCTTGAGGCATGATTTTATTGGGATAGTACAGCTGTGGTTTTTCCCTTGTCTTCCGCCGGTTTGTATATGGTTTGACTCTAAAAGCGTTTGTTTTAAGAGACTTACCATGCAAGGCAGCAGGGAAGGGGGGGAGAGGTTATGGCGCCTCTTACTCGCTGATGGCGATGTCGTAGAGTTTTGAGGTATTTTATAGAGTTAGCTGTCCCACCAACCAACTCGCCTCCTCTCAATGACCATCACCTGTTTTGGTCCACGGCCACTTATTCAATATATTCGTGGCTAACCTCTATATCTAGAGGCCTTTCCACCACCCGCCACCTGGTGGACGCGCCTAGTAGTATTACAGGCTCCTACCCCAGGAATATTATGATATCTGTATGTATGTGGTTAACTTAGAGTGTATGAGATAATGATCTATGTGTATGAGTAGCAAATATATAGTGTATAAGATTACTTATCTGTGTGTAAGTGGCAAATAAATAGTGTATAAGATTACTTATCTGTGTGTAAGTAGCAAATATATAGTGTATAAGATTACTTATCTGTGTGTAAGTAGCAAATATATAGTGTGTAACTTGCAAAAGCTTTTAGGTTTAATGAAGAAGACTTTGAGATGATCCAACAGTGTTTTTGATATACAGTGTATGAGATTGTGTTCCAATGTGTGCGTAGCAAACTACAGTGTGTAACTCATGTATGCTTGTAGGTTTAATGAAGAAGACATTGAGATGATTCCCCAATGCTTCAGATATGCAGTGTATGAGATTGTGTTCCTATGTGTGCGTAGCAAACTACAGTGTGTAACTCATGTATGCTTGTAGGTTTAATGAAGAAGACTTTGAGATGATCCAACAGTGTTTTTGATATACAGTGTATGAGATTGTGTTCCTATGTGTGCGTAGCAAACTACAGTGTGTAACTCATGTATGCTTGTAGGTTTAATGAAGAAGACATTGAGATGATTCACCAATGCTTCAGATATACAGCTACAGTTCTCTCCAGTACCCTGGCATTTCAGAATGAGCGCAAGTTGAAGGATCAGACACAGGTACAGTGGTCAGCAACTACACTGTGTACACACCTGTTTGTTGTTGTCAGCACGTACACCATATACAGGACTGCCTATGGTGTTATCAGCGCCTTCACTGTGCCCATGTCTGTATATGTGTTGTTGTCAGCACTTACATCATGTACATGTCTGTCTGTTGTTGTCAGCACGCTACACTGTGTACATCACTGTATATTTGTTGTTGTCAGCACGTATACCTTGTACATCACTGTATATTTTTTGTTGTCAGCACACTACACTGTGTACATCACTGTATATTTGTTGTTGTCAGCACTTACATCATGTACATGTCTGTCTGTTGTTATCAGTACGCTTCACTGTGTATATCACTGTATATTTGTTGTTGTCTGCACGTATACTGTGTACATCACTGTATATTTGTTGTTGTAAGTACGCTACACTGTGTACATCACTGCATATTTGTTGTTGTCAGCACGCTACACTGTATACATCACTGTATATTTGTTGTTGTCAGCACACTACACTGTGTACATCACTGTATATTTGTTGTTGTCAGCACGCTACACTGTGTACTTCACTGTATATTTGTTGTTGTCAGCACGTATACTGTGTACATCACTGTATATTTGTTGTTGTCAGCACACTGCACTGTGTATATCACTGTATATTTGTTGTTATCAGTACGCTACACTGTGTACATTACTGTATATTTGTTGTTGTAAGCACGCTACACTGTGTACATCACTATATATTTGTTGTTGTCAGCACGCTACACTGTGTACATGACAGTCTGTAGTTGTCAGCAAGTACACCATGTACACGACTGTATGTGTTGTTATCACTGACACTGCGTACATGTCTGTCTTTTTGTTGTTGTCAGCATGCTACACTGTGTACATGACTTTATATGTGATTAGGGATTAGAAAAGATTATCATCACTGCACTTCGGACAGATCCATTGGTGCTCCAATCTCCTCCTAAAAAGCTCTACAAGTGTAAAACGACTGATGACGCCTGTTCTATATTGGTTAATGAAATGTCTTGTCCTCTTAGTGAAATGTTCATTTCTTGCAGCTCTAGGCTGCACCCCCATGTCCATCAGTCTAGACAGGGGTACGGAGTCATGTCCTTTGGTGTGCTCCTCGGTACGGTGAGTGCAGCGCACGACATTGATAATATCACATCTGTCCAGTACTGGACCAGCCATAGCAACCGCAGTTTCAGCAAGATAGTCTGCACGCCCGTTCCTTTGAATACCCGGATAACCTGGCACAAAGAATAAGGTTAGGGCAGCTATTTTGAGAAGTGCTAAATTTTGCAATCAATTCTTTCCTGATAAATCTAGCCTGAATTTGTTTAATCATATTCATCGAGTCACTAAGAATGCATACGTGTGTGAACTTTTGAGTACCAAGCGATGTTAAAGCCCTTCTTACAGCCATAGTTTCTATTGTAACGCTACTAGTTGTAACAGCAAAGGCGTCATTCATCTCCTTGATTGTTTTACCCCTTGAGCTTACTGTGAATGCCCATGTACTTCGCTTGCCATCGAATTACTGACCCATCTGTGTAAACTATAGCATTACCTGTAACTGTGTTTTCGTCAATCAGTGTTCTTACTAATCTGTCAACAATACCAGGAATCTGCTCTCTACAGCTTTAATCAAGTGTGATGTGGACTGTAAAATTAATATTTGGAGAAGGAGACATAATTATCCATTCATTCCCAAAATTAATGTCATTAGGGCGACAAACATTTTCGATGGCATCCTCAGTCCGACCAATCCAGGATTGCCTCGTTTGAGTCTACTGCTCATAAAGTGGCTGTCGATGGTCTGATTTCACTTTGAGGAAAGCAACAGCCCTGGATAGCTTAATTCTGTTTTCCATTGTGAGGAAATCCAAGAGGTATCGCATGGATTTACAAGAGTTGTCTCTAGTGCATCCAAGAATAATAAGCATTGCCTCGTTTTAAATTTTTTCCAGTCTGTTCATCTGTGTGGTGCTGAGTGTCAAGGCGTATTCAATGGTAGAGAGAACTCATGCACGATACAACATTACCAGTAGCCGTTGCTCAAAGTTTGCAGCTCCCATAACTTTTATTGCATAGAGGCCTTTCTTGGCTGTGGTTATAATGTGGTCTACATGGGTTTTTTTTTTTTTTTAATGCTAAGCATCTGTCAAATGTTATACCCAGGTATTTCATGGAATAAGATCTTTTCACGTCAGAGTTTTATTATCGTCATTGGTGTTTTGGAAAGGTGATTATTTAATGAGAAGCAGGTAGCTGTCACTTTTGATGGATTATTTGTCTCCCCTGAGGTGTTGCACCAGGATGATATGCGATCGAACTCCTGTTGTAGCTTGGGTACAATGTCATCTCTGTTCCTGCCCTGTTGGTGCACGACAATGTCATCCGCTTATGATAGAGCTCTTCCTCTGCCACTCAGTTTTTCTCCTGTGATTTTGACTGTGTAGATGTTGAATTTTTTTGAAGAGAACGATGTGGCAAACCAGGGTGTATTGTTATCGACTCAGAACCAACTAACACGATCTTTCTCTTGAAAAGTGAGGCAGATATCCATCGAATAAGATGTGGGGGGGGGGGGATGTTGAGTTTAATTAACTGACACATTAGATGGTGAAAGGGAACTTTGTTGTATGCATCCTCCTGATATATGGCGACTGCACATGTTTCAAATCTAGCTTGAAAACCTTTAAATGTGTCATGTGCAAAGACGGCAGCCTTACGCCATGTCTCCGTATTTTGTCTGTATCCTCCAAGTGTGGAGGCTAGCAGCTGATGTATTTCAACATGGCTTGCCAGTCTTCTCGCTTTTATCTTTTGCAACGTTTTGCCTAATGTGTTCTGCACCGTAATGATTCTATAGCCATTTATGTGCCAGATTTTTCTAGCGGAATCAAATAGCTATGCACAGCTTTCTGAGATGGTACCATTACAAATGCTGTCATTGTAGGCTTTACATAGGACCTTCATGGATGTTGTGGACAGCGTGGCAATGACATCAGGGCCAGGTGCAGACTTCTGTGATGTTTTGATTTTGTTCTTAATTTTAGCGACCGTAATTAGCTGATCATCGTTTATGCCAGTACCAGCACATGTTGCAACGAGCATTTCCAAGGTAGTCTGACGGGTGGCGGTTTCTTGAGTGCAGATTTCTTTTGCTTGAGGTATCTGCCACGAAGTGCTCTTCCTTTCTCTTCATCAGACCTGTTCTGGTCTTTATTACGAAAGTCTCTGATGACTTGGCGTCTAGGAGCACCTGTCATAGCCTTGTGTACGGACCAGAAGTTTGCAAGGGATCTTTCCTTGCACACCATGGCAAAATATTTCCCAGGTTGTGTCCTTGGCTTGCTGGGCAACTGCTTTGAAGGGTGTTGTTGTGGTCTGCATGGAGTGTTTACATTCCCGCAGTAGGTCTGAAGTATAGTCAGCGGATTTTATTGCTTTCTGCCAGATCTCCAGGTTGTTTGCGACATCTTTTTCTGATGTGTATTTAAAAGGGTTTGAATTGATCCAATGATGTGTGCTGACACCCTTTTTAAGAGAACAACACAGGGACAGTGGTCGCTGCCATGATTACTTAGTACATACCAGCTACAGTGTGGACTTGGTGCAGGTGAAACTGAAGCCAGGTCAAGCACACTGTCTTCTTCTTCAGGTTGATAGGCCATCCTGGTGATTCTTCCATTGTTTAAGCAGACTTGTAACTGGAGACTGGCATCTTGCCATCTGGACGTGTCACCTTCATGGGCTTCGATAAGAATAACCTGTTTCCATTGTGCTCTGCCTGTTTCCGGGAGGATTGTACTCTGGCTGACACTCATGACGAACTACCGCACACAGATGTTATTGAGGAGACACACACGTAGTGTATACGTTTATTACTCACAGAAAACAATCCGGTCCAGTCACCGCCAGCTACGCTATATCATGTCCAAATATTCAACAGGTAACAATGACAAAGATCTTCACTGCTGTTCACAGTCATTCCCCTTTGCTCCCTTTGCGATCATTAGTCTCCATCGCGCCACATTTATGGGTCTCACACCAGCATCTCAGGCCGCTGGCTGTTCAGCTCCACCATGAGGCTAGTTGGCAACTTGACTGGATTCTGGCTGGGCGGTCATATTGTCGAATTCAATCTTCTCCATGCTGTTCAACTATACCATGTCACACAAAACACAACATCTCATGCTGTTCAACTATACAATGTCACACAAAACACAACATCTCACGCTGTTCAACTATACCATGTCACACAAAACACAACATCTCACGCTGTTCAACTATACCATGTCACACAAAACACAACATGTCACGCTGTTCAACTATACCATGTCACACAAAACACAACATCTCACGCTGTTCAACTATACCATGTCACACAAAACACAACATCTCACGCTGTTCAACTATACCATGTCACACAAAACACAACATGTCACGCTGTTCAACTATACCATGTCACACAAAACACAACATCTCACGCTGTTCAACTATACCATGTCACACAAAACAGAACATGTCACGCTGTTCAACTATACCATGTCACACAAAACACAACATGTCACGCTGTTCAACTATACCATGTCACACAAAACATAACATCTCACGCTGTTCAACTATACCATGTCCCACAAAACACAACATGTCACGCTGTTCAACTATACCATGTCACACAAAACACAACATCTCACGCTGTTCAACTATACCATGTCACACAAAACACAACATGTCACGCTGTTCAACTATACCATGTCACACAAAACACAACATGTCACGCTGTTCAACTATACCATGTCACACAAAACACAACATGTCACGCTGTTCAACTATACCATGTCACACAAAACACAACATGTCACGCTGTTCAACTATACCATGTCACACAAAACACAACATGTCACGCTGTTCAACTATACCATGTCACACAAAACACAACATCTCACGCTGTTCAACTATACCATGTCACACAAAACACAACATGTCACGCTGTTCAACTATACCATGTCACACAAAACACAACATCTCACGCTGTTCAACTATACCATGTCACACAAAACACAACATGTCACGCTGTTCAACTATACCATGTCACACAAAACACAACATCTCATGCTGACGGCAAATCATACATTCACTGCCTAGACCTCTGTCTGACCTTTTAACCCTCGTTCTCGGCTGTGTGTGTTAGTTTGTGTGTGAGTCCTGCTGGTATATCTCGCCGTTCTTCTATTTCTCTCTTATCTCAAAGTGTACTCCCATACTAACCTTAGAGATCGTCAATGTTGCTAAGACCTCCATGACGTCGATCTGCAGATCACACAGTAAAACCACAACGCATAATCACCACACATGCCTCGAACAAATATCTCGCAGCGTAACACGTTTCTTCGCTGCCCTTGAGTCCAAGTGAAAAACGCCTGATAAAAAGCGAAGTCATCGCTCATGAGCACAAACAGAACAACACGCTATCATACTGAAAAACTGAAGTCCAACTGTACATGTTTTTGTTTTTGTTTTTTCTCAGCAAGTACATCATGTACATGTCTGTCCTTTTGTTGTTGCCAGCACGTTCAACATATAAATGACTGTTTTGTTTTAATGTTGAAGCTAAATATATGGGAGGAACATTTTATTTTGTTTATTGTGTCTTCTTTAACAATTACAGTTCTCTCATTGTCACGTAGTATGCCAAATCACTGCTCTCTGGTATATTACGTATTGTAATTTTTTAAATTTTATCTTTACTACAATTACTCCTACAAATCCTACAAAGCTCTTCAGAGACATTAACTCATACATTTTAATCTGATAATTATCTTTATCACTTGACTGTTTATCAGTAATATTTACTCTGTTTACTAATCGTCTTCTACCTTTTTTCTCAAGAATATACTTCATCCGAAGAAACTGTACTGTGTATGCATGCGCAAAAATGTATTCTTCAATTATTATTCTTTGTTCTATTTTCTAATCATTCTTCATTCAATAAATTAACTATTGTTTTTTCTTCTTCTTAAAGCGCTTAAGGCATGCATGGGTACCTGTTTACTGCCTCATTCGTGTATGACTCTATTGTGTATGACACAATTCGTGTATGACTCAATTGTATATGACACAATTCGTGTATGACTCTATTGTGTATGACACAATTCGTGTATGACTCTATTGTGTATGACACAATTCGTGTATGACTCTATTGTGTATGACACAATTCGTGTATGACTCTATTGTATATGACACAATTCGTGTATGACTCAATTGTGTATGACACAATTCGTGTATGACTCTATTGTGTATGACTCTATTGTGTATGACACAATTCGTGTATGACTCTATTGTGTATGACACTATCGTGTATGACTCTATTGTGTATGACTCAATTCGTGTATGACTCTATTGTGTATGACACAATTCGTGTATGACTCTATTGTATATGACACAATTCGTGTATGACTCTATTGTATATGACACAATTCGTGTATGACTCTATTGTATATGACACAATTCGTGTATGACTCTATTGTGTATGACACAATTCGTGTATGACTCTATTGTGTATGACACTATCGTGTATGACTCTATTGTGTATGACACAATTCGTGTATGACTCTATTGTGTATGACACAATTCGTGTATGACTCTATTGTGTATGACACAATTCGTGTATGACTCTATTGTATATGACACAATTCCTGTATGACTCAATTGTGTATGACACAATTCGTGTATGACTCTATTGTGTATGACTCTATTTTGTATGACACAATTCGTGTATGACTCTATTGTGTATGACTCTATTGTGTATGACTCAATTGTGTATGACACAATTCGTGTATGACTCTATTGTGTATGACACAATTCGTGTATGACTCTATTGTGTATGACACAATTCGTGTATGACTCTATTGTGTATGACTCTATTGTGTATGACACAATTCGTGTATGACTCTATTGTGTATGACTCTATTGTGTATGACTCAATTGTGTATGACACAATTCGTGTATGACTCTATTGTGTATGACACAATTCGTGTATGACTCTATTGTGTATGACTCAATTGTGTATGACACAATTCGTGTATGACTCTATTGTGTATGACTCAATTGTGTATGACACAATTCGTGTATGACTCTATTGTGTATGACACAATTCGTGTATGACTCAATTGTGTATGACACAATTCGTGTATGACTCTATTGTGTATGACACAATTCGCGTATGACTCTATTGTGTATGACACAATTCGTGTATGACTCAATTGTGTATGACACAATTCGTGTATGACACAATTCGTGTATGACACAATGCTTGTATGACTCAATTGTGTATGACTCAATTGTGTATGACTCTATTGTGTATGACTCAATTGTGTATGACTCTATTGTGTATGACTCAATTGTGTATGACTCTATTGTGTATGACTCTATTGTGTATGACACAATTCGTGTATGACTCAATTGTGTATGACTCAATTGTGTATGACTCTATTGTGTATGACTCAATTGTGTATGACTCTATTGTGTATGACTCTATTGTGTATGACACAATTCGTGTATGACTCAATTGTGTATGACTCAATTGTGTATGACTCTATTGTGTATGACTCTATTGTGTATGACTCAATTGTGTATGACTCTATTGTGTATGACTCTATTGTGTATGACACAATTCGTGTATGACTCTATTGTGTATGACTCTATTGTGTATGACACAATTCGTGTATGACTCTATTGTGTATGACACAATTCGTGTATGACTCAATTGTGTATGACTCAATTGTGTATGACTCTATTGTGTATGACTCAATTGTGTATGACTCTATTGTGTATGACTCAATTGTGTATGACTCTATTGTGTATGACTCTATTGTGTATGACACAATTCGTGTATGACTCAATTGTGTATGACTCAATTGTGTATGACTCTATTGTGTATGACTCTATTGTGTATGACACAATTCGTGTATGACTCAATTGTGTATGACTCAATTGTGTATGACTCTATTGTGTATGACTCAATTGTTTATGACTCTATTGTGTATGACTCAATTGTGTATGACTCTATTGTGTATGACTCTATTGTGTATGACACAATTCGTGTATGACTCTATTGTGTATGACACAATTCGTGTATGACTCTATTGTGTATGACACAATTCGTGTATGACTCTATTGTGATCAAAACTTTCACTTCTAACAAATTATACTGTCATTCTCCTCAATTTTCTAGTGCACTTCCATGTTGAAAACAAATCTATGTAAACTTGTATCCATTATGCTCAACAACTTAAATAATAATCTGCCATTCAACTCAGGCATTTGGAAAATGTTGATGTTATGTTTGTGGTGGGGAGTTGAGGGAGATCAGGTGTCGTCTTTCAGTTATCACATTTAAATAATATTATATCTGCTTTCAATCCAGGCTCTGTTACAGGTTGCCAAGAAGTTGTTTACAAGATTAGGTGAGTTTGTACATTCTCTGCAATATGTTTCCCAACAGTTGTTTTACTTGTCTACATGTCTGACTTGTACTGAGCTGACTTGTACTGACCTAACATGAACTGACTGAACTTGTACTGCCCTGACTTAAACTGCTCTTACTTTTATTGATCTGTATGTGCAGACGTGACCTTGTTTGACTTGACCTGACCTGACTTGTACTGGCCTGACTTGACTGGCCTGACGTGAACTTGTCTTTTACCGAATTGAATTAAAGTAAACGACTTGTACTGACCTGACTTGACTGGCCTAACATGTAGTCACTTTACATGTACAAACCTAACTATTACAAACCTGAATATTACAAACCTGACTATTACAAACCTGACTATTACAAACCTGACTATTACAAACCTGACTATTACAAACCTGACTATTACAAACCTGACTTGTACTGTGATGACTTTATTGTTTTCAATTAAATTGACATGACATGTACTGACCTACCATGTACTGACCTATCTTGTACTGACCTACCTTGTACTGACCTACCTTGTACTGACCTACCTTGTACTGACCTACCTTGTACTGACCTACCTTGTACTGACCTACCTTGTACTGACATACTGTGGCGGGTAACTTCGCTTTAACTAGCGACTGCACTATGTGCACTTTACAGAGGGAACTACAAACAGTGAAACATCATAAAGTCTTATAGTAACCCCAGCCTTGCTGGTTAAATGAGGATTCGGGGTTTGCCCACATCTTATTCCCTACTGTAATTAATTGTATATTTAAATGTATTAAAGTTATACTAGCTTTTGTTCACTGACACACTTACAGTTAAAATGAAACTTCAGAAAACTGTAAGAACATTAAAACTACATTTATTAGGATTTTCAATTCAATATAAATTCAAATGATAACTAAATAAAAGGCTGTGGATAAAATTATGGATTGGGAAAGCAACAGATGTTCCCACTTAGCTGTAGCTTAGGTCAGCTTCTGGCTAAGCCTCGGTGACACATCAGGCAGGCCGAATCTTCCGGTCCAGTCCAGACAATCGGGCATCTGCAGCTAAGCTTAGGATTTACATCTGGAACTCCCACCTGTAAGTACCATCTGGAACTAGAACAATAGAACAGTCCTTATACAAACAGTCAGGAAGGTTCTAACTGGAGACAACAATACCCCCAGTCTTTAAACTGTTACACTACACACATATATATGGAGTAGGATAGTAACAGGTGTTCACATTCTACTGGTATAGAATGGGAATGTGTACAGAACATGGTCCATAATCCTGATGGGGAAATATTTAGGAAACCAGTTTCATGAATACTCTCAAGAACAAGAGTTTACAGCACACAAAAAGAAAGGACATTCCTCAGTGTAAATTGTTCTGATGTCTGCACACTAGTACTCCTTTGAAGGGTTAACATGCTTACACACACAGACATATACAGTCATATTTCACAATATTCTCATTTTAACCACATGGTTTCACATCACAATGAATGGGAAGCAGGGAGTGAGTTTACCAAGACCAGGAACTCATAACAGGTGCTTTGCACTGTTTGAAAATAAATGGGATTGACATATCTCCATCAATATACTGGGTCCTGGGATAAATGTCAAAATACAATCATAGTTGACAATGGGCTTTCCATCTGTCACAGTATTAACATAAAATATACAACACTCACTCCAGTTTAAATCTAAATCCACACATGTCCTAAATCTTATTCAGTAGAGTTTAGGAGTTGTAAAGGTTGAAATATAATTATTACAATTGTAAGGCCACCTGCTGCAGTACTGAAAAATTCCTAGTAATGGGGAAATATATATACAACAATAATAATTACAAGCATGGGCCATACATCTTTCTTCTTCTCTGACAGTGTGAATATTAAATTCAGCCTCACTGTGTTATTCACTTTCCAAGCTCTTAAACTAGTCTTAGAATTATCTGGACTAAATCTAAATTAAAGCAAGACAGTGATTTATCAAGCTTATATCACCATGAGGTAAAATTACTTAGTAAGGATTAGGTATAATGAATATACACTTCATTCCTTTTTTTAATTGTCCCACCATTCTGGAAACCGGAACTGGCCGAGATTTCACATGAGGACATAATTATCAGTTAATTAATATAAGTATAATAATTAAAAATACCAATGCACGTTTCTAGTAGCAAATAAACATTAATTAAATCATCAAATAGATCATATGTTTGCATACATGTACATACTAGATCATAAACGTGGTTAGTAAGGATAAAGAAATTTATCATAGTTTTTAAGCCATGTGGGGCATCAAATTTCAGAATTTAACCTGTGAAATTAATTCAGAGGAATAAGCAGCAATACATCAAATTAAACTTATTCTTTTAACTCACCCCTGGCAGGGAATTCAAACAGAAAATTGGACCACCGGCGGACTAACAACTTTAGTCTGAACCGGTCAATTTCTGAATTGAAAAGGGAACAGGAAGTCTTTAAAAAGGAGGAAGTTACTCTTCAGTTCCCCTTGACTAATCATCTCATTCGCCTTTATTACCTTTCAACTCTTTAATTATAATTTTGCTCCAATGAAGCATTAAGAAAGGGGTAAGAAATTTCTTAATTAATCCAGTGTTATTATGCTAATTAAAAGCAATAGGAAAATGTTTAGAACTTTGGTAATAATATTATCTAAACAAAGCACTTTTTAAAAGGACAGAAACAGCTGTCCAGACCAGCTCGTCACATATGCCCAACTAAGATAAGTTTGATATTTACATATCAAACTTAAACTGGCCTGGATACTGTTTCTGCTACCTACAATCCACCTGCTAAATTATCCCCTAATTAATCTGCTATGGGATCTCAATAGGAACAAAAAATTTCTCCTTAACAACTGACTGGGATTTGTAGCCCCGTCCCAGCGGATTTGACCGACTGCGACTAACATACCAAAGTCTTTTCCCAGAGAAAGTCAAGGCGGACTGTCCGCTTCTCTGAATAGAAACAATCTTAACAAAGAAAAGATGGCATGAAGGAAAGGTCAGTTCAATGTTCAAAATACCTGTCTTATCCATGAAACTATCTGGGAGGATTTACATGGAAGAAAAGGTAAGCGCTGCTTACGATAGTGTACAGACCCTACAGTCTCAACCGTAGACTGGGTCTTGTGGGTTTCATCTGAAGATGAAGTAAAGGAAGGGTTCTTCCTCCTCTTGGCTGCACTGACACAGACTGAAGTTTCTGGCCTGGTTGCAGAGGATTTGGCATAAGCCTCACCAGATTTAGGGTTGGGATCATTAATGGTCCTAACTAAACTGGCAAAAGACCTGAGCTTAAGAAGTTTACTCTTTAAGGGGTTCTCAGTAGACCTAGTTAGCTTTTTAGCAGTCTGCCTAGCTGACTTTCGACTTTCTAACTACCCCACCAGGACATCACACAAGCGATAAACACCCGATGACACAAAGTGCCACCATATGGATGAGGATCGCCATGGAGAGGTCCCAGAAACCGCGTTCAGACATTTGGCCATATTTATGGCCTGCCTATATTGCGGCCCCTGTCAAAAGCCAGGGTGGGGCTTCAAATAACAAAAAATTTCGTCATAAAAAGGACGAAACTGAATAATAATGTATTATCTGCCTAGCTATCGGTCTAGTCTTGGTGAAACACACAACTCTTTTCAGAAGAGGTGTCCACAAATGCTTTGGTTGGCTCATCTTGGATTGGACCAAGATGCGAGACTTTTGGTCTCTCATGACCTGCTTATTTGCAGTCGTTGGGTTGTCAAAGTTGTGCTTGCACTTGGTTCTGAGGGGACACAACAACATACCCTGAGACCTCAATGGCTTATCAGAAGCTTGAGACTCATTTCCTGGGTTGTCAAAGTTGTGCTGGCCCTTGATTCTGAGGGGACACAACAACATACCCTGAGATCTCAGTGGCTTATCAGAAGCATGAGACTCATTTTCTTGGTAGTCAAAGTTGTGCTGGCCCTTGATTCTGAGGGGGCACAACAACATACCTTGAGACCTCAAGGACTTATCTAAGGCCTGAGACTCTGTTACCCTAACTTGTAAGCAAGACTGAGATGCATTTTTGCTTCTCTCAGTAAACTTCAGGATATCACTCGACTTACTGGAAAAATCTATGTCTTTATCTAGCACATGACTTTCTACTGACTGCGTGTGAGAATAAGTAGTGGGAGCATGGACATAAACAGACTCCACTTTACAAGATACTATCTGCAGCGTGGAGCTTCAAAGTTTCCTTGCTGTGCAAGCTTCTAGATAAAATAATATTATCTAAAATGGGGTTGGTTTTGGGAATATCACTTTTTATTTCTGCCAAGGAATGACCATCTTGACAGAAATCACCACCCTGAGTTAACTCAAGTTTTGTGGTAGCTAGCCCACTAGTGGTCACTGCAGTTGCAGGCTCACTAGTTTTGATCTCTTGACAGCTGCCAAGGATCTCACATTCTCTACCAGGGTTTTCATTTCCTAAGTGACTGATACTAGTATTCGGCAAGGCATTTTTGGCTGACATGGAAGTGTCTGGCTTTGGGGTTGTGAACATCCATAATTCTCGGGAAGGCTCGCCAGCAAAAGCTTTCTGGTTCCACTGAGCATGTTCAACAGCCTCTTTAAAACCTTTCGCTTGTGTGTGCTGTTCCATCTGGACACACTCCAGTTGCCATTCCCAATCTTCCTTGACCTTCTCTGCAACACACTCTAGCAGTTTAATACCTGTGAATTTGCAAGCCTGACCCATTTCTATACTTCTAAAAAACCAATCTATAGAATCTACTTCCCTCCCTTGGACACCTACATTAGCTTCTAGTTGAGATTTGGCATTCAACAAATCAGAGACATATATATCTAGCTCAGCCCCACTCAAACCTGCTTCATGAGCAGCAAAGTCTGAGAGTGTCTTCCCCAATAGAGAATGATATGCTGCCATCTCGGTTAAGCAGTAGTGACCCTTACAAGGAGTTTGCAAATTATCACCTATGATTGCTGCTGAAATTATAGAGTACTAGACAAGACTCAGAAAATTAGGTCAACAGAGGGTTAGTAAGCAAATCACATATGCATCAATCAAATAATCAATCACATAATCAAAAAAATAGCAATGCAATTGTCAATCCATTTTAACAAATCCTTAACCTTATGGGCAACCATTATTTTTGGGATTTAAAATTGTCCTAGCCAATTATATATTTTGATTTCCTAAAGTCAGTGAACATTTAAACTATTTGTAAATTTCAGTTACATAATTACCCAAGTTTTACTGTGATGACTTTACTGATCTAACATGTACTGACCTGACTGATAGCTACCTGGTTTGTTCTGGTCTGACTTGGACTGAGCTGACTTGTACTGACCCAACTTTACTGTCTTGACTTCCCTGTCCTTACGTGTATATACACGACTTGTACTGTCCTAATTTTACTGTCCTGACTTTATTTACCTCACTTGTATTGGCCTGATTTTGCTGTGCTGACATTATTTACCTGACTTTACTGTCCTGACTTGTACTGGTCTGAACTTTATTGTCCTGTCTTTACTGTTTTGGCTTGTAAATACCGAAATTGTCATGAATTTTCAGTCTTTACTTTATTTACCTGATTTGTACTGTCCTAACTTGTACTGACCTGACTTGTACTGCCTGACTTGTACAGTCATTACTTGTACTATCTGACTTAACTGTTCTAACTTTAATTTAACTGACTTGTACTGACCTGATGTGTACTGACCTGACTTGTACTGACCTGATGTGTACTGCCTGACTCGTACTGACCTGACTTGTACTGCCTGACTTTAACTGACCTGACTTATACTGACCTTTACGTATACTGACCTGACTTATTTTGGGCCCTATTATACCGATCTGACTAGTACTGTAATGTCTTCAAAATCCTGACTGTACTGTCCTGGCTTGTAGTGACTCGACATGTAGTGTGATGACTTTACTACTGTCATTTTAATTTACTTTTACTAACCTGATTTGTACTGACCTGACTTTTGTCTACCCGATTTGTTCCGATCTGACTTGTACTGACTTGACTTACACTGAGATGATTTGTACTGACCTGAATTTTACTGCGGTGACTTTACTGTTCTCAGTTGAATTTATCTGACTTGTACTGATCTGATTTGTACTGACCTGACTTGTTCTGATCTGATTTTAATATTCTGACTTTTACAGTGATGACTTTACAATCCCGAATTTACTGTCCTGGCTTGTAGTGACCTGACTTGTACCTATCTGATTTGTTCTAATCTGACTTGGACTGACCCTATTGTACTGTCTTGACTTGTATTTACCTGACTTGTACGGTCCAGATTGCATTGACCAGACTTGTACTAGCTTGATTTCTACTCATTTGACTTGTAATCACCTGACTTGCACTGACCTGACCTGTACTGACCTGACTTGTAATTATGGAAAATAATGGCAAGATATGGAGTAAGCGAACACCTCATCGAAGTGTGCAAAAGTTTATACAGGGATTGTAGAAGTGTAGTTAGAATAAATCAGGGAACATCTCATCCTTTCACAGTGACATCTGGAGTAAGACAGGGGTGTGTCTTATCACCACTGCTGTTTATCACCTACATCGACAGTATATGCAAGAATGCCAAGCCCATGAATGAAGATCTTAGTAAGATCAACGAATTACTCTTTGCAGATGACCAGGCCTTGATAGCAGATACAGCCATGAAATTGCAACAACATCTAACATCCATGAATGAAGAATGTAAAACAAATAATATGAGAATCAACACTGAAAAGACAGAAGTAATGTCAATAGGAAAAAAGAAGACAGATCTAAACATAACAAAAGAATACAAAGGCATTAAACAGGCATCTGAGTTTAAATATCTGGGAACTACATTTACCGAAGATGGGAAATTGGATAAAGAAATTGACATTAGATGCAGTAAAGCAAACCAAGTATTGGGACAGCTAGCTCCCCTCTTACAGCATAAGACAATCCCAATCAGCACAAAGAGACATCTTATTCAAAGCATATTTATTCCAACTCTGTGCTACCAGTGCCAGACATGGTCACTCACAACAAACCATAAAAGAAAATTAGTAACCACGGAAATGAGATGTCTGAGAAGGGCTGTAGGAGTGACCATAAGAGATAAGATCAGAAATGAGATCATAAGAGAACAAGTCGGCACAGAACCAATTCTGGATTACATACAAAGACAGCAAGTGAAATGGTTTGCCCACTTAGAGAGAATGCCTTGTGACACCATACCATACAAAGCATACATGGGAAGAGAAGAAGGACGTAGAGCACGGGGTAGACCAAGAACAAGATGGAAGGATAACATCAGAGAAACTCTACAACAGCACGATGTGCCTATGGTCGAGGCAGCCAGAAGAGCTAGAAACAGAACCTTATATCTCCCTCGACACCCACAGCGGTAAAAGAGGAAGTGAAGAAGAAGAAGAAGAAGAAGACTATCCTGACTAATGCTGTTCTGGCTTGTACTGGCCTAATTATACCGACCTGACGTGCACTCTGATGACTTTACTGTCCTGACTTTACTGTAATGGCTTGTACTAACTTATAACTACTGTTCTAGTCTGACCTACACTATGCTGACGTGCTGACTATACTGCCCTTTCTTGTATATACCTGATTCCTAATTTTACTTTCCTGACTTAATTTACCTTCCTTGTACTGACCTGATTTTGCTTTGCTCACATGAGTTACCTGTCTTTATTGTCCTGACTTGAACTGATCTTAATGTCACTGTCCTGTCTTTACTGTTCTGACTTGTAAATACCTAATTTATACTGCCCTGACTTGTACTGACCTGACTGTTTTAACCTGACATACTGTCCCAAATTGCACTGCTGCGAATTTACTGTCCTGACTGGTACTTACCTGACTTGTACCTTCCTGACCTGTACTGATCTGACTTGTACTGACTTGACGTGTACTGATCTGATTTTTTCTGACTCTGTAGATGACCTCACCAAACTGCTAAGGGAGATCATGCAGGAGGCTCGGAACCTCACTGATGCTGAGCGGTTTGTATCTTGTGACGATCTTCTTCTCTGTTTAGAACAATCAAGCAGTATTAGTGTTCTTTTTGTTGCAGTTTGTCGTGCGGTTGTATAGAAATTAACAATATGATTGTATAGACATTAAGTCTATGGTTGTGTAGGCATTAGCAATATGATTGTGTAGATATTAGAACTATGGTTGTGTGAACATTAGCAATATGATCGTGTACATATTAGAACTATGGTTGTGTAGGCATTAGCAATATGATTGTGTAGATATTAGAACTATGGTTGTGTGGACATTAGCAATATGATCGTGTAGAAATTAGAAATATGGCTGTGTGGACATTAGCAATATGATCGTGTAGAAATTAGAACTATGGCTGTGTGGACATTAGCAATATGATCGTGTAGAAATTAGAACTATGGCTGTGTGAACATTAGTAATATGATCGTGTAGATATTAGAACTATGGCTGTGTGGACATTAGCAATATGATTGTGTAGATATTAGAACTATGGCTGTGTGAACATTAGCAATATGATTGTGTAGATATTAGAACTATGGCTGTGTGGACATAAGCAATATGATTGTGTAGATATTAGAACTATGGCTGTGTGGACATTAGTAATATGATTGTGTAAATATTAGACCTATGGCTGTGTGGACATTAGCAATATGATTGTGTAGATATTAGAACTATGGCTGTGTGAACATTAGCAACATGATTGAGTAGATATTAGAACTATGGCTGTGTGGACATTAGCAATATGATTGTGGAGATATTAGAACTATGGCTGTGTGGACATTAGCAATATGATTGTGGAGATATTGGGTCAATGGTTTTGTAGACATAGCTTATGTTTGTGTAGATATTATATATCTATGGTTATATACACAGTAGCTCTATATTTGTTTAGACACTAGGTGGGATATTGTCTCCTCGGTGTGCTCACTGGCTGCTAGAGGTTTTTCATATGTAGGACATGATGACATTCATAATCCACACAGTTGGTAACAAGTAGACGATATTCAGTTAATATTCTGTATTACACTTTTACAGGTGATCTGGTCCAGTCAATGTCTACTATTAGCTAGCTGGTCCATTCAATGTCTACTATTAGCTAACAGGTCCAGTCAATGTCTACTATTAGCTAACAGGTCCAGTCAATGTCTACTATTACCGAGTAGGTCCAGTCAATGTCTACTATTACCTAGCAGGTCCAGTCAATGTCTACTATTAGCTAGCAGGTCCAGTCAATGTCTACTATTAGCTAGCAGGTCCAGTCAATGTCTACTATTAGCTAGCAGGTCCAGTCAATGTCTACTGTTAGCTAGCAGGTCCAGCCAATGTCTACTATTAGCTAGCAGGTCCAGTCAATGTCTACTATTAGCTAGCAGGCCCAGTCAATGTCTACTATTAGCTAGCAGGTCCAGTCAATGTCTACTATTAGCTAGCAGGTCCAGTCAATGTCTTATGTTAGCTAGCAGGTCCAGTCAATGTCTACTGTTAGCTAGCAGGTCCAGTCAATGTCTGCTATTACCTAGCAGCTCCAGTCAATGTCTACTATTAGCTAGCAGGTCCTTTCAATGTCTACTGTTAGCTAGCAGGTCCAGTCAATGTCTACTATTAGCTAGCAGGTCCAGTCAATGTCTACTATTAGCTAGCAGGTCCAGTCAATGTCTACTATTAGCTAGCCGGTCCAGTCAATGTCTGCTATTACCTAGCAGGTCCAGTCAATGTCTACTATTAGCTAGCAGGTCCATTCAATGTCTACTATTAGCTAGCAGGTCCAGTCAATGTCTACTATTAGCTAACAGGTCCAGTCAATGTCTACTATTAGCTAGCAGGTCCAGTTAATGTCTACTATTACCTAGCAGGTCCATTCAATGTCTACTATTAGCTAGCAGGTCCAGTTAATGTCTACTATTACCTAGCAGGTCCAGTCAATGTCTACTATTAGCTAGCAGGTCCAGTCAGTGTCTGCTCTTACCTAGCAGGTCCAGTCAATGTCTACTATTAGCTAGCAGGTCCAGTCAATGTCTACTATTAGCTAGCAGGTCCATTCAATGTCTACTGTTAGCTAGCAGGTCCAGTCAATGTCTACTATTAGCTAGCAGGTCCAGTCAATATCTGCTATTACCTAGCAGGTCCAGTCAATGTCTACTATTAGCTAGCAGGTCCAGTCAATGTCTACTATTAGCTAGCAGGTTCAGTTAATGTCTACTATTAGCTAGCAGGTCCATTCAATGTCTACTATTAGCTAGCAGGTCCAGTCAATGTCTACTATTAGCTAGCAGGTCCAGTCAATGTCTACTATTAGCTAGCAGGTCCAGCCAATGTCTACTATTAGCTAGCAGGTCCAGTCAATGTCTACTATTAGCTAGCAGGTCCTTTCAATGTCTACTATTAGCTAGCAGGTTCAGTTAATGTCTACTATTAGCTAGCAGGTCCATTCAATGTCTACTATTAGCTAGCAGGTCCAGTCAATGTCTACTATTAGCTAGCAGGTCCAGTCAATGTCTACTATTAGCTAGCAGGTCCAGTCAATGTCTACTGTTAACTAGCAGGTCCAGTCAATGTCTGCTATTAGCTAGCAGGTCCAGTCAATGTCTACTATTAGCTAGCAGGTCCAGTCAATGCCTGCTATTACCTAGCAGGTCCAGTCAATGTCTACTATTAGCTAACAGGTCCAGTCAATGTCTTCTATTAGCTAGCAGGTCCAGT
This sequence comes from Candidula unifasciata, assembly GCA_905116865.2. Taxonomy (NCBI): domain Eukaryota; kingdom Metazoa; phylum Mollusca; class Gastropoda; order Stylommatophora; family Geomitridae; genus Candidula; species Candidula unifasciata. The sequence goes on from CAJHNH020000566.1 coordinate 130,945, forward strand.
CAATGTCTGCTATTACCTAGCAGGTCCAGTCAATGTCTACTATTAGCTAGCAGGTCCAGTCAATGTCTAATATTAGCTAGCAGGTCCAGTTAATGTCTACTATTAGCTAGCAGGTCCAGTCAATGTCTACTATTAGCTAGCAGGTCCAGTCAATGTCTAATATTAGCTAGCAGGTTCAGTTAATGTCTACTATTACCTAGCAGGTCCAGTCAATGTCTACTATTAGCTAGCAGGTCCAGTCAATGTCTAATATTAGCTAGCAGGTCCAGTTAATGTCTACTATTAGCTAGCAGGTCCAGCAGGATAGGATGACATTTATTAAACACATGTACTTGACGTCTACTCCCTTACACACTCGTTTCCTTTCAGTCTTGTTTCCTTACACACTCGTTACCTTTCAGTCTTGTTTCCTTACACACTCGTTACCTTTCAGTCTTGTTTCCTAACACACTCGTTACCTTTCAGTCTTGTTTCCTTACACACTCGTTACCTTTCAGTCTTGTTTCCTTACACACTCGTTACCTTTCAGTCTTGTTTCCTTACACACTCGTTACCTTTCAGTCTTGTTTCCTTACACACTCGTTACCTTTCAGTCTTGTTTCCTTACACACTCGTTACCTTTCAGTCTTGTTTCCTTACACACTCGTTACCTTTCAGTCTTGTTTCCTTACACACGTAATACACACAATGGTTGATCTATCAATTCTGATCATGGCGGTTAGACTTCATGGCCGGGTGGACTTATCGGCTACCACTTCGGATTAGGCTATCATCAAGATGTCGTTTAGCTGTCCTCCGATGGAACAGAATCTCCCTCACGTCTTCAAATATACAGTGTCACATTCACGAGCCTATCAGATACATCCTTTTACGCCAGCTGCCAAACACATACTAACTGATTAGACCTTGGTCTAAACCTATAACCTTCGTTCGGGGTATCACGTGTTGGTCTGAGCCCTGCTTGTATATCTCATGTTTCCACAAGTATTTACATTCTCATGTATTTCTTTCTTATCTCAATGTTACTGCCATTCTATTGTTTAGAGCATTCCCGGAGGAAATACGATTAATACACTAAGTCCATAGTTGTGTATGCATTAGAAATATTGTTGTGTAGATAATTGCACGGTGATTGTGTAGACACTGGCTCTATGTTTGTGTAGGCATTAGGTCTATGCTTGTGTAGACACTTGCTCAATGGTTTCACAGACAGCTCACTGGTTTTGTAGGTATTTTTGTACCATTGTGTAAATATTAGCTCCTTGGTTGTGTCGATATTAGCTTTATGTTTACATCATTATTAGCTTTATGGTTATGTAGACATTAGCTTCGTAGTTGTGTAGACATTAGCTTTATGTTTAGATAAACATTAGCTTTATGGTCGTATAGACATTAGCTTTATTGTTAGATAAACAATAGCTGAATGGTTGTGTAGACATTAGCTTCGCGGTTAGATAAATACTAGCTTTATGGTTGTGTAGACACTAGCTTTATGGTTGTGTAGACACTAGCTTTATGGTTGTGTAGACATTAGCTTTACGGTTGTGTAGACATTAGCTTTATAGTTTTGTAGACATTAGCTTTATGGTTGTGTAGACATTAGCTTTATGGTTGTGTAGACACTAGCTTTATGGTTGTGTAGACATTAGCTTTATGGTTGTGTAGACATTAGCTTTATGGTTGTGTAGACATTAGCACATTAGCTTTATGGTTGTGTAGACATTAGCTTTATGGTTGTGTAGACATTAGCTTTATGGTTGTTTAGACATTAGCTTTATGGTTGTGTAGACACTAGCTTTATGGTTGTGTAGACACTAGCTTTATGGTTGTGTAGACATTAGCTTTATGGTTGTTTAGACATTAGCTTTATGGTTGTTTAGACATTAGCTTTATATTTGTTTAGACATTAGCTTTATGGTTGTTTAGACATTAGCTTTATGGTTGTTTAGACATTAGCTTTATGGTCTTGTAGACATTATCTTTATGATTAGATAAACAATAGATATATATATATATATATACACACATACATACACACACACACCACACACACACACACACACACACAATTTCCGTGTTAAAGATGAGTATTTAAAAGGGTCGAATGTAAGACCGCCCAATTTTTAACCCTTTGGAAATAGAGTTCGTTTATTTCTTTGATTAACTCTGTTAGGCCTTTAGAAAGTAATGCATCACATTTTTTTTTAACTGTTTATTAAAACAAATGTACATGGGTATGTCATGTAAACATCTGTATTATTCATCATAATCTCCATCAACTTGTACTGCTTTGTGTAAACAAGTGCATATATTTCTAGACCGTACTATATTTGGTCTTGATCATGCAGCAATTTCTTCACTGAGTTAATCACTCCTTCGTCATCTTCAAACCATGTTTCACAAAGTGCATATTTAAGTGGACCAAATAGGTGATAATCAGTGAATTTCAAATTAGGCCTATAGAGTGAATGGGATAGTACAGTCCAACTGTGTTTGATAATAGCTTCTCCTATTGCCATAAGTATGTATTGTCATGAAGGAAATACAAGTTGATTCATTCTAGTGAACTCTGACAGTGACAGTGCATGTATGTCTAAGCAACGTTCTTGTAAGGCTGTTGATTCCAACAACAGACAGCACATGAGTGCCTGAGCAACTGAGCATGAGTGCCTGACAGTGACAGTGCATGTATGTCTAAGCAACGTTCTTGTAAGGCTGTTGATTCCAACAACAGATAATACATGAGTGCCTGAGCAACTGAGCATGAGTGCCTGACAGTGAAAGTGCCTGTATGTCTAAGCAACGTTCTTGTAAGGCTGTTGATTCCAACAACAGACAGTACACGAGTGCCTGAGCAACTCTCTGACATTGCTGTTGACTGCAACATCAGTCAGTGAAATGCATACACGTGTACGTCTGAGCAACTTTCTGGCTCGACTCTTTAATCCATGAATGTTCCTACTGCCAGGTGCTCAGTGTTCCTGCTAGACCAGGACTCGGATGAACTAGTGGCCATGGTGTTTGATGGAATCACAGCCGAGGACAAGGAGGTCCGTCTCACATTCAGTTTTCGTCTCTGCTTGTTCTTGTACACGTTGTACAACACGTCTATCGTGTTTGTGGACAAATAGGACAATATTTATGTGTCTCTCGTCTGTGTAGATGTATGTATATATCTTGTGTGTAGACAATTAATACAATATTTATGTGTCTATCTTTTGTGTAGACAGTTAATACAATATTTATGTGTCTATCTTTTGTGTAGACATTAATACAATATTTATGTGTCTATCTTGAGTGTAGACAATTAATACAATATTATATGTCTATCTTGTGTGTAGACAATTAATACAATATTTATGTGTCTATCTTGTGTGTAGACAATTAATGCAATATCTATGTGTCTATCTTGTGGGTAGACAATTAATACAATATTTATATGTCTATCTTGAACTTGGGAGAGAACTAAACAGACTCCAGTGGACCAAGAGGTGAGGAAAAGACGCTGGCGTTGGATAGGACGCATACTGAGAAAACAGGAGAACAGCATAACTAGAATGTCGTTGCATTGGAACCCACAGGGGCATAGAAATAAAGAAAGGCCAAAAACACATAGAGAGGAGAGCTGGAGAATGAAGTTAGAAAGAGGGGGAGATCATGGGGAGAGCTCCATGCAATAGCGACGGATAGAACGAATTGGCGTGAGATGGTTGAGGGCCTATGCTCCATTGGGGGATAGAAAGGCAGAAGAAGAAGACAAGTCTATCTTCTGTGTAAAAAATAAATACAATATTTATGTGTCTATCTTGCGTGCAGATAGTTAATACAATATCTATGTGTCTATCTTGTGTGTAGACAATTAATACAATATATATGTGTCTATCTTGTGTGTAGACAATTAATACAATATATATATGTCTATCTTGTGTGTAGACAATTAATACAATATATATATGTGTCTATCTTGTGTGTAGACAATTAATACAATATCTATGTGTCTATCTTGTGTGTAGACAATTAATACAATATCTATGTGTCTATCTTGTGTGTAGACAATTAATACAATATATATGTGTCTATCTTGTGTGTAGACAATTAATACAATATATATGTGTCTATCTTGTGTGTAGACAATTAATACAATATCTATGTGTCTATCTTGAGTGTAGACAATTAATACAATATATATGTGTCTATCTTGTGTGTAGACAATTAATACAATATATATGTGTCTATCTTGTGTGTAGACAATTAATACAATATATATGTGTCTATCTTGTGTGTAGACAATTAATACAATATATATGTGTCTATCTTGTGTGTAGACAATTAATACAATATATATGTGTCTATTTTGTGTGTAGACAAATTATACAATATATATGTGTTTATCTTGTATGTAGAAAATAAATTTAATATTTATGTATCTATCTCGTAAAGAAGGCACTTTTCTTCTGTTACTGTTCTATGAAGAAGTGTCTCCTTTTTTTTCCCTGGGTCTCTCTCTCTCTCTCTCTCTCTCTCTCTCTCTCTCTCTCTCTCTCTCTCTCTCTCTCGCTCTCTCGTACCTGCTTCCACTCGTACTCATGTGACCCGGATTGTTCTCTAGTGGTCACTAATGTAGAACAGACGAGGCAGACTATTTCCATCAACGATCACACTACTCCAAATGATGTCTGTTTATTGTACAGACAAAAGGCATGCAATGATCTCACTCGTTGTCTAGTGGGTGTTTATGTGTGTGTCGTGAATGATCTTATCACTCACTCTACGTTACATAACTGGTACAAGCCGACACCGACTTAGCCGTATAACTTACATATGAGTCCAGTCGTTGTCCTAATAACAGTTCTCGCACACCACTTCATGCGGCCTTCAACTCGCAGGTTCCTTACGCATTCACTGACTAGAGTCTGCCTTGATGCATCTCGTTGATCTTCGGAACATAACACAGAATGGCCTGGCTGATCTTGACTTTACACGTCGTCGTCTGATTCTCCTTTCACCACAGCAATCTCACGTTGACATTCATACGCTCAGTCTCCCGTCCTTTCGCCCCAACAAGTCGACACAAACTGCCTTGATTATAATCAATTCTGATCTTAAACCACGGCTTAGTTTCGCGTGGCAACACGTGGCGGTCCTTTACTTCCACGTGGCGACCTTTAGTCGCGTCGTCGTGATACCCGTGATAACTCGTGGTCATCACCTATCTCAAGACCCTCGTTTAATCCGAGTATTTGGAATATCTCGGTGTTTTGGGTTATCCTTGGGCCTACCCCCACCTTTACAGACAAAATGCACATGATTTATGTGATTGTTTAGTGTACAGACAACAAACACATGATTGATATGGCTGTCTAGGGTACAGACAACAAACACATGATTGATATGGCTGTCTAGGGTACAGAAAATACACACGATTTATGTTACTAACTAGTATACAGACAATATACACCTAACAGATGTAATTGTATAGAGTGCACACAATAAACACATGACGAACACATGGTTCTTGTAACTCTGCAGTGTAAAGACAATAAACACACGATTTATGTGACTGTCTAGTACATAGACAATAAACAGATGATTTTTGTGACCTTCTTGTGTACAGACAATAAACGGATGATTAATCTGACTGTCTACTCTGGAGACAATAAACACGTGACTGATGTGACTGTCTAGTCTGCAGACAATAAACACGTGACTGGTAATCTGGTAATCTGGTAATCCTAGTTTCAGCTTAATATCAAACGGGTCACCCCATAGTTGCTCTGCTCCTGTGCCAACGAAAAATACACGGAGCCCACAGTGTCACGCCATGCACTCAACTCAGAAGCTGGGGGACGAAACTATATCCTTCCAGTCTACAAATGGAGCAAAAATGCAACGGCCACTGTCTGGCAGGGAAAAAAAGGTGGCCGTGCCTAGCGTCCATTTTGACCTGAAGCATTATATGAGGGTTAACAAACGGTCACCCCAGCAGTACCCTCATTATTAGCTGGGGAAGGGACTTAGGACATTACATCCACCAGTAGGCGTCGCTCCTACAACGACCTGCCTGCCTTCGTTAATAACTGTTCACCCAACAGCCATGCAGTTCTTTGGCACGAAGGAGACACCTTGAACTTGGGTTTCGTATTGCCGACTCCCTACAAGACGTTATTTTATTTTTTGTTATCACACTTGATGTCACTGCACATTGGGCATACCCATGCGTGCTCTGTTCTCCGAAGCAGCAGCCACTCCAAAGTACTTCTACTAATTGTCCCCATGAGAAGCTGGTTATATTGTCTCCTTTCTCGGCCTCGAAGACGGCAAAGACGTCTATCACAATGCTTAACTCCCATGTCATGCAGTCATGCCAGTGTCAGGGATTCCTGATTATCATCTAGCCCAGCCCGTACAGCGTTGACGATATCTGCTCTGTCCATGCTTTTTCCCGCAATCATTAGTGCAGTGCTTGCCAGTTGGTCCGCTCGCTCATTTCCCTTCACGTCCGCATGACCCAGTGTGTAGATCCAGATTACGGAGGTTAAGTGCGGTTTCCGAATGCTTTCTATCCATTCAGAGTGCATACTGCCTGTTGCTATCTTCTGAAGCATATTCATTGAGTCTTAGACAATTACTGCCTGTGTGGCGGTTTGCTCGGATACCTACGCTAAATCTATAGAAGCAGCGGATATTTCCATTGTCATGCTTGACGTGGTTGTCTGGTAAGCGCCGCTGTTCTCATGTATTGTTTTCCCCCTTCTTTGCGCTGTGTATGCCCATGATGACCTTGATCCGCGCTTCACGGATCCATCTGTGTAGATGATGATTTCTTCTTGGTCTGCAAACACGTGACTGATGTGACTGTCTACTCTGGAGACAAAAAACACGTGACTCATGTGACTGTCTACTCTGGAGACAATAAACACGTGACTGATGTGACTGTCTACTCTGGAGACAATAAACACGTGACTGATGTGACTGTCTACTCTAGAGACAATAAACACGTGACTTATGTGACTGTCTACTCTGGAGACAATAAACACGTGACTGTTGTGACTGTCTACTCTGGAGACAATAAACACGTGACTGATGTGACTGTCTACTCTGGAGACAATAAACACGCGACTCATGTGACTGTCTACTCTGGAGGCAATAAACACGTGACTCATGTGACTGTCTACTCTGGAGACAATAAACACGTGACTATTGTGACTGTCTACTCTGGAGACAATAAACACATGATTCATGTGACTGTCTACTCTGGAGACAATAAACACGTGACTGATGTGACTGTCTACTCTGCAGACAATAAACACATGATTCATGTGACTGCCTAGTTTAGAGACAGTGTAAACGTAATGCTGTGTGTCATCCAAGAGTGTAAACGTAATGCTGTGTGTCATTCCAGACAGTGTAAACGTAATGCTGTGTGTCATCCCAGACAGTGTAAACGTAATTCTGTGTGTCATCCCAGGCAGTGTAAACGTAATGCTGTGTGTCATACCAGACAGTGTAAACGTAATGCTGTGTGTCATCCCAGACAGTGTAAACGTAATGCTGTGTGTCATCCCAGACAGTGTAAACGTAATGCTGTGTGTCATCCCAGACAGTGTAAACGTAATGCTGTGTGTCATCCCAGACAGTGTAAACGTAATGCTGTATGTCATCCCAGACAGTGTAAACGTAATGCTGTGTGTCATCCCAGACAGTGTAAACGTAATGCTGTGTGTCATCCCAGACAGTGTAAACGTAATGCTGTGTGTCATCCCAGACAGTGTAAACGTAATGCTGTGTGTCATCCCAGACAGTGTAAACGTAATGCTGTGTTTCATCCCAGACAGTGTAAACGTAATGCTGTGTGTCATCCCAGACAGTGTAAACGTAATGCTGTGTGTCATCCCAGACAGTGTAAACGTAATGCTGTGTGTCATCCCAGGTGCAGGGAGAGATCAGGCTGCCCAAGACACAGGGTATTGCTGGACATGTGGCCACAACAGGTGTGTTCATGTTATTAGAGATTGTTTGTATATTTGTTCTAATGTGGTTATGTATTTTCGAGATGTTGGTTTATAATGTATAACTGTGTAGATCTTGGAGGTATGGTTGTGTAGATGTTGGAGGTATGGTTGTGTAGATGTTGGTAGTATGGTTGTGTTGAAGTTGATAGTATAATTGTGTAGATGTTGGTAATATGGTGTGGTGAGATTAATCCATTACACTTGATTCTGTATTTGTTCCAGGAACACTGCTGAACATTCGAGATGCTTACTCCCATCCCCTCTTCTATAGAGGTATCGATGACTCCACGGGCTTCAGAACCAGGTAAACTGTCTGGCTACAGTGATAGAGGATCACTGTCTGGTTGCTGCCATAGAGGATCACTGTCAGGTTATTCTCGTAGAAGATCACTGTCTGGTTGCTGTAACAGACGATCACTGTCAGGTTATTGTCGTAGAGGATCACTGTCTGGTTGCTGTAATAAAGGATCACTGTCTGGTTACTGTCATACAGGATCACTGTCTGGTTACAATCATAGAGGATCTGTCTTGTTACTATCATAGGGGGTCACTGTCCAGTTACTGTAATACAGGGTCACTGTCTGGTTACTGTCATAGAAGATCACTATCTGGTTACTGTCATAGAAGATCACTGTTTTGCTTCTGTCATATTGGGAAACACATGAGGCAACTATCTGACTACTGTCACAGAGGTCAACTCAAAATGCAACGGTCTTAGGATGGGGACTAGGGAATAGAGAAATATCCTAAGGGTGGCAAAATCGTTTGATAATGCATGGACACAGTGACATACATGAAAACAGTGACATACATGGACACAGCGACATACATGGACACAGCAAAATACATGGACACAGTGACATACATGGACACTGTGACATACATGGTCACAGTGACATACATGGACACAGAGACATACATGGACACAGTGACATACATGGACACAGAGACATACATGGACACAGAAACATACATAGACACAGTGACCTACACTGACACAGTGGCATGCATGGACACAGTGACATACATGGACACATTGAAATATGTGGGCACAAAATGAACATGAATCAAAAGATGGATATAATTATACTTATAAAATCCATCTGAGTGGCCAATATTTAAATTTTGACACAGAAATCTACAGTGTGACATACATTGACACAGAGATCTACAGTGTGACATACATAGACACACAGATCAACAGTGTGACATACATTGACACAGAGATCAACAGTGTGACATACATTGACACAGAGATCTACAGTGTGCCATACATTGACACAGAGATCTACCTTGTGCCATACATTGACACAGAAATCTACAGTGTGCCATACATTGACACAGAGGTCTACAGTGTGCCACACATTGACACATAGATCTACAGTGTGACATACATTGACACAGAGATCTACAGTGTGCCATACATTGACACAGAGATCTACAGTGTGCCATACATTGACACAGAGATCTACAGTGTGCCATACATTGACACAGCGATTTACAGTGTGCCATACATGGACGCAGAGATCTACAGTGCGACATACATGGACACAGTGACATACATGGATACAGTGACCTACATGGACACTGTGACATACATGGACACAGAGATCAACAGTGTGACATACATGGACACAGTGACATACATGGACATGGAGATTTATAGTGTGATAATGTGATTTGTGCATTTCAATAGAGAGGATTTTTTTTTTTTCTTCGCCTTATTTTATGTTGAGGTAGATTCTGTAGTAAGACTACAGTGTCTGACATTCGGATCAAGGTCAGCGAGAGCATATACCTAGCAAAGAATGGGGAAAACAATATACGAAGACAGCGGCATTTACCATGTATATATATATGTTGTCTCTGTTATGTGCACTTGAACATATGTATATATTTTTAGTCTCAATGTTTATGTGCACTGGATCAAATGTATACATATGTTGTCTCTGTTGTGTGCACTTGAACATATGTGTATATTTTTGTGTCTGTTTTATGCACTGGAACATTTGTATATGTTTTTGTCTGTTATTTGCACTGAAACATATGTGTATGTTTGTTTCTATGGTGTGTGCACTGCAAGAAATGTATGCATTTGTTGTCTTTGTTGTGTGCACTTGACATATATGTATATCTGTTGTATTTACGTTTATGTAAACTAGAACAAATGTCTATATTTGTTGTCTCAATGCTCATGTGCATTAAAACATATTTATGTCTATATTTGTTGTCTTTGTTGTGTGCACTAGAACATATATCTACACATATCTATATTTGCTGTCTTTATGTACACTGCAACATATATATAGCTGACATTGCTTCCTCCATATATTTCCAATCCATGCAAAAGTATTAGACTGTCACCAATCGTCGATCACTCATTCATGCTCTAACTCTTATTCTGTTTTCCCTTGCAGGAATATTTTGTGCTTTCCAATCAAAAATGAGGAAGGTAGGCCAAAGTTTTGTGCAGCGATCATCTGCTGCGGTTTCACACTGTCATCTGGCCAGATATTCGGTTATGTTTTAACAGCAGGGCTTTTTTTTTTCCCTAGAAAAAAAAAGGAAAAAAAATGCTCTTACTCACCTAATGTCTATTACAGTATCATCCACACAATTAACAATCCTACAATGAACCCTTGTCTTTTCTGGACAGCCCCTTGATTTTGGTGTCCACTCTAGAGTAATGTCCTCTTAGTAGCCATGACTCCGAGTGTTTTGTAGGACTGTCCTGAATTATAGGTCCAGTCATCCTGATGAACATCAGTGCATAAGCTGTATGGACCAGGAGAGATGTGTGTGTGGTGATAGGTGCACATGTGGTTTTTATATTGCCACTGCTGATCCTGCTGTTTCATCGAAACCTCCTGGTCAAGGGCTGAGTTGAGTTGAGTCCAGAATCGATATCACAGCACTCGGGGAATTCCTATACATGCTCTGTCCTCCTCTTCAGCAGCCAGCGCAGAGTTCCAATACTGATGGTACCGGTCATACTCTGGTTAAAAGTCCGTCTTGCCTTTCCTTTGAGTGTAGTGAGCCAGCCAGACCCTATGGTTACACCCAGGTACCTCATTCTCTCTAAGCCATAATAATTTTCTTTCTCTATTGATTCCGTTGCTTGTTCCCAAAGGGCTTTAACCACATCTGCCTTGTCATGTATCAGTTCACCATCCAGTGGTGCGGATCCAGCCAATCTGTCTGCCTGTTCATTACCCACTACGCCGGCATCGCCTGGAGAAAAGATCCAAAGTATGCTCACCACCCGTGACCTTGCCAATGAAGCTAGCCACTCTGCTCGAAGCATCCCTGTCTTCACATTTTCAGCGTGCTTTCGGAGTCTGTTACAATTACGACATGTGTATGCATCGTGTTCTCTAGCCACCGGAGAGCTGCAGTTACCGCCTCCACCTCAATTCTCATGCTAGATGGTGTGGTGTCATATGCATATGCTGTCTTACACTAAAGATTTTCCATTGGCTTTCGCTACGACCCCCAGGCACTTCTCTTTCCTCTCAATACTGTACAGATAATCAGATCCCCTGGCCGTGAATTGTCGTGAGTTAACTGTTGGACTTCAACTTCTGTCGCACCCGCTGGCCACTCTCTGCACACCCAGCCCAATGTTGTCATAACCCTACACAGGTCAGACTTTTCCGCTGGAACTCTGACCCACTCCTCTCCTCCTCGATTTTCCCCTTTTCACCCTCTGATCCTTGCCTGCAGCAAGTTTCATACAGAGGATGTTCCCTGTCTGCAGCTACTCTGAGGTATGACTTAGCCTGCAGCACTTTTAGCCTATCTGCAATAGTCGGCAATGCAAGGATGTATCGCAAGCACACAATCAGGGTGTCTCTAGTACAACCCAGGATCAGCCGCATAGCTTCATTCTGTAGGCGCTCCAGTTTCTCTAGCTGACTCTTTGAGACAGTGAGTAACCCCAATCCATAATCAATCACTGAGATGATTAAGTGCTGGTAAAGTGTGAACAGCATTCTCTGCTCCATTTCCATCGCTGCCATAATCTTTAAAGCGTTTATACCTTTTTGAGCCCTTGTCACAACCCCTTCTATGTGATCCCTGAAAGACAAACTTCTGTCAAAGGTGATTCCCAGGTACCGCAGTCTCCTTTCTCTTTTGATGTCCCTGCTATTTATTTTGAGTCTGGGAACATCAGCTCTAACAATCCTGTTGTCTAAAGAACACCACGGGACTCAGGGAATGGATCAAGTATTGCTGCTGACCGTCTGAGCCATTACGACTAACGACAGTTATAAACAATCAGCATTATTTAATGAATTATGAGCTGCTACTACACCTATGGCAGCGGTAAAGAACAAGATGGCGGATAAATAAAATGTTATTTCACTATCCTGGGCAAAGCCGGGCGATTAAATAAAGTTGTAACATAAAGCATGAATCATATGATGAGCAAATTATGGATATATAAATAGTACTGTCCCTTGAGGGTATAGTCCGTGTTTATATAAATTTATGTCCGTTGGCGTTCATATTAAAACTTAAGGGGAGAATAGGCATATAGGACCACAGACCCAGTTGCTAGGATCATAGTTTAATTATCTGTATAGCCGTGCAATGGGAGGAATTGTGGGTAATAAAGGAGTGTGAACCATGGTCTTTAGGCTAGGCATGAAAGAATTCAGTTGGAGGTCGTCAACTGTGTGTTGATTAGTATCATTTCGCTCCACGTCTGTGACTCCAAGAAGTCGGAGAGGAAGGATACACTGCCAAGAGTCCCTGGGAGCTGAAGTTGTTATTGAATGCTCTATTGTAGAGCGTTATCGGGGAGCTCTATCGACGAGTGGACGATTTGGGGAATAGGTTTTAGTCTGTCATTTGCCAGGCTAGGCTATATGCACCTATGTGTCACTTGAATCAAGTGTTCAAGTTGTCTGTTGAAGTTGCTACTGTAAAAAGGATCCAGCGTGATGGTTTTGGTGATGTGAAGTATTAGGGATACCTCGAGGTTACGTGACAGGTAGCAGACGGGAGGTTTGGGGTCACAAGACAGTGTGTATCGGTCAGTGAGTTCTCTAGTGACAGTATTTCTAAGATACAGGGAGTCGTCATAGGGACAGGCAAGTCAATCACGAATGGTGAATCAGTGCGATCTGATTCAGTTAGCCATTAGAAGCTACCTAAGCATAGTACGGCAGGGGAATTCCTTAGGCGTAGCGTCTTTTATGTCTGCATGAGCAGGAGAAACAAGTACTGTAGTAACGTTCATTATTTATCATGATGCAAGTCATTTCATTGTGTCCGTTTGCTAATACAGTGTACTTATCCACAATGGTAACACTATTCTACAGCGTTGTATGTTACTGTTGGCCCGGCTCTCTAGCGAAGTTGGTTAAACCTGACTTTCCCGGCGGCCAGGTGACGAACTCCTTGTGGTCCGGGTTCACTCCCGGGGGTAGGCAGAAAAGCCACATTTCTCCCAGATTAATGGTACCTATAATGGAATCAAGGCCGAAGGGTTGCGATATCCATAGTACCGAGCCAAAGGGTTTATAACTCATGGTTTCTGGATACGTTACAAAAAAAAAAAGTTACTGTTGAGCAGGAACTGCTGGTTATGAGCACTGATACGCCAAACTAACCCAAGATACTTAGCAAGTGTGCGCATCTGACAGGCCAGAGCAAATTTGTAGAAAACCTGGACACAGACCCATCAGAACAATTATGTCACAGCTGGAAGACAGGGAATTTGTAATATAAATTATGAAACAATTATGTCAGATTTGGAAGACATGGAATTTGTAATATAATGTATGGAATAATTATGTCAGAGCTGGAAGATAAGAGAATTGTAATATAAAGTATGGAACAATTATGTCAGAGCTGGAAGATAAGAAAATTGTAATATAAAGTATAGAACAATTATGTCAGATCTTCACTATGGAGCAATTATGCCAGAACAGAAAGATAAGCGAATTGTAATATAAAGTAGGGAACAGATATACCAGAGCTGGAAGAAAAGAAAATTGTAATTTAAAGTATGGAACAATTATGTCAGAGCTAGAAATTCAGCAAATTGTAATATAAAGTATGGAACAATTATGTTAGAGTTGGAAGATAAGAGAATTGTTATAAAAAGAATGGAGCAATTATGCCAGAACAGAAAGATAAGCGAATTGTAATATAAAGTATGGAACAGATATGTCAGAGCTGAAAGATAAGCGAATTGTAATATAATTTATGAAACAGATATGTCAGAGCTAGAAGATAAGAGAATTGTTATATAAAGAATGGAGCAATTATGCCAGAACAGAAAGATAAGCGAATTGTAATATAAAGTATGGAACAGATTTGCCAGAGCTGGAAGATAAGATAATTGTAATATAAAGTATGGAATAATTATGCCATTGCTGGAAGATAAGATAATTGTAATATAAAGTATGCAACAGATATGTCAGAGCTGGAAGATAAGAGAAATTCAATATAAAGTTTAGAACAATTATATTTAGCTAGAAGATAAGAGCATTGTAATATAAAGTACGGAACAGATATGTCAGAGGTAAGATATAAGAGAATTGTAACATAAACATAAAACAATTATGTCTGACTGACGTTCAACCCCCACCAGGACACCGATTAAAACCCATGACATAAAATGCCAACATTCGGATGAGAATCACATAGCGACAGGGTCCTAGAAACCCTCTTTAACCCATATGTTGAAATATGTTAGGGCTCCCAGCAGCCAGAGTGGGCTTCAAAATAACGAAAAATTACATGCCACATTATTGACATGGTCATTATGGTAGTAACAAACAATAATGCCAGAACTGGAAGACAAGAGAATCTATATTCTACAAGGTCCGACAATTAAGTAATGAGACTAATTCTATAAAATTTAAATTAAAACACGAATTTATTCACAACACAAGCACATTCACCACCACGCTCAGACAAAATGATGAATTACGAAAACAAGCCAATGTCATTTGAACTTCATGCTGTTAATAGCTACGCTTCATGCTTCATCTCCCCATAACAGTTTCTAGCGGCGCCCCACAACTCCCAGCCCCATTCGATGGCGAACCTCACTCTCGAGTTATAACCGCTCTCGCGCCTACGGTCGCTGACCAACCATCGATTCAAGCTGTTAGTAAGAATGAGAACACATCAATGCTCTTACCCAGCTGGACCGAGATTTATCTAAAACATTAAACAGGCCGGTCCATTTTCGACTGACTGGAACTTCTACAACACTCTCAGTTCCCTTCATAGGCACACAGATGCAAGTCAGTCAGCTCTGAGAAATTCCTACAATGAACTGATCAAACTTTCGATCACTGAGCCTTGTCGATTCACAATCTATGACCAGACACCATCGAGAACACTCACTGCTTCATGTAGAATGATTGCTTACTTCGCACATGCACGACCCTAGGCGTCTGCACAGCAAGACAATCTCCTCACACTCCACTCCACGCAACTCTACTCTACACTACTCTGCAACTCTGCTCTATTCTCCAGACTTGCTCAAGTATATACCCTGTTTAGGCCTAACGTGCATTTTCATCCACCCGAGATGCACGTATTAGTTCCGTTTCTCCTGTACTCCTTTATACCTCCGTGCTCCCAAGACTCGCAAGACGTGAATTTCCCATTCAACGAGCCTGTCCTAGGTCAACACATAATCGAATGTTGACTCAGGCCGCGCTGACACAGGGCGAATTTACCGGTCTTCGAGCCTGTCCTAGATCAACACAGCACCAATGCACAACAATTTTCAGTTGTCATTATGGCTATAATATTTAATTTAACAGTTATATTGTGGTAAGTTTTAAGTGCATTTGTTTTAGTTAATGTAACAATCACTGAAAGTTAACTTTTGATGAAGTTGTATATCTGAATAAATCCTTCTCCTACATTCCTTGATAAATTAATATAATAATATTTCGCTTTTATCTTGCTTGAAACTTAAAGTATCGTAATTTTGTTCATGATCTATCAAACATGTACATCTGAACACAATATATAGCAGATCTGTTATTCAAATGTGCAGGCGAAGTTCAAGTTCTGGATCAAGAAGTGGACAAAAGAAGAGAACTTTCCACCTATATAATAGACATACATGTGTCTTTCTGCCAAATTGTTTAATGCTGGAAAGATTAAGAGGATTCCGATGGGGTGGGGGGGTGAAACCCATACATAGCGTACTGTCAGCGTACGAACACGATCTGTAAAATGGATATTCAAATAACATTATGGCTCTGGAACATGACCAAAATCCAGAAGTTAAAGAACGACCGGAATTTTTAACCAAAGTTTACAGCTAGTGAACGTGAAGAGGAAAAATCTCTTCTCATACTTGCAGTGAGGTAAGAGCCTCTAAAGCGTTGTATTTGTTTGCAGTTTGTCCCCTCCAGGATTTTAGTGCATACGATTACCACATCAAGCATGTATTGAATTATTATTTACATGAATCTGATGCATAACTTCTATTGTTCGGACTGGCAGGTGTGGTACTGGGAGTCGCTCAGCTGTGCAACAAAAGGACATTCCAGTATTTCACAACCTTTGATGAGGACATTGCATCTGCTTTTGCTGTCTACTGTTGTATCAGTATCAGCCATGTAAGTTTCTATAAAACCTACTCAGCTATTACAGACTTAACATTTGCTAGCTGTCAGTTGAGTATTTGCTGGCTCTCATTTGAGCATTTGCGGGGTTATAAGTTGAACATTCGCTAGATTATTAGTTGAACATTTGCTGAGCTCTCAGTTAAACATTTGATGACCTCTCACTTGAACATTTGCTGGGCTCTCAGTTAAACATTTGCTAGCTGTCAGTTGAGTATTTGCTGGCTCTCATTTGAGCATTTGCGGGGTTATAAGTTGAACATTCGCTAGATTATTAGTTGAACATTTGCTGAGCTCTCAGTTAAACATTTGATGACCTCTCACTTGAACATTTGCTGGGCTCTCAGTTAAACATTTGCTAGCTGTCAGTTGAGTATTTGCTGGCTCTCATTTGAGCATTTGCGGGGTTATAAGTTGAACATTTGCTAGATTGCCGGTTGAACAATTGCTGGGCTCTCAGTTGAACTTTACTTTAATGTAGGACTATTGTTTAATGCGGGCATGTTGGGTGTTATTTGAGTTACACACTAATTAGCACACTCACAAGTGTCTATAGATAAAACTTTCGCTCCTTCTCACTCAAAGCCGGCTCGACGACAGTAGTTTCGTCATAGAGTACGTTTATTCGACAGGTTACAAGCTGTCACGACGACACGACTGGTGAGACGTAGGCATTGATCCTGACTGACATACGAACATAGTCAATATAGTCATCACTCGCTCTCTCTCAACTTGTTGCGACCTCATCCTGACCGCTACAGCTCCGAAGGTCTACAGCGTACCACAACTCTAGGCTCACTGTACTACAGAACATGAACTCTACTATCAACTGGACCCTGATACTACTTCAGCAGACAACAACGGCTGACTGGAAACGGACTTTACTCGCTCGTTCTCCAGCATGTGCCCACAGCATATCAGCCTATCAAAGGACCCCAATTACCGACAAGACTTCTAACACAAGTCTCCTCTAGCACACAGCTCTCGTCCGCATCCCAACTGTTCTGT
Source organism: Candidula unifasciata (assembly GCA_905116865.2). Classification (NCBI taxonomy): domain Eukaryota; kingdom Metazoa; phylum Mollusca; class Gastropoda; order Stylommatophora; family Geomitridae; genus Candidula; species Candidula unifasciata. Next base: position 148,574 of record CAJHNH020000566.1, read on the forward strand.
TTCCAATGTGACCCTACGTCTCCTTGCGCCGTCGCCCAGAACAGTCACTATTGGAGCATCCAGTCCCCTTGGCCTTACTTCGCCAGCGGGACTATACCTTCGACCCGTACCATAACCACAACCCTTACTCACACCTTGCTGCCTGATAGTTGCACGGTACTCCGTCTGTCTCCACGAAACCCTTACCCAGACCTTGCTGTCTGATGGTTTCTCGATACACTGTCTGCCTCAACGAAACCCTTACACAAACCTTGCTGTCTGACGGTTTCTCAATGCTCTGTTTGTCTCACTCGAGAGATACTGACTCTGACCCTGACTTGGTCTTTCTCTCTCTCTCTCTCTCTCTCTGCCTCGGACTCTGACTGACTCGCAGCACTCTCGTGCTGGGTGTGTACTACACCTGCACTTCCCCAGTGCTTTAGCTCTCTGGCTACAGCTCACTGACCCGGACTATCTACACAGGCCCAATATACCGCTGCCAAGCCTATGTGGGCGGCTGATGTTACACGAGAGGCACGCTCGTGTGGGCGTTCTCGGGAATCATGCTCATGTGGGCGTACTTGAGAATCACGCTTATGTGGGTTCTGATGTTACATGAAAATCATGCCGTCACGTAATTCATATTTTTCCTGTTCGTCTCGTTAGCCACGGTTGTCATCCCCTACACAGTGAACCCAAGCATCGATTTTCACGGGCGCGCATGCCTCGTTCGTGATAATACATTTTCACTAGTCAACATTCTCTCCCCCTAACTACTCTGGCCAATGTTAACACTGTTCCCCTTGAACTCCTGGAAAGTACTATCATACCACTCTGTCACTTCACACACTATTACACTCTCCCAAATCAGCAGTTCATTAAAGCATGGCTGCTGTTTAATGAATTCAAAAATGCTTACAATATTGTATGATTGCTGGTTAATGATCACGTTAATGTATGGTGGCAGATTAATGATTACTCCCCGTGTGGGTTCTGGGGCCCTGTTATAGGAAAACAATAGACCCACTGTCTACCCAAAAGCATGTCGTAAAAGTCGACTAACTAGGAGCTTTCTTCAAAGTCGGAGTGTATCTACCAGAGAGGCAAGGAACCAACAGTCTGCAAACAAATGGGTCAGATCGGTAAAACCGATGCACACACAACACTCAGGTTCTGGAACAGGACTGCAGCCCAAAAGTGGATGAGAACCAGAACTTTCCGCCAGAGCTTACAGCTGGTAAACGCAAAGAAGAAGAAAACATGCTTACAGTAATGTACGCTTTCATGCCAATGCTTACATAATGTATATTGTTGGTTAATGATCACAATAATGAATGGTAGCTAGTCAACACTTACAGTAATGTATGGTTGCTGGGTAATGCTTACATTAATTTATGGTCCCTGGTTGTTGCATACATTAATGCGTTGTTTTTCCTCCAAATGTGACCCAGCCACCTGAGCCTTCGTAGACTGAGCATTAAGAAGATGGTTGTAGTTCTTGCTCTCTCCAGTACCTCAGTGTTTGTGATTTCGTCTTGCCACTCAATGCCAAGTATTTTTCTTAGGTATCGCATGTGAAAGCTATTTAGTCGTCTCTCCTGGTGCAAATAATTAGACTAAGTTTCACTGCCAAGGAAGCACATCCTGAAAGAAAAGCACGTTGAAGACGGGAACGCCAGGTCGAAAGGCACAGAAAATGTGGGAGAATATTTTCCCACAAACATGACATCACGCATACCTTCTTGAATGTCAGAAAACCCTAGCAAGAATAAAGACTGTGGTGTTTAATCTTTAACACTTCAGTGAAACTATATCACGGTGGGCTCTACCTTAAAAGTGGCAACTGCACAACGTCACCACTCGCAAATCTAGAAGAAAAGCCCAGATAATATCATCAGGACAAAAAAACGGTCCCAATGTCGGAGTCCCCATCCTAGTTTTAAAAAAAACAGCATCCCAGAAGCTGCTCCTACAGTAAACACAGAACAGGAGTCAGGCTTAACATTGCAGGTAAGGAAACTGTTTTATACAACTGCTACTGCCCGCCAAGCAAAGAACTCTCGTTTTACAACAAGAGAATCCCAGTTAACAATTGCATCGTTCTAGGAGATTTTAACAGCTGCTCTCCAAGGTGGGGATATCCACAGCTCAACCAGAGAGAAGAAGTGGAGGACTGGCAGACATATGCCAGACACCAACTAATAAACAAACCAGATGATTCCCCATCTTTTTTCTCCAGGAGATGACTTTCAACCAGCAGCCTAGACTTAACATTCACTACGTTAGACTTGGCAAGAAACATACACAAAACCTTGCTCAGCCAACTAGCAGGTAGTGACCACCGACCGATCCTGATTTATATTCTTAATATGAGAAGCCTACATTTGATGCCGCCCCCTCGTTGGAACTACAAAAATGCTGACTGGAGCAGTTTTGCTACCCTTGCTGATTTATACTCGATAAATGTAAATGGCCAATCAAGTCGGGTTGCTAAATCAGTAAAACAGTTTACAGAAGCTATATTAAAAGCAGCCAAAGAAACCATAACTCGGGGTTCAAGAAAATATTACATCCAATTTTGATCCCAAAAATTCAAGATCACGACCAAACTCTCTCAGAAGCAAGAGAGAGTAGAAAGCAACCCAACGGTAGAAAGCAACATTACTTACAAAGCAGCAGAAGCTGGGCTAAATAATAAAAAAATTAAAAAATCCAAGCAACCAGAAAGAGCAGGCAAGACAAGACCAAGAACCTAAGTTTAAAAAAAGATGGGTCCAAACTGGAAACTAATCAAGTGTCTGAACGGAGAAGCCCAACAAGCCAATCCTGTAGTAAGAAATGAGGGCAATGAGATCAGATCTGGAAACGACGTTGCAAATTTTTTTTTAAATCAGTTTAAATCTATTAGTGATATTAATATAGAATTTTCCAGAAAAGATGATTTAGTACAAAGAATTAAAGAATTCGAGGAAGCCGGCAAGAGTAAACCAGAAGGAAGAAAAAAATGACGGATACATTCTCAATGAGTGAACTTAACACAGGTCTCAACCAGCTGAAATCCAGCCTGATAGACAAGAGTTTTTGATTTAATTGTAAGCTTTCTGTTCTCCCAAACTCTTTTTTGTGTCTGCTCGTTGGTGTTGCTGCCTTACCTATTCTGATGATGATTTCTTGGTCCAGTGATAGTTTGTTATTCACTGTTGAACCCAGATAGGCAAAATGTTCTACTGTGTCCAGCTCTTCACTGTCAAAGTGGGCAGTAGGCCTATCATTAACGCCTTGCACCATAATTTTTGTCTTATTTTTGCTGACTGTTAGTCCATATTTACAGCATGCATCAGCAAAGGCAGATAGTAAACATTGCAGCTCCTCATCTAAGTGGTTAGTTTTTACAGCATCATCTGCAAACAGCAACTTTGTGAAAAGTACTTTTCTTATCCTGGTTATTATAAAGGCTACCAGCTGATCGAGAATTGATGAATATATCACCCTCCCGACCTCGAAAGGCCTGTTCCAAAAAAAGTGAGAAGTATATTCTAAAGATGGTATAAGCAAGTACACACCCATGCTTCACTCCATTTTTGATTACAAACTCCTTTGATGTAACACCTTCAAAGTGTATTGATACTTAAGTCTTTGAAGTCTTGCAAAACCTGTCCTCTTGCCATCAGAGTGTTATTAGCTGATGAATGTGTGTGGTAAGAATGTCTTTCCCACTCCTGATTATCTAAGTAGTAATTTCATCTCTGCTAGGGCTTTCCCCGAAGCCAATTTATCAGTAGCATTCCTAACTTCTAAAACTGCTGGAAATGTGTCCAGATAGTCAAGAGTTTGTACCGTCTATAACTATATATTCTTATCGCCTTTGTCCTGTAAATCATTACATTTGCATTTTACAAACCTTACATTTGCATTTTACAATTACAAAATATACATATATCATATGTGTAAGCCAACATTCATAACAACATCTGTTGTTATATTTAAGTCTTACTCATCTAATATCCATATCTTTAATTTGTTGCTAAAAGCACATTGGGCACGCAAGTGGCCGTAGCAATTACAGTAGAAGCATTTAATTGCCTTGGTGTAATTCTTTAGCTTGTTCTTTTTCTGGGCAATTAACTCTTGAAATTGAATTTTATAATATGGGTGTTTGTCGCATATGGAATCTGTGCTGTGCCGGAGGTTACAGTAGCATGACTTAGTCATGACATGTTTTTTCCTACTAATCTTTTGTCTTTTGTTGGGTATCTTCCTTGAGATGGTCTATAGTACGCTATGACTCCCACTCCAATACAGTCATTGACAGCCGATATGAAAATACCTGGATGGGCAGCATAGTAAATCTCTCCTAATTTCTCCATCTGGTTCACATTGACTGGTTTGCTTTCTTTTTAAAATGTTTCTATTGGCACTTATAGTGATTCTAGTGGCCTAATTAGTATCAGCAGGTTGACTAATAACCTGTAGTCCTCCCGTACGTTGGCTGCATCTACCCATTTTTCAAAGATATTTTGCACTTTCAATAAGTAATCCATGAAAGTTTGATTACTTCTAGTCTTCAATCTAACAAACTGCTTTCTATAACCCATTTCATGCAGGTTATAATGTTTCGTGATCTGTTCCTTCACAAAATCAAAGTCGTTTCTTTTCTGCTCTGGAAATTTTCCAAAATTTTTAGTGGCTCAAAAGCTAAGTGCTTTTGGAAGATCAGTGCATAGTCCTCTTTTGGGACCTTGTTCATGCGCATTTGGAGCTCGAATATCGACAACCATAAAGATATGTCCTCATGAACACAGTAGTTTCTTGCTATGCCAGCGTACTTCTTATATCTGTTCTCTTCTGCCTTCAGTCTTTATTTTTTTATGGCTGCTTCTCTTCTAAACTCATTCTCCCTCACTTTGGTTTTTATTTGTACTTCTGCCTTCTCTTTATCTGCCTATATTTGTGCTTCCAATCTCCCCTTTTCTAATTGTAGCTTTTGGTCCTCAATCTATTTCTGTTGTAATAGATCTTTCATTTTGATCTATTTTTAAAATACTAATTCTTTCTTTCAAAGTAGTCCTTGTTCTTTTAGACGAATGTCGTGTTCTCTGGAGTCTTCTATCTTCCCGTTCCTTCTCTTTCTCTTCTGCCATCATCTCTTTTTTTTTTTTTCTTTTATCTGCATATTTTCCTAACTCTTCTCTATGGAGACCTAGCTCCTTCCCAACTGCAATCCATTCCGACATTCCAGACATTGTTGAATTGGATGTTTAACTTTTCCAGTTATGGTTCTCATTTTGTATTAACTATTGTTCATGTTAATCACAGCAATGTCAAAACAATTACAAGCGAATCAAAAAAATCAACTGAACAATAAGTGATGATTATCACTTAATAAAACTAAGTATTTAACTACCAACTTAGGTATTACTATAATACTAAAAATAATACCCTAGACTTAGAATTTTCTTAAAAACTATATTAATTATTTCAACATGTAATCTCTAAACTAAGTGCAATAAGTATTACCCTTTTCAAGGATGTCCTATTCTTGTTTTTCACCCTCTTAATGTGGTGGTGACTTCAAATGTGGATAAGATCGTTACTGATTAGGAATTGCTGCAAAATCTAGTTATTTGTCAAAATAGGATAATCAGGAACAATTGTGACTCTTTCTGCAATAAAAAACGCAAAATTAATAAGTAATACTGGTATTAAGTATAAAGGATATCTAACAATTAAATTGACATTAATTACTGTAAATAGTAAATGAATTTTAAATTACTGCCAATATTAACATCTTCATTATTTTATTTTAATTTAGTAACAAATTAATGCCGGGAAGCCAGGTTCGATCACCACTGCAGGCGGTTTGTCTTGCGATGGTTTTGACCGTGGTACCGAGAGCTGACCGTCTAGAAAGCAAGGGCAAAATACTGGATGTAGATTTGCCTAGAAAACTACAACAGCCAGAAAGTGCGTGGGGTTGGATCTGCTACGTCCTGTAAAGAATATGCAAATCATTTTTTTTTTTTTTTTGGTGTGTTAATAACAAATTATAATTATACTTTAGTTGCTAATAATATATGTAAATTGTCCAACACAATCTAATAAATGACTTCAGTTGTTGACATTTGCACTAATCATTCAAAATTATTCAAAAATTATGTCCAAATTTTATTATGATGATAATTTACCATAAATATGACACGATAAAACTCTGTATTCAGAAAGAGATGGTTCTTTCTTTACGGCTGCCCTTGTAAAAACTGGCGAGATAATTAGAATGCAGTGCCTGCAGCGGACATAACAGCAGCATTGAAATTTAAAAGTCTGGTAAATGTTTGAACGTTGTTGAAATTGTACTTCAGTTATAGAGGATTCACTTATTTGCTTCATTTATGTAACTGTTACTGTAGTATGCACCTGATGAGATACAGCGAAATATGCCAGGCAATAAATTGTGCAATCTATTGTTTGTGTCTTCTTTGCTCAAATTTGCAACGGGGAAACATTGCTTTGATTTTCTGGAACAATATAGGATGTCAGGTTTGGTATACGCCACCCAACATTCGGCGAAACAGAAGACAGATGGTACCGGTTACTGTTATCAGGGTTGCCAGATAAAAAACTTTTTTTTTGCCAGACCATTACCCAAAATATGCCAGAAAATGCCAAATAAAGTGTAACATGTACTCACTTCACATCAAAAGCTCTAGATTGAATTCTTCACTGTCACCCTCATTGGAACCAGTGGAAGAAACAGCATAAACCTTTTGAGAGGTAAAATCTGTAGCAATTTTCTCAGATGGGATGAAGTCTTTGCAACTCATCTATAATGATGGCATTTTTCTTGTTCCGAAAATCATCAATAAGGTCATCCTTTAGTGCAGGCGATATAATATATTTTTTTAATTAGGTATGAACATTTAGTTCTATGCAACTGTATGTGCTCCAATGTCCTCCCCCGACCATGAGCTCTCATAATTTCACTTAGATGATCATTTGTGCATATTGCACAATGGCAGGTCATGCAAGTTGCAACTCTGCTGCCTTTAACCTCATCATTACTTTGCCTGGGAGTCATTGTTGTAATAATACGCTGTAACTGTCTTTTTGACGGAGCTTTTATCCTGTGTTTTTCGGATTTTTCATCATTTGATATTTTACTAATTCTTGGTGCAACAGTGCACTGACACAGTTTGCAGTATGTTGCCTCTGATCCGTCTAAAGATTTTTTTAACCGTAGGTATGTTTTCTTTCAGTTACTATTATACGTGCGATGTCATAAGTTGCTTTCCAATGGGAGGGGGGGGGGGGGGTTGACGTTGCCATTGGTAAAAGTAATAAAATCTATCACAGATAGAACTAGGTCAATATCCTCTCTATTTTCTGTCCTCAAGTAGTTCCTGAACAGTCTGAATCACTTGATATCAGTGGTGGGTTTTGGTTTTATATCCCGCATTTATTCTTGTAGATTAACATAAATTACAGAGGGCCTTGGTTTATCGAAGTCACGATCCGTTTAGGAAGACAACAAATGCCATAAGAAATGGCGCGAATCTCCGTTAGTCCCTAACAAGACATCACAACAAAGTCAAACTGAAATAAAGATGTTAACTGTTGGTCTACTTTTCCAGGAAAAACCCAAATATGCCAAAATATGCCAGTTCATTATCTTATGCCAGTTCAATTTCAAATATGCCAAATTTGCGGAATCTGGCATAAAAAAATGCCAATATGGCAACCCTGACTGTTATGCGTTAACTCAAGTCATATCTGACCAAAAAGTTGCTAAATAATGCATGCAATAATGCTTTGTTGCCGGTTAATGTTTACAATAATCTATGGTTGCTGGTTAACGCTTACATTAATGTAACGTTTGCTGACTAATACATTAATTTTTGTGTACTGGCTGATGCATATGTTATTGTTTACCTCTTGTATTTCATGTATCACTTTCAGTCTCTGATGTACAAAAAGGTGATAGACATCCAGTACCGAAACAGTCTGGCCAATGAACTTATGATGTTTCACATGAAGGTAAGTAGTGATGTTTCACAAAGAGGTAAAAGGCGATGTTTTACATGAGAGTAAGTGGTAATGTTTTACATGGAGGTAAGTGATGATGTTTCACATGGAGGTAAGTTTATTATTCACGTACTTGTAAGTGCTGATGTTACACATGAACTATGTGGTGATGTTTCACTCACATGAGATAAGTGAGGAAGTTTTACATGCTGGTAAGTGGGGTTGTTACACATGAACTAAGTGATTATGTTTCACATGGAGGTAAGTCATGCTGTTTCACATGAATTCGGTGGTGATGGTTCACATGCTGGTAAGTGGGGATGTTACAAATGAACTAAGTGGTTATGTTTCACATTAATTAGGTTATATTGTTTCACATTAATTAGGTTATATTGTTTTACATAAACTAAGTGTTGATGTTTTGCATGAACTAAGGGATGATGTTTCACATTAATTAAGTGTTGATGTTTCATACGAAGTTTAGTGGTGATATTTCACGTGAAAATTGTGATTTACAACAATCTGATGTGGCTTGGACAGTTAAAAATAATGTCTTCTTTCATCTATAGCAAGTTGCTGTAGAGGATGTCAGAAAGATGGCAGAGACAAAGATACCCCCAGTGACAATGTTCAGTCTACATTTTGACACCTTTGACTTCCCCCCGAGAACAATAGCAGATTCTCAAACTGTGATGGTGAGTTGCCTCCCCACAAAATAACCCCCATCGCCCCCCCCCCCTACCCCAATAGACATGTGACATGTTCAACTCTCTCAAAGATCAGTGACATGTTGAATGGTCTCATAGACCAGCGACACATGTTAAATGGTCTCACTGATGAGTGAAATATGTCGAATTGTCTCATAGACAAGTGACATATGTTGAATTGTCTCACAGATCACTGACATATGTTGAATTGTCTTATAGACTAGTGACATGTGTTAAACTGTCTTATAAACCAGTGACACATGTTTACCTGTCTCATAGACTAGTCAGACATCTTAAATAATATTATAGATTTTTGAAACATTATGAATTTTCTAAAAGACGAGTGACACGTGCTGAACTGTCTCAAAACTCACAGTTAATAACAGTAACACCAAAAGGGAAAGAAAACTGAGGTACCTGGGTATCATTTTCGATAGAAGCCTGTCCTTCAGAGATCATGTGGATGCAGTTGTGGTAAAATGCCAGAAAGGACTCAATGCTTTCAAGATTATGGCAGCAATGGACATGGAACAAAGAATGTTGTTCCAAATGTTCCAACATGTGATCCTGTCAGTGATCCATTATGGACTTGGAATACTTATCGTATCAAAGAGGTGATGAAACTTGAACGCATACAGAATGAAGCTATGCAGGTTATTCTGGGATGTACAGGAGATACCCCGGTAGTATGTATGCAATATATACTTGTACTGCCTGCTATTGCAGATAGGCTTAAAGTTCTGCAGGCAAAGTCATATCACAGAGTAGCTGCGGACAAGAAGCACCTCCTGCGTGAAGACCTTGATAGAGCTAAGGGTCACAGACTGAAAAGAGGAAGATCTTGGATGGCGCTAGCTGAAGACACAATTGGACAAGTGTGCAGGCTTGATAAATTTAGGCGAGCAGAGGAGTGGGTCAAAGTGTCCGGTCTCAGATTTGTGTAGGGTTCTAATCACTTTGGGACGTGAGTGCAGGGACCGGCCAGCTGGTGCTGCAGAATCAGAAGTTCAACAGATGATTCATGACAATTCCCGCCCAAATGATTTAATTGTATTAATGGATGGTTCTGTGTGTTGGAAAAAGGGGGGGGGGGGCAGACAGAGTGCATGGAAGTTCGTAGCAAAGGCGAATGGACGTCACCTGGTACAACAGAGCCCTGGCATATGATATAACAACGTCTAGTTTAAGAATGGAGGTGGGGGCAGTCACTGCAGCCTTCTGTTGGCTTGAGAATCAGCTGCACATACCTGCCGTAATTGTAACTGACTCACAGAGATTGGTGAGAAAGGTGGAGACAAGCATGCTTCGTGCAGAGTGGCAAGCATCACTTAAGAGGTCCCAGGTAGTTAACATCCTTTGGATATATTTTCCAGGTCATGATAGTGTGTTGGTAAACGAGCAGAGGATAGACTGGTCAGTTCGACACCACTTGGTGGGGAACTGATGTATGACACGCTAGATGTTGTAGGTGCTCTTTGGGAGCGAGTCAACAGTGCAGAGGAACAGAAAGATCACTACGGTCCGAAGAGAATGCCGCTGCGAGGAGTTACAAGAAGATTCAGCTGACGCTCTACACTCAGGGGAAAGGCGAGACGGATATACAATTACACGGTTACTGGTACCATCAGAATTTTAACTCTTCGCTTGCTGCTGAAGATGGGGACGAAGCGCTTACGGATGTGTACCGAGTGCTGTGATGTCGATTCTTAATTCAACATTCAGCTGTAGACCAGTGAGACCTACTGAATTGTCTGAAAGACAAGTGAAATATTTTGAACTGTCTCACAGACGTGAGACACACGTTATATTGTTTCATAGACTAAGGAAATATGTTATGATATCTCACATACAAGTGACATGTTGAATTTTCTCACAGACCAATGACACATGGTGAATTGTCTCATAGACCAGTGAAATATGTTATATCTCACATACAAGTGACACATATTGAATTTTCTCACAGACCAAAGACACATGTTAAATTGTATCATAAAACAGTGTCACGCGTTCACTTGACTTATAGACTCGTGGGGTATGTTGAATTATCTCATAGATTAGTGACACGTATTGAATTGCCGAAAAGACGAGTGACACATGTTAAATAGTCTCATAGACCAGTGGTTAGTTGTGTATCATTTACAGGACGTTGCAGAACCAACTCCAGCAGCCCCTGGCTGTTGTGTGGTTTTCTTAGGCAAATTTACGTCCAGTGGTTTGCCATTGCTGCTGGACGGTCAGCCCCCTGATGCCACTGTCGAAACCAACGCAAGGCACATGGCCCGCAGTTGGGAGCGGGTACCCCGGCATTACAAAGCGTTCGCATCGACTAAGCGACAGAGCCGACCATAGACTAGTGACACATGTTAAATTGTCTTATAGATCAGTGACATGTGAAAAATGATCTCATAGACCATTGACACGTGTTGAATTGTCTCATAGACTATGACCCATCTTGATTTGTCTATGTGTGTCCATGTCTGAGAATGCTTTTTAATGTCCAAAAACAAGTGGAAAAAAAAAAGGGGGGGGGGGGGGGTAAGCCGAGAGATGTGAACCAGCGTCATTGCACACGGTTATAAACCACCAGTACGGACAGCTGATAAGAAACTGTCTGCCTGTGTCGTCGTTCGCAAGCAACTTCGTAGCTACAGCGACGTTCCTCCATTTTCCCAGAGTGTTAACTCTGGTACCTATTACCTAGAGGCTGATTGAACCCAGGGAACCCTCAGGTTTCGAACAACGGCCCTGTGCTGCAGCTAGTTACAGCTGGATTTAAAATCGAGTCTCCTAACGCGGCTTGTCAATGTCTGCAGACATATGCGGTTATGTTTATCAATATCTGAAGCCAAGTCTAAGTATGTTTGTCAATGTCTGCAGTCATACATAATTCAATTTGTGTATGTCTGCACTCATTTCGAAATATGATTTTCAATGTCCAAGTCAATACTAAGTATGTTTGCCTATGTCTGCAGTCATGTCTGAGTAATTTATGTTTGAGTCTGCAGTCATGACTAAGTATGTTTGTACACGTCTGCTGTCACGACTAAGTATAAAAGTCTATGTCTGCAGTCATGACTGTTTTGGTATAGTCTGCAGACATGATTGAGTCATCATCATTCATCCTGCCAACTGGCGTAGACGCTCATGCATCTCCACAGATCACGATCCCTGGTTGCCTGGAACATCTCTCTTAAAGATATCCAACCCCCCCCCCCCCTGTTTCCATGCCATTGTTTCAGCCCATCCAGCATCATCTCTCTTTATCTGCCTCTATCAACTTTTCCACTGATCTTTCCAGTTGTCACGATGTTCTCCAATGTCTCTCTAGTCAGTATGTGGCCAAAGAACAGTGTTTGTCTCTTTCTTATTGTTGCATACAGAGATCTACTTTCATTAGCTTCTTTCATCTTCTTTAATAGTTGTTAGTTACTCTGGTAGTCCAAGGTATTGATAACATTCGTCTCAGAAACCACACCTCTGTTGCTTCCAAATTTTTCCTAATTAGTTCACTGACATTCCAAGATTGGCTGCCATACAACAGAATAGCTTCTATGTAACATTTTAACACTCTCTTTTTGTTTGTATATAACTGCGGTCATGACTAAAAATGTTTGTCCATGTCTGCGATCATGTCTAGGTATATTTGTCCATGTCTGCACTCATGACTGAGTATGTTTGTCTTTCAAAGCAATGTTTCCCCGTTGTAAATTTGAACAGACACATACAAAAGTTTGCACAATTTATTGCCTGGCAAATTTCGCTGTATCTCGTCAGGTGCACACCACAGTAAAAATTACATAGATGAAGCAAATAAGTGAATCCTTTATAACTGACGTACAATTTCAACAATGATCAAACATGACTGCCTATTTTTACCAGAGCAGCCTTAAAGACAGACCCATCTCTTTCTGAATACAGATTTCCGGGCGCAGGTGACGAATCGCTGAACCTTCGAGTGTTTATTTATGATTAAATATGTTTGTTTTTGCCTGCAGTCATGACTAAGTATGTTTTTACATGTGTGTAGTCATTATAAATTATGTTTGTGTATGTCTTCAGTCATGACTAGGTATGTTTGTGCATGTCTGCAGTCATGTCTAAGTATGTTTGTCTATTTACGCAGTCATGTTTGAGTATGTTTGAAGACCTTGGCTTCACAAGCAGGTGGAGAATCAAAATAGAAACACTGGTCAGGTGAGTTATTGAATTCTCTTCTTTCTTTCTGTGATGTGGTAAGTCAATCAGTCGTTCAATTGTTGCTTTCTGAAATCAGGGGAGCTATTATTTGTGTTCATCTGTTTATCTCTGAGATAAACAGTCATTGCTTGTGAGTCATTTTTTGTGTTTACCTATTGCTTTCTGCGATCTGGTGAGTCAATATTTGTGGCCACTTGTTTATGTCCGAGATCTTGTGAGTCATTATTTGTGTTCATCTGTTTCTCTCTGTGATTTTGTGAGTCTTTTTGTTCACTTGTTTCTCTTTAAGATCTCATGAGTTTTTGATTTCACTTGTTTCTCTCTCAGATCTCGTGAGTCATTGTTTTCACTTGTCTCTCTCTGCGATCTCGTGATTTATTGTGTTCATTTGTTTCTTTCTGGTGAGTCATTTTTTTTTACTAATTGCTATCTGAGATCTGATGAGTTATTATTTGTGTTTACATGTTGCCATCTGAGATCTGATGAGTTATTTTGTGTGTTTACATGTTGCTATCTGAGATCTGATGAGTTATTTTGTGTGTTTACATGTTGCTATCTGAGATCTGATGAGTTATTTTTTGTGTTTCCATGTTGCTATTTGAGATCTGATGAGTTATTTTGTGTGTTTACATGTTGCTATCTGAGATCTGATGAGTTATTTTTTGTGTTTACATGTTGCTATCTGGTATTTGGTGAGTTACTGTTTTGTTTACTTGTTTCTCTCTGATATCTGGTGACCTTTTTTATGCGTTCACTTGTTTTCTTTGCGTTTTTGTGAGTTATTATGTTCACTTCTTTCTTTCTGAGAGCTGGTGAGATTGTGTTCACTTGTGACTATCTGAGATCTTGTCATTCACTTGATGCTAACTGAAATCTGAGTTGTTTCTTAAACTATAATTACATTTTAATCATAAGTATGTCAACAATTGTTTCTAACTGTAGCATAACTAGTAGGATTATTCAAAAAAATTCGTAGTAATCCCTCCATTCTAAAAACCCCGTTAAACTCTTGACTCTTCACAGACACCATTAATCCCTCCCTACTTCGTCCAGCCTACTAATCCCTCAGTACTTTTACAGACCACAGTAATCCCACCATTTTCACACCACTTTAGAGAAACGTTTTCAGGCCCACGTAATCCCTCTATACTTCCCAGACTTCAGTTATTCCACCATTCTCACACCACATTAAAGGAACGTTCTCAGGCCCCAGTAATCCCTCCATACTTCGCAGCCATCAGTTATTCCACCATTCTCACACCACATTAAAGGAACGTTCTCAGGCCCCACTAATCCATCTATACTTCACAGACCAGTGATTCCATCATTCTCACACCACATTAAAGGAACGTCTTCAGACCCTTGTAATCCGTCCATACTTCACAGACTCCAGTTATCCTACCATTCTCAGACCCCTGTAAACCAACATTCTTAAACACCTGTAATCCCTTTATTCTCAGACTCCAGTAATACCTCTATTCTCAGACCCGCGTAATCCTTCAATTCTCAGACCCTTCATTTTTAATAGATTCCAGTAATTCAGCCATTCTCATACCAAGTAACCCCTCCATATTTTACAGACACCAAAACCATGCCATACTTGACAGATTCCAGAAATAATTTCATGATTCACAGACCACAGTATTCTCACTATTCTCAGACCCTAGTAATTCATCCTTACTTTGTAAACCCCAGTAATTCCTTCGTTCTTCACCGACCCTAGTAATCCCACAATTCTCAGACCACAGTAATCGCACCATACTTTTCAGACCCCAGTAATCCGACAATCTCAGACCCCAGTAATATAACCATTCTCAGACGCCCAGTCAACACTCGATACTTCATGTAGCAGGGAGACGTCATCGACTGCGTGTTAGTTGGGTGGGCTGAGAATCAACAAGGCTTAGAAACTTTGACACCCCCTTTCTAGAACTTTCACGTGTTTATTAGCAAAGAAATGTTTTGCGAATTATTAATCTATAAAAAGTATATGTGATAATGGATATGCCCTTTCAAAGAGAACGCAGTTGTATTCGCTTTCTGGAAGACCCCCAGAAGGCCAACTATCAGTTTGATTGGTGAGGTTTTTTTTTTTAGTGCATAGTTATCTGATGCACCAGAGGTGTTATAGAAAATTCCATGTTAGAACGCACTTAGTAAATAAGTTTTGGCATACAAGAATCTTCCAGAAGCATTAATTAGCAGAAAAACTCATACCACGCATTCCAACAGCTCAGTATAAATTGTTGGTAAGAAACCACTCAAGCATTCTTCAGTCTATGGGACTTAGAAGAAAAGGGATTAGTCACTTCGACCCTTGCAGACTAGTGCCTTCAGTTGTGAACATGCCAGCTCAACATTAGAAGAAGTAGAACCAGTCACATAGAGCTTCAAAGACAGTCACCAAAGAGCAGATTTCGAACGAAACAACGAACTACAGAGACAACAGACAAAATACATAGATCCATGGTCAGCATTGACATATTAGATAGAAACATTACTAAGATGTTAGAGTAGACTATCAACCCATTAGTACCAGACAGCACTAGAAGCCAGAATGCAGTTACAGTCACTTCAACCAGTTAACAAAAGTAACCAGACATAAAGAACACAGCGCGACCTCAAGAGTATGTAACTATAGAGCTAAAACAGCGGCCTATCAAAATACTAAGGTATCAAAATAAAGAAAATACAGAAAATAATAGTTGTTTCAATACATTTTTTTTATACAAGCATCAGAATGACTTTAGAAGCATGTAGCAAGCACGAGAGACTATCATCATCACCATTATCGACACGAACATCTTTCTACTCGTAGAAATTCTTTAACTGACTTGTGGCAAACTAACGTCGAACCTGGGTGTGACATTAACATATACAAAGAAGAGAGCTGTGGTATATTCACAGACCCCAGTAATTCATCCATTAGCAGACCCTAGTACTTCCCAGACCCTAGTAAATCCACTGCCACTAAAAGTCTCAGACTCCAGTAATCTCACCAAACTTCCCAGATCCCAGTAATCTCACCACACTTCACAGACCCTAGTAATCCCGCCATGATTCACAGACCCGTATAGTCGCACCATTCTTAGATAACATTTATCTCACCATACTTCTCAGACACCAGAAATTCAAGAATTCTTAGACCCCTAGTAATTCCACTATTTTCAGACCCCAGTAATATCTCTATTTTCAGACCCAGTAATCTTAATAGGCTTCACAGACCCCAGTAATATCTCTATTTTCAGACCCAGTAATCTTAATAAGCTTCACAGACCCCAGTAATATCTCTATTTTCAGACCCAGTAATCTTAATAGGCTTCTCAGACCCCAGTAATAACACCATTTTCAGACCCCAGTAAACCTTCCCCAATTCACGGAGCCCATTAATAGCACCATTCTTAGACCCACGTAACCCATACGCCTCCCATTTTCAGACCCCAGTAATTCTTTCATACTTCACAGCACCTATTCATCCTACCATTTTCAGATCCTAGGAATCCAGATACTTCTCAGACCCCAGTAATCCCTCAATTCTCAAACCCCAATAATCCTTTTATACTTCACAGCACCCAATCATCCTACCATTTTCAGATCCCAGTAATCCCGCATACTTCTCAGCCCCCAGTAATCCCTCAGTTCTCAGACCCTAGTAATCCCATCAATTTCAGATCGCAGTAATCCTAATATTCCAAGATACCAGTAATATCACCATTCTCAGACACCAGTAATCCTAATGTATTTCATAGACCCCAGTGATCCCACTTTTTTAGACCCCAGTAATCCCCTTTTTTTAGACCCCAATCATCCTACTATTTACTCACCTCAGTAATCGCGCCATTCACAGACCCCAGTAATTCCACCATTCTCAGAACACTGTAATCTGACCATTTTTCTCAGGTCCAAGAATCTCACCATGTTTCTTAGACGCAAGTAATCCTTCCATTCTCAGACTCTAGTAATCCCACCATGTTTATCGCATCACAGCAATCCCACCATTCCTAGATCCCAGTAATTTTATAATTACTTCATAGACCTAGCGGCGTCGGTGGCTAAGGCGTTGCGAGTCTGACTCGTAATCCAACGTTCAGCGATCGAAACCCACTGCGGGCTGCGTAGATTTTTATAGTTGTATGGGACGTCGCAAGTCGACCCAGCCTCAAATGGGTACCAGAATGGCTGTCCTGGGGAAGTAAAGACGGCCGGCCAAATGCTGATCATATTACCCACCTAGTGCCGATTGGTCTGTAAAAATATGGGTGCTCTTCCCATATGCCCGATGCGCCTAACGGCGTGTAAAGGGATCTTTACTTTACTCTACTCACTCTTAGACCTGAGTAATCCCAACATGCTTCTTAGACTCAAGTAATCCTAACATGCTTCTTAGACTCTAGTAATCCTAACATGCTTCTTAGACTCTAGTAATCCTAACATGCTTCTTAGACTCTAGTAATCCTAACATGCTTCTTAGACTCTAGTAATCCCAACATGCTTTTTAGACTCTAGTAATCCCAACATGCTTCTTAGACTCTAGTAATCCTAACATGCTTCTTAGACTCTAGTAATCCTAACATGCTTCTTAGACTCTAGTAATCCCAACATGCTTCTTAGACTCTAGTAATCCCAACATGCTTCTTAGACTCTAGTAATCCCAACATGCTTCTTAGACTCTAGTAATCCCAACATGCTTCTTAGACCTGGGTAATCCCAACATTCTTTTTAGACTCAAGTAATCCCAACATGCTTCTTAGACTCTAGTAATCCCAACATGCTTTTTTGACTCTAGTAATCCCAACATGCTTCTTAGACTCAAGTAATCCCAACATGCTTTTTAGACTCTAGTAATCCTAACATGCTTCTTAGATTCTAGAAATCCCAACATGCTTCTTAGACTCAAGTAATCCCAACATGCTTTTTAGACTCTAGTAATCCCAACATGCTTCTTAGACTCTAGTAATCCCAACATGCTTCTTAGACTCTAGTAATCCCAACATGCTTCTTAGATTCAAGTAATCCCAACATGCTTTTTAGACTCAAGTAATCCCAACATGCTTCTTAGACTCTAGTAATCCCAACATGCTTCTTAGACTCTAGTAATCCCACCATTCTAAGATGTCAGTAATCTCATCATTCTTCTCAGAGCCAAGTATTCTCTCAGTACTACTTAGATCACAGTAATCCTATGATACCTCCAGACCCCAGTAATCCCCCTATGCGTTTCAGACCTAAGAAATCCCACTATTCCCAGATCCCAGTAATATAATCATTCCCAGACCCCATTATTTACATCATATTTCTCAGACGCAAGTAATTATACCATGCTTTGCAGACCCCAGTTGTCCCACTTTCATAGTAATCTCACCATTTTCAGACCCCAGGAATTCCGCTATCCTCACATACCAGTAATCACACCATGCTTCTCAGACCCCATTAATCCAATCATTCTCAGACCCCATTAATCCAATCATTCTCAGACCCTAGTAATCCCATCAAACTTCTCAGACCCCAGTAATTCCACCATTCCCAGATTCAAAGACAAATGCAAAGGTAGGATCGGCCTGTCCCAACCGGCATTAAATACACTGATAATGATAAGCTAGTGACAAAATACATTCTCACAACCCAGTAATCTCACCATTCTCAGACACCAGTAATCCCACAAATCTGAGACCCCAGTGATCCCACCATTCTTAGACTCCCCAAAATCTCACCTTTCCCATACCCCCAAAATCTCACCTTTCCAAAATTCCAGTAATCCCACCTATCTAACACCCAAGTAATCTGTCTATTTACATGCCACAGTATTCCCATCATTAACAGACCCCAGTAATACCATTATTCTCAGACTCCAATAATCCCATTATTCTTATACCCACGTAATCCCACCATACTCAGACCACATGAATCTCACCAAATTACTCACCTCCCAGTATTCTTATCAAATTTTTCTGACGCCAGTAATCTAATCCAACTTTTTAGACCCAGGTTATCTCATCATTTACAGACCGCAGCTATCCCACCCTTTTTCCCAGACCCAAGTAATTCTATTTGTCTCTGAATCTGGGAATGCTGGAATTACTGGGGTCTCAGAAGCTTGGGGGGACTGCTTAGGTCTGAGAAGCATGGTGGGATTACTAGGGTCTGAGAATGGTTGAATTACTGGGGTCTGGGATTGGTGGAATTACTGCTGTCTGAGAAGTTTGAAGGGATTACTAGGGTCTGAGAATGGTGGGTTTACTAGGGACTGAGAATGGTTTTATTCATGGGGTCTGAGAAGCATGGTGTGATTACTGGTATGTGAGGAGAGCGGGATTACTAGAGTCTGAGAATGGTGAGATTACTATAAAAAGTGGGACAACTGGGGTCTGCGAAGCATTGTATGATTATTGGCGTCTGAGAAGTATGATAGAATTATTGGAGTCTGGGAATGTTTATATTACTTGGATCTGGGATTAGTAGGATTTCTTAAGTCTGAAACCCCAGTAATTCCACCAAACTTCTCAGATCCCAGTAATTCCACCAAACTTCTTGGATTCCATTAATTCAACCTTGCTTTTCAGACCCCAGTTATCCCACGATACTTCTGTCATACATCTGCAAATATTCATTGCTTAACTCTTTTTGTGTCAAGCAGATAATTTTACTCTTGTTTGTTGTTATTAAAGTAATCAACTTCGTTATATTCATGTGCTGTAGGGATTATATCAACAACTGGTCTCGAGTTGGGTAGTGTAACAATGGAAGAGAGAATGTAGAAACTAAGTGTTTGCAACAACATTGAGTGGAGGAGTGTAAGAATGGAATGGAGGTAGAGGCAAGTACATGATGCTGACAACAACTAATAAGTGATCGTGCTATTTTGCGTTGTATGAGTTCACTCTGGCTACATTGTTCGTGCCAGGTTTCTGTTGATGGTGAAGAAAGGCTATCGCAACCCACCATACCACAACTGGATGCATGCTTTTTCCGTGACTCACTTTTGTTATCTGCTGATCAAGAATCTGCACCTGCACAATTATTTAGAGTGAGTAGGCTGGCTAACGTGTCTGATTTGTCTAGCCTGTCTGATTTTACTAACCTGTCGGATCTGTGCAACCTGTCTGCTCTGGCTAACCTGTCTGATCTGTGTAACCTGTCTGATCTGGGCTAATCTAACTGATCTGTGTAACCTGTCTGATCTGGGCTAATCTAACTGATCTGTGTAACCTGTCTGATGTGTGCAACCTGTCTGAACTGTGCAATATGTCTGATCTGTGTAACCTGTCTAATCTGTGTAACCTGTCTGAACTGTGTAACCTGTCTGAACTGTGCTACTACTACTACTACTATTACTACTACTACTACTACTATTACTACTACTACTACTACTACTACTATTACTACTACTACTACTACTACTACTACTACTACTATTATTACTACTACTACTACTATTACTACTACTACTACTACTACTACTACTACTACTACTACTACTACTGCTGCTGCTGCTGCTGCTGCTGCTGCTGCTGCTGCTGCTGCTACTACCACTATTACTAATACTACTACTACTACATATGCACCTTGTCATAGATTAACTGGACAGTTTTTAATCATTCATTTATTTGTCGAACACAGATTAGAGTGATACTTGATGAAGTTACTTGTTGTCTGGTTGGCATATTTCAGAGACATCGAATTGCTGGCTTTATTTGTTTCCTGTTTGTGTCATGACATCGATCACCGAGGTACCACTAACTCCTTCCAAGTGCAGTCGGTAAGCTTGTGAAAGTACATCGTGTGGCATTGTCTTAACCATCTCTGTAGCCATCTCTGGTCACTTCACTTGCAGAGCCGGATTAACATTAAACACGTGCTTAGGGCATAAGAAAGGGAGGCGACAACACATAAATTGTTATTAATCTTAGAGCTGTACGTTTGTTTTTCTCAGCTAACGTATAATATATCACTTTATTTTTCTTCCATCTCGTTGTAAGTTTTGTTTAATTTACTTACTTACTTACTTACTTACTTAGTTGCTCCTCTTCTACCTTAGGGTGTAGAGGTTTGCCAGAGAGATCGCCAGACGTCTCTATCAGCAGCTTTCTTTCCTGCTTTGTTTCATGTAAATCCTATGTCAGTTAGGACTGTGGGATGTTGTCTTCCCAGCACACCCTGGGCCGCCCTGGTGGTCTTGTTCCCTGGTTCTTGGCCTCCCATGCCTGCCATTATGGCCGATTTTCTTCCATTCTGCATATATGTCCAAACCACTTTGACTGATCTACTCTGGTTTTAGGGACTACGTATCAAGATCTTGACGTATTGTCTGACTGCGGACCTTGTATCTTCTTGTCGGTTGGGTCATCTTTTTCAGATATCTCATTTCTGAGGCATGAAGCTGGCTTCTGTGAGCTGTTGTCATTGCCCATGACTCACACCCATAGGTCAGGACTGGTACATAGGTAGAGCGGTAAACAGCAATTTTCGTCCTCTTGCCAATTTCTCTTTTACTAAGAAACCCTTGGTTTATGGCCTGGAAGAGTCTCCCAGAAGCAGCTTTTCTTGTAGCCAGCTCGGTCTTAATACCTCCATTTCGGTCTAATACAACTCCAAGGTATTTGAACTGGTTAACCTGCTCCAATACATACTGTCCCATCATGATCTGGTGTTTCTTCTCCTCTCTTGAGATCACCATAGTTTTAGTTTTGGAAATACTATAGATCATCCCTCTCTTCTCAAGGTCTTCCATCCAGACAAGTAAGTTGGACTGAAGGTGTTCCTCTGATTCAGCTATCAGGGCCACATCGTCTGTAAATGTCAGCTCTGATAAACAGATTGGTCTCATCTTCCAGTACCCTACAGAGTACTTTTTTGTCTTCTCCTTACAGGTCTTCATGACATCATCCATCATAAGAATAAAGAGGTAAGGTGAGAGAATATCACCTTGTCTAACAACGCTAATGGTCTTAAATTCTTCTGACTTTTGGTCTGCTGTTCTTCCATAATTTCTGCAGCTTTTATAGAAACTCTGTATTGCACTCTCAGGGTGCTGGGATGTTTTACCCTGCCAAGCAGTCCCAGAGCTTGTTCCAGGGCACTCTTTCTCCATCCTAATGTTTTTGTTTAATTTAGATTACCTTAAACAAAATTATTTGTGTGGTTATTATCTTTCTTTCAGTTGAGGGAAGGGGGGAGAGGTGGTGTTTACACGAAAATCGTTTAAGTGGTTACAGCCTCAACAGGTCCTAAAACTGACCTTGATCAAATCTTTTCCTACCAAGGCTAGTCATCCCCTTGTGGGATGCAATTTTTCCTTATTTTAAAGCCCCACCCTGGCTCTTGCCAGGGGCCGCAATATAGCCCGGCCATAAATATAGCCCAATGGCTGAACGCGGTTTCCGGGACCTCTCCACGGGTGATCCGCATCAACATGGTGGCATTTTGTGTTATCGGTTGTTTATAGCTTTATGTAATGTCCTTGGGTAAAATGGACTACTACCACTACTACCTTGATCAAATACCGTTTATATTATACAAGTGCACAATACAAACTGTACGTTTTTGTTGCGGTAATGTCAGGTAACATTACATATGTTATAGTCATGTCAGGTAACTTTATACATGTTATGGTCATGTCAGGGGTAACATTATATATGTTATAGTCATGTCAGGTAACTTTGTGAATGATATCGTCATGGCAGGTAACATTATATATGTTATAGTCATGTCAGGTAACTTTGTGAATGGTATCGTCATGCCAGGTAACATTAAATATGTTATAGTCATGTCAGGTAACTTTGTAAACGGTATGGTTAGGTAACATTATATATTTTGTGGTCATGTCAGGTAACATTATATATTTTGTGGTCATGTCAGGTAACATTGTACATTTTGTGGTCATGTCAGGTAACATTGTACATTTTGTGGTCATGTCAGGTAACATTGTACATTTTGTGGTCATGTCAGGTAACATTGTACATTCTGTGGTCATGTCAGGTAACATTATATATTTTGTGGTCATGTCAGGTAACATTATATATGTTATAGTCATGTCAGGTAACATTATATATGTTATAGTCATGGCAGGTAACATTATATATGTTATAGTCATGCCATGTAACATTATATATGTTATAGTCATGTCAGGTAACATTATATATGTTATAGTTATGTCAGGTAACATTATATATGTTTTAGTCATGTCAGGTAACTTTGTGAATGGTATCGTCATGCCAGGTAACATTATATATGTTATAGTCATGTCAGTTAACATTATATATGTTATAGTCATGTCAGGTAACATTATATATGTTATAGTCATGTCAGGTAACTTTGTGAATGGTATCGTCATGCCAGGTAACATTATATATGTTATAGTCATGTCAGGTAACTTTGTGAATGGTATCGTCATGCCAGGTAACATTATATATGTTATAGTCATGTCAGGTAACATTATATATGTTGTGGTCATGTCAGGTAACATTATATATGTTATAGTCCTGTCAGGTAACATTATATATGTTATAGTCATGCCAGGTAACATTATATATGTTATAGTCATGCCAGGTAACATTGTATATGTTATAGTGATGTCAGGTAACTTTATATATGTTATAGTCCAGTCAGGTAACTTTATATATGTTATAGTCATGTCAGGTGACATTATATATGTTATAGTCATGTCAGTTAACTTTATATATGTTATAGTCATGTCAGGTAACATTATATATGTTATAGTCATGTCAGGTAACTTTGTGAATGGTATCGTCATGCCAGGTAACATTATATATGTTATAGTCATGTCAGGTAACTTTTTAAACGGTATGGTCAGGTAACATTATATATGTTATAGTCATGTCAGGTAACATTATATATGTTATAGTCATGCCAGGTAACAGTATATATGTTATAGTCATGTCAGGTAACTTTATACATGTTATGGTCATGTCAGGGGTAACATTATATATGTTATAGTCATGTCAGGTAACTTTGTGAATGATATCGTCATGGCAGGTAACATTATATATGTTATAGTCATGTCAGGTAACTTTGTGAATGGTATCGTCATGCCAGGTAACATTAAATATGTTATAGTCATGTCAGGTAACTTTGTAAACGGTATGGTTAGGTAACATTATATATTTTGTGGTCATGTCAGGTAACATTATATATTTTGTGGTCATGTCAGGTAACATTGTACATTTTGTGGTCATGTCAGGTAACATTGTACATTTTGTGGTCATGTCAGGTAACATTGTACATTTTGTGGTCATGTCAGGTAACATTGTACATTCTGTGGTCATGTCAGGTAACATTATATATTTTGTGGTCATGTCAGGTAACATTATATATGTTATAGTCATGTCAGGTAACATTATATATGTTATAGTCATGGCAGGTAACATTATATATGTTATAGTCATGCCATGTAACATTATATATGTTATAGTCATGTCAGGTAACATTATATATGTTATAGTTATGTCAGGTAACATTATATATGTTTTAGTCATGTCAGGTAACTTTGTGAATGGTATCGTCATGCCAGGTAACATTATATATGTTATAGTCATGTCAGTTAACATTATATATGTTATAGTCATGTCAGGTAACATTATATATGTTATAGTCATGTCAGGTAACTTTGTGAATGGTATCGTCATGCCAGGTAACATTATATATGTTATAGTCATGTCAGGTAACTTTGTGAATGGTATCGTCATGCCAGGTAACATTATATATGTTATAGTCATGTCAGGTAACATTATATATGTTGTGGTCATGTCAGGTAACATTATATATATTATAGTCCTGTCAGGTAACATTATATATGTTATAGTCATGCCAGGTAACATTATATATGTTATAGTCATGCCAGGTAACATTGTATATGTTATAGTGATGTCAGGTAACTTTATATATGTTATAGTCCAGTCAGGTAACTTTATATATGTTATAGTCATGTCAGGTGACATTATATATGTTATAGTCATGTCAGTTAACTTTATATATGTTATAGTCATGTCAGGTAACATTATATATGTTATAGTCATGTCAGGTAACTTTGTGAATGGTATCGTCATGCCAGGGTAACATTATATATGTTATAGTCATGTCAGGTAACTTTTTAAACGGTATGGTCAGGTAACATTATATATGTTATAGTCATGTCAGGTAACATTATATATGTTATAGTCATGCCAGGTAACAGTATATATGTTATAGTCATGTCAGGTAACTTTGTAAACAGTATGGTCAAGTAACATTATATATGTTATAGTCATGCCAGGTAACATTATATATGTGATAGTCATGTCAGGTAACTTTATATATGTTATAGTCATGTCATTTAACATTATATATGTTATAGTCATGTCAGGTAACTTTATATATGTTATAGTCATGTCAGGTAACTTTGTGAATGGTGTCGTCATGCCAGGTAACATTATATATGTTATAGTCATGTCAATTAACATTATATATGTTATAGTCGTGTCAGGTAACATTATATATGTTATAGTCATGTCAGGTAACTTTGTGAATGGTATCGTCATGTCAGGTAACTTTGTAAACGGTATGGTCAGGTAACATTATATATGTTATAGTCATGTCAGGTAACATTATATATGTTATAGTCATGCCAGGTAACATTATATATGTTATAGTCATGTCAGGTAACTTTATATATGTTATAGTCATGTCAGGTAACATTATATATGTTATAGTCACGTCAGGTAACTTTGTGAATGGTATAGTCATGCCAGGTAACATTAGATATGTTATAGTCATGTCAGGTAACTTTGTAAACGGTATGGTCAGGTAACATTCTATATTGTGTGGTCATGTCAGGTAACATTATATATTTTGTGGTCATGTCAGGTAACATTATATATGTTATAGTCATGTCAGGTAACATTATATATGTTATAGTCATGGCAGGTAACATTATATATGTTATAGTCATGCCATGTAACATTATATATGTTATAGTCATGTCAGGTAACATTATATATGTTATAGTTATGTCAGGTAACATTATATATGTTTTAGTCATGTCAGGTAACTTTGTGAATGGTATCGTCATGCCAGGTAACATTATATATGTTATAGTCATGTCAGTTAACATTATATATGTTATAGTCATGTCAGGTAACATTATATATGTTATAGTCATGTCAGGTAACTTTGTGAATGGTATCGTCATGCCAGGTAACATTATATATGTTATAGTCATGTCAGGTAACTTTGTGAATGGTATCGTCATGCCAGGTAACATTATATATGTTATAGTCATGTCAGGTAACATTATATATGTTGTGGTCATGTCAGGTAACATTATATATATTATAGTCCTGTCAGGTAACATTATATATGTTATAGTCATGCCAGGTAACATTATATATGTTATAGTCATGCCAGGTAACATTGTATATGTTATAGTGATGTCAGGTAACTTTATATATGTTATAGTCCAGTCAGGTAACTTTATATATGTTATAGTCATGTCAGGTGACATTATATATGTTATAGTCATGTCAGTTAACTTTATATATGTTATAGTCATGTCAGGTAACATTATATATGTTATAGTCATGTCAGGTAACTTTGTGAATGGTATCGTCATGCCAGGTAACATTATATATGTTATAGTCATGTCAGGTAACTTTTTAAACGGTATGGTCAGGTAACATTATATATGTTATAGTCATGTCAGGTAACATTATATATGTTATAGTCATGCCAGGTAACAGTATATATGTTATAGTCATGTCAGGTAACTTTGTAAACAGTATGGTCAAGTAACATTATATATGTTATAGTCATGCCAGGTAACATTATATATGTGATAGTCATGTCAGGTAACTTTATATATGTTATAGTCATGTCATTTAACATTATATATGTTATAGTCATGTCAGGTAACTTTATATATGTTATAGTCATGTCAGGTAACTTTGTGAATGGTGTCGTCATGCCAGGTAACATTATATATGTTATAGTCATGTCAATTAACATTATATATGTTATAGTCGTGTCAGGTAACATTATATATGTTATAGTCATGTCAGGTAACTTTGTGAATGGTATCGTCATGTCAGGTAACTTTGTAAACGGTATGGTCAGGTAACATTATATATGTTATAGTCATGTCAGGTAACATTATATATGTTATAGTCATGCCAGGTAACATTATATATGTTATAGTCATGTCAGGTAACTTTATATATGTTATAGTCATGTCAGGTAACATTATATATGTTATAGTCACGTCAGGTAACTTTGTGAATGGTATAGTCATGCCAGGTAACATTAGATATGTTATAGTCATGTCAGGTAACTTTGTAAACGGTATGGTCAGGTAACATTCTATATTGTGTGGTCATGTCAGGTAACATTGTACATTTTGTAGTCATGTCAGGTAACACTATATACAAGGAGAAGTTAAAAAGTAAGTTGCAAATATTTGTTTAAAATTTATATATTCATAAAAAAGAACGATAACAACTTGAAAAATCGTATATAATTTTCAGCAACATTGATTGTTTTATCAGGTCTCCCAACAGAACTACCTACTCAGTTTTCTTAACAAAAGTTTCACTTCACATTTAACTTCTGCTTCATTCACGAAATGTCTCTCATCTAGGTGGGTTTTCAATGGACTGAAAAGGTGGAAATCGCTAGGGACTGGGGGCTGTAAATTGGATGTTCCAAAAGTTTCCACTCTATGTGGGTAATTTTCTCCTTAGCTAACCGAGCCGTATGAGTCTTGTCTTGTCATGAAGGAGCAGTCTATTTGAGCCCAATGGGGTTTATCATCAGAGGCCCAAGGGGTGGTAATGCAATATTTTAATTTAACAAGTGTCACACATTAAACAAGA
Source organism: Candidula unifasciata (assembly GCA_905116865.2). Taxonomy (NCBI): domain Eukaryota; kingdom Metazoa; phylum Mollusca; class Gastropoda; order Stylommatophora; family Geomitridae; genus Candidula; species Candidula unifasciata. The sequence goes on from CAJHNH020000566.1 coordinate 176,334, forward strand.
ACATACTAATTCAGCTGCCGCGCAACATACACATTTTATATACCAGGGATTGTTGGGGAATATCAGTAGAATACTGCTACCACAAATAATCGTGTTAGTAATTATATATTAGTAAATAAACAGATGGTATCTTTACAAAAATTAGAAGAATGAAATATTAATTTTTCTTTCACTTACCACCATGCATCTCAAGGAAAACTCCTTTAAATATATCCAAAATCAATTATAAAGGAACTTGATTCACTTAGTAATGTAAAAGTAAAATATAAACTAAATCTGTACATTCGTTTTTATTCCAGAGAATCTTTAGAAGCGTCATAACAGAGGACCATTATTTGGTAAAGAAAACTGACTTCATAAAACTATTAATATCTTCACACAAAACGAGGTCTACATAACATTAAATATGTCTGTAACTTTGTAGTTTCCTTCCTAAATAATAAAGGGAGTAGAACTATAAATAATTGACACCGAAGAAAATCGCCTTTTCACTAATATTTATTCTATGTGCCATCTGACTTTGCTATCGTTTTACCCTTCGCATGAGGTACATATTAGATCTATAGCTAATCAAAGTTTGACTCTATAAATGACTGAAACAAGTCTACTTCACGACTTTATCCATCTAGCTTGAAAAAAAAATCCAATAAACACGTGCTTTATTTAAATTTGAGGCTTCTAAAGCCGCAAATCATGCTGGCATGTATGTATACTGTTCTAGAAAAAAATTAACGCATATCTACTAAAAGGAACGTATATACAATTTTGACATTTTGCGTTTTTGAAACGCAGTAAGTAAAATTATTTAAATTTCACACAAGAATACCTTAAGGTTCAACAAATCAATTGACACGGTTTTGTTCTATCTGATTCACGTGAATTTTAGGCTTACGGCCTTTCCCGTTAGTATGGTGTATGGCATCATCTTGTGTGGATCAGTGACTTGGCATCTCCTGGGCATGGATGCTATCACGTGTCTGATTTGGGCTTGTGGGATGGATGCCCACTCTTCCTGTAGTGCCTGAAACAGATCACGACCATTGGTTGGAGCAACATCTCGGCGACAAATATGTCTTTGCAGCTTATCTCCCAGGCGAACAGACATGGATGGCCAAGAAAAGGTTTGAAGGTTATTTGCAGCCAGGAACTGCGTGGTCAACCGTGCAGAATATGGTCTGCGTTATCCTGTTAAAAAAGATTATGTTGGCATCCAAAAATGGAAGGATATTTGGTCGAAGAACTTCATTGATGTATCGTTGTACATTTAGGCTTCCTTCAATGTTCACCAATTGACTCCTTCCGTTGTAACTAATCATTCCCCCCACCATTACACCTCCGCCACCGTGCAAAACAGCTTCATAAGCACAATTCTGAGCAAAACCTTCATTTCATTTACGGTAGACCCTACACCGTCTATCATGACGCTGCAACAAAAAGGAAGATTCGTCACTGAACCAGACACGTCTCCACTGATTGCCACCTGCCCAGGGACGTTTATAGTTGTTGATGATGACACCTCTCTTCCGAACAGTTTGATCAAACACATGACGTCCTGAAGACAAAGCCTGCGCAATTGAGGAATCTGTTGTAAATCTGTCTCTGGGATAACTAGGCCGATTAAAACGATTTTCTGCTGCTGTTTTCGTCAACTGCTATGTCGGTCATCAACTGAACCAGTGGCTTGGAACCAGTGCCGATTCGACTGCTGGTACTCTGATGCACGTTTAAATGTCTGGTAACCTGACTTTGACCTTCTCCTGTCTGCAATCAGCTAATAGCAAGATTCCCTAAATGTATCGACAGAGGCACCATTCGTGACTGCTCGAAAGGTGACTGAGTGTTTTGGTGTAGCCTTATCCTTTTATAGGGTTTCAGCTGCATAGGCAGTGAATAGTGTTCACCCCAAATTGTGTTGCTTTCTCTTGCGCGTAACATAAGCTATGCTCACAAATATCATCATCATCATCAGGTGCCTTGCCGACTGGCGTGGGCGATCATGACTCTCCATAATCTGCGATCTCCTGCAGCATGTATCAGTTCGTGTGCCGACACACAAGACTGTCAAGCATCTTCTCTCGTTGCCTTCATCTATCCCTTTTTCCACAGATCTTTCCAGTGGTCACAACATGTTCTATTTTCCCCTCTTCTCATAACATGGCCGAGAAATGATGACCGTCTCCTTCTGATGTCAGTGATAAGTTGTCTTCGGGCTCCCGCCTCTTTCAAAACCTCTTGGTTTGCTCTTTTTGGCTGTCCAAGGTATTCTAAGCATTCTTCTGGAAAACCACATCTCTGAGGCCTCTAAAAATTGTTTGGCCTGCCTACCGATTGTCCAGGATTCACATCCATACGTTAAAACTGGATGAATGTAGCAAGCAAGAAATCTTTTTCTAACTCTCAATGACAAGGATATATTGCATAAGATGTTTTTCATTTATTAAAATGCAGTTCTTGCCTGTCCAATTCTGTTTCTTATTTCAGTTATGCAACTTCCATCTGATGTTATCCATGTGCCCAGATACTTAAATTTCTGTACTTGTCCTAAAATAACACCATTGACTTTTATTACACATTTATGAATAATTTGTTTCTTTGACACCACCATTACTTCTGTCGTCACCATTGTTCAAACTGAGGCCCAGTCTTCCACTTTCTAACACCACAATGTCTATCATTTCCTGTAATTCTATCTGATTTGTTGCTATCAAGACTGTGTCATCAGCATAACGTAAATTGTTTATATTGTGCCCACCAACCGCAATTCCGGGCATATCAATTAAAGATCTCATAATATATTCACTATTTATTGAAAACAAATCAGGTGAAAGTACACATCCTTGTCGTACGTCCCTCTTTATGCTTTGAAATGTACCTAAACAGTTGTTTATTCTTATAGCTGCTATTTGCTGCCAATACATATTTTTTATTATTCGTAGATTTTTCTCAACAATGTTAAATTTTTCTAACAGTTTGATTACTTCTTCATGCTTCACACAGTCAAATGCATTTGTATAGTGTATGAAGCATAAGTACAAATCAGTCTTTACTTCTAAAGCTCTTTCTGACAATGTCCTTAGGATGTAAATGGCATTGTTTGCACCTTTTCCTTCTACAAATCCACATTGTTCTTCGCTGATTTCTGGTTTAAATTTCTTTCTTATTTTTCTCATAATTATTCTCAGTAAAATCTTAGTCATGTGACTCATAAGACTTATTGTGCGATAGTCTTCACATTTTAAAGTGCCTGGTTTCTTTGGCAGAGCTATAAATATGGATTTTAAAAGGTCATTTGGAATATACCCACTATTATAAATATCATTAAAAAGTTTAGTTATTATTTCAATTCCAAAATTTCCCAGTGCTTCGATTTCTTCCAGTGAGATGTTGTCTGACCCGGGTGCTTTTCTTTTTTTCATATGATGTATTGCATCTTCAACCTCTGCAGTCATTATTGGTGGACCATCATTGTTGGTCTGCAGTTCTACGTGTAGTCTATTATCATCATAAAATTCCCCTATATACTCTGTCCATCTGTTAATTATATTACTATGTCCCATTAATAAGTCACCATCTTTTGATTTCATCCATTGCTGTTACGTGTCATCTTTTCTATTAACATATTTATCTGTTGGTACATGGAATGTGAGTCTTTCCTGTGATTTTCCCTAATCTCTGTACACATTTGATTCAGCCAGGCTTCTTTAGCCATGTGATGACGTGCTTTGCATGGTCTCCACGATTACATGGTGACAAGCAGAAAGTCCGTGCAACAAGTGACAGCACGGGATACTTGTGGCTAGTCGAGTAAGTGAGGGAAAGTCCGAGCTAGCATCGTGGTCAGTTGATCAACAGAAGTCGTGGAAGACGGTTACAGGTTTTTTGAAGCTGTAGTCTTTCTGTCGCGAGAATGACTAGTATTTGAATATGTCGTGAGCGATAGAAGTGTAGATAATTGTGGAAGCTGTGGAATAAAAGTAAATGAATAAACTGACAGCATGTACAAAGGAGCCGACTGGCGTTTGTGTTTTCAACCCTAGACGTTAAAGCCGGTGTAAACCACGAATTCATTTCAAGTGTCGTATAATTTCAAGGTTCATTTCAAGATAGTTGAAAGTGTAGCTTCAAGTAAAGCCACGACTCATTTCAAGCTGGAAGCTCTAAAACGGACACCATCTGGGACAAAAAACAACGACAGAGACGACCAATGAGAAACAGTGTGCCATGGAACACGCGCCAGCACAGTTGTGGTAACGGTATGACCAAGGTTTGTTGATTCAGGAATCATTTCAAGTGGGGAGCTAGTCCGAAGGAAATTCGAAACCACACGGACCTTAATCATAGGAAAACAATTTTTCTTCCAAGGTAAGACAAACATGCGGAAAACAGTGTACGATACAACGTCTTCACCCGAGCAGAGCCTATAAACACAGCAAGCTGCGACTGGTCAGCTGCCGACCAGTGAAAAACGGTGTGTCCTCTGCGCCCTGCCACACACCGTATCACTAAGTTTTGCGGATTCAGGAAGTTTCATGTTCACCAAAGCTACACATCGTAAATATTTTAAGTCTAGTTTGTGAATCAAATCCAGTTTGTGACTATTATTGTTTCGCTGAAACTAGCAGACTGTGAGCTAAGTTTGTGTACGATGTTACGCTTAAATTTCTTACCACAGTGACATTTTTGCATCGATCGGGCGTTTATCAGAATGGCGTCTAAAAGGTTGGTAAAAAGTAAGAACGCTTTATTGCAAGTATCATCGGCGACAACAACGAAAGATACATCGAGAAGCAACCAAAAGATCAAAATATGTAATTTTTGTAAGTACCAGCACAGTTCTTCAACTATCTGTGACAGAGATCCTAAATATTCAAGCTACATTGAAGACTTAGTCAATAAGAAATGGCAAAATAAACAAAATAACAACCCTAAAAAATGTCATTTCTATTCAGCATTAGGACATATTGTAAAACATTGTGTTGGGAAACAGATGTTAAAAGACAAGAAAAGATCCTTGTATGCAAAAACTAAGTCACAAAGAATGGATTCAGAAGCTTTTACATCACCCACTCTAGATTGTGCAGTATGCGATTGGAGGAAGGAACAGGGAAAAACAACAGAGCCACATATAATGTTGATAGGAACAGTCCAAATAAAAAGTCCAGGAACTAAAAAGATAAAGAACGAAATCGTGATTGCAGAATTAGAATCCAGCAAGAGCAATACAAGCAAGAAAAGTGAATCTAAAAAGACAACAGCTACTGGAACAGCGAGTAAGTCAAGTTCAATTAGATTCAGCCAAGAGTTACAATCAAGGAAAAAGTGAATTGGAAAGTCAACTTATGAAAAAGACAGACAATAAAATACTACTGGATAGACGAACTTTGAGTGAAGAATATTCATTCTTAAGGAAAAATAGTGAAGTACCTTATGAACAGTATCACATAGCATTAAGTCATAAATATTGGGAAAAGTCATCTAAATGTTTGATAAACAAGAAACCAGCACGAATGCAATTTAATAAAAAAAAATCATATATCACTAAAGTACGTGAAGACATTTGAGAAGAATCAGATTTTAGCGGAGAAATGGTTTATATTGACAAGGAAGGTGAGCGTGAATGGTTACAGACAGCTTATATTTATTTAGATTCACCCTATATATCAAAACCATTGAAGGTAGTGGTAAACAACTACATCATCTGGGATGTGATTCTGGGATACAAAGACTTCAAAATTAAAAACTGTTTGGAAGAAGACAAAAAATTCTGGGAACAAATGCATTTCCGTCAACATCCATATTATTAAAAGAAAGTGTTATCCAAATGCCTAAAACTCCATCAACAAGAATAAGAACAGCTGTATCAAGAAAAAGTACCATCTATTTTTATAAACTATATCGTCATTTACCAACTTAAAACCATACAGTCCATCAACCTGAACATCATCAAGATAATATATTACCATATAGGAAACTCAAGGTTATTATTCATGAAGCTACAAAGAACCACCTGCAACCATACGACCAAGAGTAAACCTAAACAATCAGAAGGAATTGACACTTTGTCATTTGTCACCTTCAAGATCATCGTATTTCAACCAAAACCAAAAAATCTATCTGTACTGCACGATGAATGAACAGAAACATATAGGCCACTTAATTATTCAAACTTGAAAATCATTATCAGGGAACACGAAATTATTTTATCAAGACACCTCAAAATCGACGATTGAAAATCTCGAAATCATCGAATATTAAGCAACACTTCAAAAGCATCTATACAAATCGACATCAAGATCGTCGAATACCAAACGTATCATAAATAAAGAATGCAATAATAATAAAGCATTGCTACAATTTAAACGCAAACAAGAGACAATCAAAATGTCAGTTTTAGTTTGAGTGTTCACATAATTGTGTTATTTACTGTGACAGTTAGAGCAAGTTACATACCTAAAATGTTTGTGTAAATAAATATCAAATTAATGATAAGGTATTTTAAAAAAGTGCATAAACACCTGATTTCATTGATAAAAGGCAACCACATACTGTGTGTATTGAACATTTTCCGAATAATTCCATTATTAATTATTTCAAAGATGACATATCAGTGTATACAGTCACTGAACACTGTTAATAGTAGTGTGTCAACTCATAAAAGTATAGTATGTTTTAGTCAGTATATTTGTAAGATTATCAGTTCAAGCTTACAAAGAAAGACGCCAGAGCAGAACAGACTGTCGAGGTAACCAAGGAATGAGAACCTTGAAAGCAAGCGCCAGGGTACAAGCAAGACACAAACAGCCTGCAGGATTGGATCAAGATCAAGGATAGTTAATGGAATTAACGTGAATGATAGAGAATAAAACAGGTATGAATGATGAACGAAAGATTTGTGGGTAGTATTTTAATAGTGTACATGTATTTTACTTAAGTTAGTAGTTCATCAGAATTATTTTAGTATTCATGTAATGACAGAGTTAGTAGTTCAAAAGTTTTTTTTTTTTAAATTCTCTCTCCCCAGGAACAGCACGGAAGAATGAAATCATTAAGCTGTAGTAATATATAATATAGGGAAAATTTTTTTGTCCAACAGAATGACTTAGATTTAAAAAAAAATTCAATTTGAAATGTTTTAGCATAGGTGTACAGCACAGGAACATGGTAAATTTGTCCACGACACCGAAGATTATAAACTGCTATAATTATACGGATGCTGACTAGATAGACTGATGGTAAAGAAAGAGTGCACACATCAAAGCACAAGCATAGTAGAGGAGTTGAACTCATCTGTGTCCATCTAAGAGAGAAAAGTGCTTGGGACTCCTTGGAGTTAACTACTCTGTTAAAGGTGACGTAGAGACTCGTGGGAAACCCTAAACTCTATTAAAAAACATCCCAATAGTCATTGTTTCATCTGAGATCCCTTGGGGTTAACTACCCTGTTAAAGGTGATATAGGCTTGGGGGAAACTCTAAGATCTATGAATACATCTCAACTTTCATTGTTTTCATGTTGGATTCCTTGGGGTTGGGTAATTACCCTGTGAAAGGTAAATTAGACTATGTCTATGAAAATATATCTCAACATGCATTTTTTTCTGTGGTAGATTCCTTGGGGTTGGGTAATTACCCTGTAAAAAGTGTTATAGAGGCTTTTGGGAAACCGGAAGCACTATGATAAATATATCTCACCACTATCATATCGGCTAAGAGTCCTTGGGGTTGAATACCCTGTAAAAGGTGATGTAAAAATATTGGTTTAATTCAATTTTCTATGTAGTAAATATCTCAAAGCTGACCATTATCATCACCATCATCACAATGATCATTATTTCACTTGAACCTCATAGAATAGATATAGTGACGAAGCTATACTACAGATGCAATAGGTGCAAAGATGAGATACCCCTCACCAGATCAGTACTTCAAAAAGCATACAGTAAAAAAGTTAAAACCAAGGGCAGTAACTGAGGATAATTAGGAACGGTAATCCCTAGTAGTGCAGTTAGATTTATTGTCCATTGATTCATTTATCAGTAAAAGGGAAAATGATACTTGATGTTCCATAAAGTATCATTTTGTTAAGAAGGGGGAGGGAGTATGTGATGAGGTGCTTTGCATGGTCTCCACGATTACATGGTGACAAGCAGAAAGTCCGTGCAAGGGACAAGGGACAAGGGACAGCACGGGACATTTGTGGCCAGTCGAGTAAGCGAGGGAAAGTCCGAGCTAGCATCGTGGTCAGTTGATCAACAGAAGTCGTGAAAGGCGGTTACAGTTTTTTGAAGATGTAGTCTTTCTGTCGCGAGAATGACTAATATTTGAATATGTCGTGAGCGATAGAAGTGTAGATAATTGTGGAAGCTGTGGAATCATGTACAAAGGAGCCGACTGGCGTTTGTGTTTTCAACGTTAGACGTTAAAGCCGAGTGTCTTATCATTTCAAGGTTCATTTCAGGATAGTTGAAAGCGTAGCTTAAAGTAAAGCCAAGGTTAATTCCAAGCCACTTTGCATTTGATCACTATTTCTTTTTGCATTCTAGAGTATTCTTCTTTATCATTCTTTTTCTTCTTTCTTTCATCCATCAACTGCAGAATTTCGGTTGACATCCATTTCTTTTTTGCAACTCTTTGGGTTGGTGGGATTGTCTCTTTTGATGTCTGCTGAACTGACTCACGCAACATATCCCACTGTTTTTTTCTTTGGATCCAAAATAATACCGACTCCCTTACTATATTCCTTACCACCCGAGTAAATAATTATGTGCTGATCTGAATACTTTTTCCCTGCTCCTGGCCATCGCATTTCACTAATTTCTAATATGTTGATGTTCATTCTCTTCATTTCCATCTTGATGTTATCCAGCTTTCTGTTTTGTACGAGTGTTTTGACATTCCATGTACCAATGTTCATGATGTTTCTACCATTTACTTTTTCTACAGTAGGTGGATGACGGTCGGGTATCACCCGTAGAACATGATGCTCCCTACCGGACGAGGTGATTCCACCGGAATCTCCATTCACGTCGTTATCTGAATTTGTTTTATTTTGAGGCATGATTTTCTTGGGATAGTACAGCGGTGGTTTCCCTTTGCCTTCCGCTGGTTTGTATATGGTTTGACTCCAATAGCCTTTGTCTAAAGAGACTTACCTTGCAAGACAGCAGAGGGGAGAGGTTATGGCGCCTCTTACCCGCCGATGGCCATGCCGTAGAGTTTTAGTTTTGATAATGTTACTAATTTCAACCACCGTAATAAGCGGATTATCTTTAATGCCTGTACCGGCATATGTTGCAACGATCATATACATTGTAGTCTGACGGGTGGAATTGTCTTGCGTGCAGATTTTTTTGCTTGAGGTATCTGTCAAGGAGTGCTCTTCCTTTCTCTTCATCAGATCTGTTCCATGTCTGGTCTCCATTACAGAAGTCTCTGTAGCCTCGGCGTCTGGGAGCACCTGTCATAGCCTTGTATATGGACCAGAATTTTGCAGGAGATCTTTCCTTGCACACCATGGCAAAATATTTCTCAAGTTGTGTCCTTGGCTTGCTGGGCAACTACTTTGAAGGCTGTTGTTGTGGTCTGCATGGTGTGTTTACATTCCCGCAGTAGGTCTGAAGTATAGTCAGCGTATTTCATTGCTTTCTGCCAGATCTTTACAGCATGTCTTTTAAGTACCCACGCTGACTCAACCTTATCATTCCACGACAATAGTTGTTGCAGTTTTTTTTTTTTTTTTTCGGCCTACACCGTGTTGGCTTTTGATTTTCCTAAGCTCGCTTACGACATCATTTTCCGATGTGTATTTAAAAGGGTTTGAATTGGTCCAATGAGATGTGCTGACACCCTTTTTAGGAGAATAACACAGGGACAGTGGTCGCTGCCATGATTACCTAGTACATACCAACTACAGTGTTATTGTAGTTCTAGTGCAGCTGAAACTAAAGCCAAGTAAAGGACTGTCTTCTTCTTGTTGATAGGCCATCCTGGTGATTCTTCCATCGCTTAGACAGACTAGATCCATTTCCACTATGGCATCCTCCGAATACTCCCCTTGTCTGTTTGTTGAACTATTGCCCCATAGGTAACTTTTAGCGTTGAAATCGCCACAGAAAACTATATTCTCTTCTGTTTGCATTACTTCTTGAAGGCACATCCACTTTTCTCTGCTTACTTTACAGTTACATGCGTAGACATTAACCAGCATGATAGACCGCGTCCCACGTATTGTAACAGCTTGTAACAGGAGGATGGTATCTTGCCATTTAGACACGTCAACTTCATGAGCTTCGAGATTATCTCTGACTAGACTAAACTGTCCCCGGTGTAGCTTGTTCTGAAACGTATGAAATCCTGTAAGTTTCAGTGTATTGTCACCTAGGAGTGTTCCTTTCCGATTTCAGTAGTGATTTTCTGGTCCCATCACGTTTTACTTTCTGATTATTTTTGGGGCTCGATTGGTTTTTTCTGCGCTTCCTCCTTTCAATGTGTACATCACTATTATTAATATGTGGAGAATTTGAAGAAGATGTCAGCTCAAACGCACGTACTTCGTCGGGTAAGCTGAAAACCTGGACCGACATTTTCACATGCGGCTGGTTGCAGAGGTCGTCAATGTTGGCCATGACGTCGATCGGCAGCATACACATCGAACACACACTAAAATAAAATAAAAAAAGAGCGCATAATCGCAATACAGGCGTGAAGAAATATATTGCACTGTAAAACATTTCGATATTTCAGTATGGTTTAAGTGAAATGCGCCGGATAAAAAGCGAAATCATGGCTCATAAGATGTCGCCATGTTGGAAAACAGAAGTCCAGATCCATGATATCAGTCAGTGTATACATAACAGGATGGTATTAACTACAAATGATAGGGTTGTCAGCATAGTGATGTCAGGATACGGTTGTCTACATAGAGATGTCAGTATAGGGTTTACATGAGGTTGTTAGGGTAGGGTTGTCAGCATAGAGATGTTGAGTAAAGCACTGTGTCTCACAGTGTCAGTTTTGGCAGGTCCCCCCCCCCCCCCCCATAATTCACAAGTCACGTTGTCTTTTGTCACACGATACTTTGCCCAAAATAAGTTCTAGAATCTTGATCATGTTGTCTGATGATCTGTGTTTAAAACAACAACAACAACAAAACCTTTCCATCTATCTGTCAAATAATTGTTATGTCAGCTATGTGCAGTTATTGCGATTCAGCTCATAAAATTATAGATATGTAAGCTTTGTAAAATAATGGACATGTCAGCTCTGTAAAATATATTTTTCTATTACAACAGCAATCAGTGCTTGCTGGTTTATACAGTTCCGAGGGTTCTGTCATGGAGGTAAGTACCCCAGTGCCAGTATACTAGTAGCCCGTATGTTCTACCAGTACCTCTCTGTGTTCTACAAGTACCCCTGTATTCTACCGCTATCCCTGTGTATTCTACCAGTACCCATGTATTCTACCAGTACCCCTGTGTATTCTACCAGTACCCCTGTGTATTCTACCAGTACCCCTGTGTATTCTACCAGTACCCCTGTGTATTCTACCAGTACCCCTGTGTATTCTACCAGTACCCCTGTATTCTACCAGTAGCCCTGTGTATTCTACCAGTACCCCTGTATTCTACCAGTACCCCTGTGTATTCTACCAGTACCCCTGTGTATTCTACTAGTAGCCCTGCGTATTCTACCAGTAAATCTGTACATTCTACAAGTACTTATGTGCGTTTTACTAGTACCCTGTGTATAATACCAGTAACCATGCGTGTTCTATTAGCACCCCTGTGCATTCTACTAGTTACCCTGTTTATTCTACAAATACCCCTGTATTCTATCAGTACTCTCATTTTATACCAGTACCCCTGTGTTTTCTACCAATACCCCTTTGTTTTGCTGGTACCCCTGTGTATTTTACCACTACCCTTGTAATCTTTCAGTACCTATGTGTATTCTGCTAGTACTCCTATATTCTACCACTATCCTGTATTCTAGCGGTACAAATTTGTGTTCTAACAATAACTATTTCTATTCTACGTGTACCTCTGTGCATTCTACCAGTACTCATGTGTCTTCTACCAGTACCGCTGTGTATTATACCAGTACCCATGTGTGTTCTGCCAGCACCAATGTGTATTCTTTCAGTACTCCTAAATTCTTTCTTTACCCATGTTTGCTCTAACAGTACTTATGTCTGCTCTATGAGTACGCCTGTGTATTCTCCCATTACCCCTGTGTATTCTACCAGTACCCCTGTATGTTCTACCAGTACCCCTGTATTCTACCAGAACACCTGTATGTTCTACCAGTATCCCTGTGTATTTTACCAGAACCCTATTTTTGTTTCAATCAGTACCCCTTTTAAGTTCTACCAGTACCCCTGTGTATTTTACCAGAACCCTATTTTTGTTTCAATCAGTACCCCTTTTAAGTTCTACCAGTACCCCTGTGTATTTTACCAGAACCCTATTTTTGTTTCAATCAGTACCCCTTTTAAGTTCTACCAGTATCCCTGTATTCTACTGATTCTAACGATGTAGTAAACGCAGTAGTAGTAATATGCATCAAACTTTCTGTCACTGGTACTTGCCAATAGTCTTTTGTCACTGGTACTTGCCAATAGTCTTTTGTCACTGGTACTTGCCAATAGTCTTCTGTCACTGGTGCTTGCCAATAGTCTTTTGTCACTGGTACTTGCCAATAGTCTTTTGTCACTGGTACTTGCCAATAGTCTTTTGTCACTGGTACTTGCCAATAGTCTTTTGTCACTGGTGCTTGCCAATAGTCTGTTGTCACTGGTGCTTGCCAATAGTCTTTTGTCACTGGTACTTGCCAATAGTCTTCTGTCACTGGTACTTGCCAATAGTCTTTTGTCACTGGTACTTGCCAATAGTCTTCTATCACTGGTACTTGCCAATAGTCTTTTGTTACTGGTACTTGCCAATAGTCTTTTGTCACTGGTACTTGCCAATAGTCTTTTGTCACTGGTGCTTGCCAATAGTCTTTTGTCACTGGTACTTGCCAATAGTCTTTTGTCACTGGTACTTGCCAATAGTCTTTTGTCACTGGTACTTGCCAATAGTCTTTTGTTACTGGTACTTGCCAATAGTCTTCTGTCACTGGTACTTGCCAATAGTCTTTGTCACTGGTACTTGCCAATAGTCTTCTGTCAATGGTACTTGCCAATAGTCTTTTGTCACTGGTACTTGCCAATAGTCTTTTGTCACTGGTACTTGCCAATAGTCTTCTGTCACTGGTACTTGCCAATAGTCTTTTGTCACTGGTACTTGCCAATAGTCTTCTGTCACTGGTGCTTGCCAATAGTCTTTTGTCACTGGTGCTTGCCAATAGTCTTTTGTCACTGGTACTTGCCAATAGTCTTCTGTCACTGGTACTTGCCAATAGTCTTTTGTCACTGGTACTTGTCAATAGTCTTCTGTCACTGGTACTTGCCAATAGTCTTTTGTCACTGGTACTTGTCAATAGTCTTTTGTCACTATTGCTTGCCAATAGTCTTTTGTCACTGGTACTTGCCAATAGTTTTCTGTCACTGGTACTTGCCAATAGTCTTTTGTCACTGGTGCTTGCCAATAGTCTTTTGTCACTGGTACTTGCCAATAGTTTTCTGTCACTGGTACTTGCCAATAGTCTTTTGTCACTGGTACTTGCCAATAGTCTTTTGTCATTAGTACTTGCCAATAGTCTTTTGTCAAATCAAGTTTTGAAGAAGAAAAAAAAAAAGGGGGGGGGGGTGGGGTCCCGGATGTATAGTAATTCATCAGCATTACGTGTGGGCTCTGCCTCCAAGTTAGTGCCTGCAATGATGTCTGGCTGTTCTAAGGTCCTAACTTTTTTTCAATAGGTTTCTCCCAGGTATGGTTCCGATACTGGATACGCTTGTATTTTTATGGGTTTGTTTGTATTCATTTGAATATGATGTTTAATTTCAGTTCACTTACCTGGTATATCTGAGAAAATATTTGAAAACTCGTTCAATAATTCACTAATATAAGATTTCTATCTGGGTGACATGTTTTCAGAAACTTCTATTTGTTTCCTTGAATTTTGGGAAGTAGTCGTAGGAGATAAGATTTTTTTCTCCGTAGAATCTTACTTAGGTTCATCAACTAAACTGCGTGTCATGTCTACTGGGGTAGAGGTAGATGTTTCTGTTGTACCTTGAAGTACTGTGACACGATTTTATAGGATTTCAACATAACAATATGGCAGCTTTAAAATATACTTTTTTGCAGAATTTGGTAGTCAACATTAGAAATTTGGTTGATAACTTTAAAAAGACCTTGCCATGATACAGACAATCCGTCAGCTGGAAAGAAGGAGTAAGACTTCCTCAATCTCTGCAAGTTCTTGCGATTTGGATACTAGCTTGATTATTATTGCTTTTGTGTGAATGACCAATATTTCACTGTGGGGATTTCTGTGAATGACACACACTTCATTGTGATGATTTCTGTAATTGATGCCTGATTGTGCTAATTTGTTTAATTTATATTAGTCTGATACAACTTATGTAAATATTCTCTGAACGTGTATTGTTGTGTGAAATGTGTAATTGAAATTATCCAGAAAGTGATCATGATTTTGTCCCCAACAGCGGCATCACCTGGCACAGAGCATGTGCATCCTCAACACAGATGGCAGTAACTTGTTTGAGAATCTTTCTAGCAAGGTAATCTGTTTGTATCACATATTCCTTCGATGTTATGTCACAAAAGGAATTGATTGGTTACTCATTTCTCTACTGACACAGTCTGTCTCTGATACACAACCTGTCTGTGATACATAACCTGTCAGTGATATATAACCTGTCTGTGATACATAACCTGTCAGTGATACATAACCTGTCTGTGATACAAAACCTGTCAGTGATATATAACCTTTCAGTGATATATAACCTGTCTGTGATATATAACCTGTCTGTGATACATAACATGTCTGTGATATATAACCTGTCTGTGATACATAACCTGTCTGTGATACATAACCTGTCTGTGATATATAACCTGTCTGTGATATATAACCTGTCTGTGATAAATAACCTGTCAGTGATACATAACCTGTCTGTGATATATAACCTGTCTGTGATATATAACCTGTCAGTGATACATAACCTGTCGGTGATATAACCTGTCTGTGATACATAACCTGTCTTTAATTCATAACCTGTCTGTGATATATAACCTGTCTGTGATACATAACCTGTCTGTGATATATAACCTGTCTGTGATATATAACCTGTCAGTGATATATAACCTGTCTGTGATACAAAACCTGTCTGTGATACATAACCTGTCTGTGATACATAAGCTGTCTGTGATACATAACCTGTCTGTGATATATAACCTGTCCGTGATACATAACCTGTCTGTAATACATAACCTGTCTGTGATATATAACCTGTCTGTGATACATAACCTGTCAGTGATACATAACCTGTCTGTGATACATAACCTGTCAGTGATATATAACCTTTCAGTGATATATAACCTGTCTGTGATATATAACCTGTCTGTGATACATAACCTGTCTGTGATATATAACCTGTCTGCGATACATAACCTGTCTGTGATACATAACCTGTCTGTGATATATAACCTGTCTGTGATATATAATCTGTCTGTGATACATAACCTGTCAGTGATACATAACCTGTCTGTGATATATAACCTGTCTGTGATATATTACCTGTCAGTGATACATAACCTGTCGGTGATATATAACCTGTCTGTGATACATAACCTGTCTGTAATACATAACCTGTCTGTGATATATAACCTGTCTGTGATACATAACCTGTCTGTGATATATAACCTGTCTGTGACATATAACCTGTCAGTGATATATAACCTGTCTGTGATACAAAACCTGTCTGTGATACATAACCTGTCTGTGATACATAACCTGTCTGTGATATATAACCTGTCTGTGATATAAAACCTGTCTGTGATATATAACCTGTCTGTGATATATAACCTGTCTGTAATACATAACCTGTCTGTGATATATAACCTGTCTGTGATACATAACCTGTCAGTGATATATAACCTGTCTGTGATACATAACCTGTCTGTGATATATAACCTGTCTGTAATACATAACCTGTCAGTGATATATAACCTGTCTGTAATACATAACCTGTCAGTGATACATAACCTGTCTGTGATACATAACCTGTCTGTGATATATAACCTGTCTGTGATATTTAACCTGTCTGTGATACATAACCTGTCAGTGATATATAACCTGTCTGTGATATATTACCTTTCAGTGATACATAACCTGTCGTTGATATATAACCTGTCTGTGATATATAACCTGTCTGTGATACATAACCTGTCTGTAATACATAACCTGTCAGTGATATATAACCTGTCTGTGATACATAACCTGTCTGTGATATATAACCTGTCTGTGATATATAACCTGTCTGTGATACATAACCTGTCAGTGATATATAACCTGTCAGTGATATATAACCTGTCTGCAATACATAACCTGTCTGTGATACATAACCTGTCTGTTATACATAACCTGTCTGTGATATATAACCTGTCTGTGATACATAACCTGTCAGTGATATATAACCTGTCAGTGATATATAACCTGTATGCAATACATAACCTGTCTGTAATACATAACCTGTCAGTGATATATAACCTGTCAGTGATATATAACATGTCTGTGATACATAACCTGTCTGTAATACATAAACTGTCAGTGATACATAACCTGTCTGTTATATATAGCCTGTCTGTGATATATAACCTGTCTGTGATACATAATCTGTCAGTGATATATAACCTGTCAGTGATATATAACCTGTCTGTAATACATAACCTATCAGTGATATATAACCTGTCTGTAATACATAACCTGTGAGTGATACATAACCTGTCTGTGATACATAACCTGTCTGTGATATATAACCTGTCTGTGATATATAACCTGTCTGTGATACATAATCTGTCTGTAATACATAACCTGTCAGTGATATATAACCTGTCTGTGATACATAACCTGTCTGTGATACATAACCTGTCTGTGATATATAACCTGTCTGTGATACATAACCTGTCTGTGATACATAACCTGTCTGTGATATATAACCTGTCTGTGATACATAACCTGTCAGTGATACATAACCTGTCTGTGATATATAACCTGTCTGTGATATATAACCTGTCTGTGATACATAACCTGTCAGTGATACACAACTGTCTGTGACACACAACCTGTCTGCGATATACAACTGTCTGTGATATATAACCTGTCTGTGATACATAACCTGTCTGTGATACATAAGCTGTCTGTGATACATAACCTGTCTGTGATATATAATCTGTCTGTGATGCATAACCTGTCTGTGATGCATAACCTGTCTGTGATATATAACATGTCTGTGATACATAAGCTGTCTGTGATACATAACCTGTCTGTGATACATAACCTGTCTGTGATACATAACCTGTCTGTGATACATAATCTGTCGGTGATGCATAACCTGTCTGTGATACACAACTGTCTGTGACACACACTCTGTCTGCGATATACAATCTATCGATAATACACACAACATGTCTGTGACACACAACCAGTCGGTGACCTACAAACTGTCTCTTTACACAACATGTCGTGACCTACCACATGTCTGTGACACCCTACCTGTCTTTGACACACAACCTGTCCGTGCCACACAACCTGTCTGTGACACACAACCTGTCTGCGATATACAACTGTCTGTTATACACAATCTATCGATAATACACACAACATATCTGTGACACACAACCTGTCTGTGACACACAACCAGTTGGTGACCTACAAACTGTCTCTTTACACAACATGTCAGTGACCTACCACATGTCTGTGACACCCTACCTGTCTTTGACACACAACCTGTCCGTGCCACACAACCTGTCTGTGCCACACAACCTGTCTGTGACGTGTAAACTGTCTGTGTTACACAATCTGTTGTTAGCACACAACCTGTCTGTGTAAAACAAGCTGTTTGTAATTCCTAACCTGTGTGTGTCACACAACCTGTCTGTGTAAAACAACCTGTTTGTTACTCCTAACCTGTGTGTGTCACACAACCTGTCTGTGACACTCAACCTGTCTGTGTCACATAGCCTGTCTATGTCGGACACCCTGTCTGTGACACAACCTGTTATTGACCCACAACCTATCTGTTTATCATCATCATTTTTTGACATCTTCTAGCCGCTCACGACCCTGACATTCACCCCTTCCCTTTTACTGACACTCCCTGATAAAAGTCAAGTCTACTATCGTTATTGTCTGCAGTCAAATATCATACAATTAGGTGTAAGATGTCGCTAAAGCTGCCTCGGTGTGCAATGAGATTATATACACAATCAACAATTATCTGAAAAGGCACCCATATTTAGTTGTAACTGGCAACCTCAGTGCAAATTATATCAAGACCTGTCACAAGTCTGTCACTAAAGCTACTTCAAACTTAATGTATGGTACTTCAATATCTGAGAATGACAACATGTGACCTGTAGTCTATCTAAGGCCCAGTTTATGAGAATGACAACCTGTGACCTGCAATCTATCTAAGGTCTAATATATGAGAATGACAATATGTGACATCTAACCTATCTAAGGCCCAATATCTGAAAATTACAACATGTGACCTCTAATCTTTTCAAGGCCAAATATATGAGAATGACAACATGTGACTTTAGTATATCTATGGCCCAATATCTGAAAATTACAGCATGTGACATCTAATCTATTCAAGGCCCAATATTTGAGAATGACAACATGTGACATCTAATCTATCTAAGGCCCAATATTTGAGAATGACAACAAGTGACATCTAATCTATCTAAGGCCCAATATAAGAGAATGACATCTTTTGACCTTAAGTATATATAAGGCCCAATATCTAAGAATGACAACATGTGACTTCTAATCTATCTATGGCCCAGTATAAGAGAATGACATCTTGTGACCTTTAGTATATCTAAGGCCCAATATTTGAGAATGACAACATGTGACATCTAATCTATTTAAGACCCAATATATGAGAATGACAATATGTGACATCTAATCTATCTAAGGCCCAATATCTGAAAATTGCAACATGTGACCTCT
Organism: Candidula unifasciata; assembly: GCA_905116865.2. NCBI lineage: Eukaryota > Metazoa > Mollusca > Gastropoda > Stylommatophora > Geomitridae > Candidula > Candidula unifasciata. The sequence goes on from CAJHNH020000566.1 coordinate 195,473, forward strand.
AATCTATCTATTGTCTAGTATAAGAGAATGACATCTTGTGAGTCTATCTATGGCCCAATATCTGAAAATGACAACATGTGACATCTAATCTATTCAAGGCCCAATATTTGAGAATGATAACATGTGACATCTAATCTATTCAAGGCCCAATATTTGAGAATGACAACATGTGACATCTAATCTATCTAAGGCCCAATATTTGAGAATGACAACATGTGACATCCAATCTATTTAAGGCCCAATATTTAAGAATGACAACATGTGACATCTAATCTATTTAAGGCCCAGTATCTGAAAATTACAACATGTGACCTCTAATCTATTTATGGCCCAGTATAAGAGAGTGACATCTTGTGACCTTTAGTATATCTAAGGCCCAATATCTGGGAATGACAACATGTGACTTCTAATCTATCTATGGCCCAGTATAAGAGAATGACATCTTGTGACCTTTAGTCTGTCTAAGGCCAAATATTTAAGAATGACATCTTGTGACTTTTAGTCTATCTATGGCCCAATATCTGAAAATTACAACATATGACATCTAATCTATACAAGGCCCAATATATAATGACAACATGTGACCTTAGTAAATCTATGGCCCAATATCTGAAAATTACAACATGTAACATCTAATCTATTCAAGGCCCAATATTCGGGAGTGACAACATGTGACATCTAATGTATCTAAGGCCCAATATTTGAGAATGACAACATGTGACATCTAATCTATCTAAGGCCCAATATTTGAGAATGACAACATGTGACATCTAATCTATTCAAGGCCCAATATTTAAGAATGACAACATGTGACATCTAATCTATTTAAGGCCCAGTATCTGAAAATTACAACATGTGACCTCTAATCTATCTATGGCCCAGTATAAGAGAGTGACATCTTGTGACCTTTAGTATATCTAAGGCCCAATATCTGGGAATGACAACATGTGACTTCTAATCTATCTATGGCCCAGTATAAGAGAATGACATCTTGTGACCTTTAGTCTGTCTAAGGCCAAATATTTAAGAATGACATCTTGTGACTTTTAGTCTATCTATGGCCCAATATCTGAAAATTACAACATATGACATCTAATCTATACAAGGCCCAATATATAATGACAACATGTGACCTTAGTAAATCTATGGCCCAATATCTGAAAATTACAACATGTGACATCTAATCTATTCAAGGCCCAATATTTGAGAATGACAACATGTGACATCTAATGTATCTAAGGCCCAATATTTGAGAATGACAACATGTGACATCTAATCTATCTAAGGCCCAATATTTGAGAATGACAACATGTGACATCTAATCTATTCAAGGCCCAATATTTAAGAATGACAACATGTGACATCTAATCTATTCAAGGCCCAATATTTAAGAATGACAACATGTGACATCTAATCTATCTAAGGCCCAATATTTGAGAATGACAACATGTGACATCTAATCTATTCAAGGCCCAATATTTAAGAATGACAACATGTGACATCTAATCTATTAAATGCCTAATATATAATGACAACATGTGACCTTAGTATATCTATGGCCCAATATCTGAAAATTACAACATGTGACATCTAATCTATTCAAGGCCCAATATTTGAGAATGACAACATGTCACATCTAATGTATCTAAGGCCCAATATTTGAGAATGACAACATGTGACATCTAATCTATCTAAGGCCCAATATTTGAGAATGACAACATGTGACATCCAATTTATTTAAGGCCCAATATTTAAGAATGACAACATGTGACATCTAATCTATTTAAGGCCCAATATCTGAAAATTACTACATGTGACCTCTAATCTATCTATGGCCCAGTATAAGAGAGTGACATCTTGTGACCTTTAGTATATCTAAGGCCCAATATCTGGGAATGACAACATGTGACTTCTAATCTATCTATGGCCCAGTATAAGAGAATGACATCTTGTGACCTTTAGTCTGTCTAAGGCCAAATATTTAAGAATGACATCTTGTGACTTTTAGTCTATCTATGGCCCAATATCTGAAAATTACAACATGTGACATCTAATCTATTCAAGGCCCAATATTTGAGAATGACAACATGTGACATCTAATGTATCTAAGGCCCAATATTTGAGAATGACAACATGTGACATCTAATCTATCTAAGGCCCAATATTTGAGAATGACAACATTTGACATATAATCTATTCAAGGCCCAATATTTAAGAATGACAACATGTGACATATAATCTATTCAAGGCCCAATATTTAAGAATGACAACATGTGACATCTAATCTATCTAAGGCCCAATATTTGAGAATGACAACATGTGACATCTAATCTATTCAAGGCCCAATATTTAAGAATGACAACATGTGACATCTAATCTATTCAGTGCCCAATATATAATGACAACATGTGACCTTAGATGACAACATGTGACATCTAATGTATCTAAGGCCCAATATTTGAGAATGACAACATGTGACATCTAATCTATCTAAGGCCCAATATTTGAGAATGACAACAGGTGACATCTAATCTATTCAAGGCCCAATATTTAAGAATGACAACATGTGACATCTAATCTATTTAAGGCCCAATATCTGAAAATTACATGTGACCTCTAATCTATCTATGGCCCAGTATATAAGAATGACATCTTGTGACCTTCAGTATATCTAAGGCCCAATATCTTAGAATGACAACATGTGTATCTAATCTATCTATGGCCCAGTATAAGGGAATGACATCTTGTGACCATCCAAATATTTAAGAATGAATGTATCTAAGGCCCAATATTTGAGAATGACAACATGTGACATCTAATCTATTCAAGGCCCAATATTTAAGAATAGTCTATCTATGGCCCAATATCTGAAAATTACAACATGTGACATCTAATCTATTCAAGGCCTAATATTTGAGAATGACAACATGTGACATCCAATGTATCTAAGGCCCAATATTTGAGAATGACAACATGTGACATCTAATCTATTCAAGGCCCAATATTTAAGAATGACAACATGTGACATCTAATCTATTCAAGGCCCAATATTTAAGAATGACAACATGTGACATCTAATCTATCTAAGGCCCAATATTTGAGAATGACAACATGTGACATCTAATCTATTCAAGGTCCAATATTTAAGAATGACAACATGTGACATCTAATCTATTCAATGCCCAATATATAATGACAACATGTGACCTTAGTATATCTATGGCCCAATATCTGAAAATTACAACATGTGACATCTAATCTATTCAAGGCCCAATATTTGAGAATGACAACATGTCACATCTAATGTATCTAAGGCCCAATATTTGAGAATGACAACATGTGACATCTAATCTATCTAAGGCCCAATATTTGAGAATGACAACATGTGACATCCAATCTATTTAAGGCCCAATATTTAAGAATGACAACATGTGCCATCTAATCTATTTAAGGCCAAATATCTGAAAATTACAACATGTGACCTCTATTCTTTCTATGGCCCAGTATAAGAGAGTGACATCTTGTGAACTTTAGTATATCTAAGGCCCAATATCTGGGAATGACAACATGTGACTTCTAATCTATCTATGGCCCAGTATAAGAGAATGACATCTTGTGACCTTTAGTCTGTCTAAGGCCAAATATTTAAGAATGACATCTTGTGACTTTTAGTCTATCTATGGCCCAATATCTGAAAATTACAACATGTGACATCTAATCTATTCAAGGCCCAATATTTGAGAATGACAACATGTGACATCTAATGTATCTAAGGCCCAATATTTGAGAATGACAACATTTGACATCTAATCTATTCAAGGCCCAATATTTGAGAATGACAACATTTGACATCTAATCTATTCAAGGCCCAATATTTGAGAATGACAACAGGTGACATCTAATCTATTCAAGGCCCAATATTTAAGAATGACAACATGTGACATCTAATCTATTTAAGGCCCAATATCTGAAAATTACATGTGACCTCTAATCTATCTATGGCCCAGTATATAAGAATGACATCTTGTGACCTTCAGTATATCTTAGGCCCAATATCTTAGAATGACAACATGTGTATCTAATCTATCTATGGCCCAGTATAAGAGAATGACAACTTGTGACCTTAGTCTATCTAAGGCGCAATATCTGAGAATTGGGGCCGCGTTAGTGCAGTCAATAAGAGGCTTTTAAAGCCAGCTGCGACTCGCTGCAGCCCACGGTCGGAGTTCGAAACCGGGCGGTGCCCGGGGTTCACCCAGCCTCTAGGAAATGGGTACCATTGTTGACACTCTTGGGTGAATGGGAGAACGTCGGTGTAGCTACAGAGTTACGTGTGAACGGCGACACAGGCGGACAATTTCTTATCAGCTGTCGATACTGGTGACAGAGCCCTTATGGTTTATAACCGTGTACATCTCACATCTCCCAACTTTACCTTTGTTTTTGTTTTAAATCTGAGAATTACATGTGATCTCTAATCTATCTATGGCCCAGTATATGAGAATGACATGTGACCTTCAGTCTGTCTAAGGCCCAATATATAAACATGACAACCGGTGATCTCTAGTCTATGACCCAGTATACGAAAATAACATTTGTGACCCATAGTCTATTCAAGGAATAATATATGACATTGATTACCTGTGACCTCTAGCCAGTCGAAGGTTTTCAGTTGATAAGAATGATAAACTGTGATCTCTAGTCTATGTATGGCCCAATATATGAAAATGACATTATGTGACATCTAGTCTATTTAAGGCACAGTATCTGACAATGACAACGTGACATATTGTCTATCTATAGCGCGATATAGGAGAATGACAACATGTGACCTCTAGTCTACCTATGGCCCAGTATATAAGAATGACATTTTGTGACCTCTAGTCTACCTATGGCCCAATATATAAGAATGACATCTTGTGACTCAAAGGTATGATTAGGATGCTCATGATGGGTCATGTCATTTCTTCTTATTTCACCATTATTGTTGAAAATGTCAGAGTATATACTACAAAAAATTTTGCCGTTTGACGAGAGTACTCTGGTAAAAAAAACACACACACAAAGAGAACCCTGCTTGAGAAACAAAATGAACAGAGAGCATGTAGATGACCACACAAATGAAGGTCAAGTGGCATTAGGAACAGTCTTAAAGAAATGAAGTTCAAGTCAGAGTCCTATGGGAGACAGCGGTAGCAGCAACGGGAGCAAGTCATATCAACCCATAATCTCACCTTGAACCTGAGATCTTCCACCCAAATAGAGTATCTATATATAACTTTACCTACTTGTCAGGAGTACCAGACGGTTCTAGATTTGATGAGACAGATTATTCTAGCCACAGATTTGGCTCATCATTTGGGAATTGTCAAGGAGCAGGAGCAGCTAGCAGAACGTGAGTATTGTTTGCTGAGAATGCTAACAGAATGTGAGTATTGTTGCTGAGAATGCTAACAGAAGGTGAGTATTGTTTGCTGAGAATGCTAATAGAACGTGAGTATTGTTGCTGAGAATGCTAACAGAGTGTGAGTATTTTGCTGAGACTGCTGACAGAATTTACGTATTACTGCCAAGACTGCTGACAGCACTTGAGTATTGTTTGCTGAGACTGCTGGTAAGTATTAGTGTTGATAAAGCTAACAAAACGTGAGTATTGTCGGCTGAGTAGGGCGAAGGATTGTAACTGTCGTAGCTAAGTCAGAGGCAAGGATAGCAACTGGCATAGCTAAGTCAGGTCAAGAATAGTAACTGCCATAGCTAAGTCAGCTACAAGTTTAAACAGGCGATCAACATCATGACACAGGGGTACTAACAATAAGTGCTCCGTTCTACGTCTAACTCAAACCTGAGCCCAAAGAATCTCAGCGCAGTGCGCGAACCCGTAACACCGGCGAGGATCCTAAAATACTTTGGGTAGATTCATAGCTCTAACTTTGGCACAGGCAGCGCCGATCGGCAACTCTTTTCGATTTCCAACTGCCAATGGATTTTTTTTAGAAGGGCCGAATGTCAGACCGGGTCTGCGTGCCCAATTTGTAACCCTTTGAAAAATAAGTTTGTTTGTTCGTTCGTTCGTACATTCTGATCTTACAAGCACACATCTATCAAACCACAGTTCCATGTTATCAGTAATGCATGATATGGGGTATATACATTTATATAATGAGATATTGCATACATGCATCATTTCCACACAATTATAATCACTCAAAAATACATACATACACATGCACACATACTCTTACATGCCCTTACATACACACACACTCATACGTACGCCCTCATACAAATACATTCATGCACTCATGCTCATACAGAAACATACATACCCCTACACTCGTGCGTACACCTAAATAAACTCATACATACACAAGCACACATCCATACACGTGCATGTATCCACACACACCCACTCTCATGATCCATGCAGAAACATTTACACAAACACTCATATGTCTACAAACATAACACCAGCGCACCTACATACATTCATGCATACAAACTCATTTTTACATGTACACAAAATGATGCCCACATCTGATTACATATGCCTACATCTGATTACATATGCATACATACACTCAAATTAATACAACCACAAACACCAATACATACACACGCTTATATATATTCCTCCACACACAAACTCCTATACATACACAATCGGGTCATCATATACAATAACCCATACACACACAAACACCCAATACATATACAACCCTATAAATACACAAAAACCCAATCATACACTATCACCCATACATAATCAATAATACTGTAATCCGCTCGTGGGCTTTCACGGCTCCGTTTGGAGGGAGAGTTGTGAAGGAAGTTTCTGGAGCTTTTGCAGTAACTACAAGTAGTCTGACTATGGAGGTCATGGCTGTGATTAAAGCAGTAACATGGCTAGAGACACACGCTTTCTCAGTGACTCTTATGCCCAGGAAGATAGAGAAGGGCTGGGTCCGAAGGCAGTGGCTGGTGGCTCTACAGAATTTACGGCTGACAAGGATTAGTTTCTTTTTCGTGCCAGGATATGTGGGGGTACAAGAAAATGAGCTAGCTGATAGGCTTGCAGGTACGGCTACGGTGAAAGCCAGACAAGCCATAAACCAGGCTGATATAATGAATGCTCTTAGATAGTTAAGACGTTTGCGTGAACCACCTGAGAACTGTGAATATGCAACCATGGTCAGACTGCAAGAACAACATTTTAAACTGGGTGTCGCAAAAACAAAACAAAAACACACACACACTACGCGGGTATCCAAAGAAGAAGAAAAAAACCAACACAGAACAGCTAACCGCTGTGGGATTTACTGAGGAGGGGATCCGAGCACTTGTGGACTGGGTGGTTCGACTTGCAATGAGGATAATTTGCCAACTAACTAACTAACTAACCAGCTAAGCCATACTCAAACACCCATATATCTGCAAACAGTTTCACATACTCATATTTCACTGATACTCTTTAATTAATCATAAATGAAGAAGCTCTGCAAATAGGCGACATGTTATACCCAGGTGTAATGGAAGGTCATTAACATATCTGGCAGGAAACAACGGTCCTAGTATTAAGCCTAGAAATAGGCTGATATTTAGCTGTGTGGGTTTTGAAAGACGGTTTTTGAAGGAAACTACTTGCCGTTGATCTGACCAAAATGACTATTAAATATACTAAAGTTTTGTTGGCTTTTAAAATAATTAATTTGCTAATTAAAATATACTGTATCAACCAATTCAAAGGCTTTCTGAAAATCTGGAAAGACAACTCCATAAATTGTGCCCCTATTGATGTTAACATGCCTATTGTTTGCTATTGTTGTCAAAGCTGTATAAGCCGAGTATTTAGGCCTGAACCCTCGTTGACAATAGATTAAATGTAGTGATTTATACAGAATATGAACCTATACGAAAGATGATAATATGCTAATGTTGATATCAACAGGAGGACACTTTGAGAAAACCAGCTCCAGGGACAAAACTTTACTGCTATGTCTGCTGATGACAGCCTGTGATTTGTCTGACCAAACCAAGAATTGGCACAACACAAAACACAGCGCTGTAAGTGTTTTTTTTTTTTTCTGTCGGACAAACATTTGTCAGTTTTTGTTAGATCAGTCGAATATCTATGTCTTGTTATCTGTCAGTCAAAAGTCTATGTCTTGTCTTCTTTCAATCAGAAGTGTATACTTTTTTTTTTTTTTGTCTTAAGTTAGTGAGATATGTATAAGTTCTGTCTTCTGTCAGTTAGATGTCTTATGGAAATGTGTATAGGTTATCTTTTTCAGTCAGATATCTGTAAGTTCTGTCTTCAACCAGTCATATGTATATAAGTTCTGTCTTCTGTCAGTCAACTGTGTATAAATTTTGTTTTCTGTCCGACCGATTTGTATAGGTTTTGTCTTCTGTCAGTCAGACGTGTATAATGTCTGTCTTCAGTCCGTCATATGTGTGAAAGTTATCTTCTGTCATTCATATGTCTATAAATTTTTTCTATCAGTCATACGTGATTAAGTTCCGTCTTCTATTAGGTGTGTATAAGTTTTGTCTTCTATCAGTCATTTGTGAATAAGTTCTGTTTTCTGTCAGTCAGACGTGTATAAGCTATGTCTTTCCGTCAGGCAGATTTGTTTAGGTTTTGTCTTCTGTCAATCAGATATAATTAAGTTTTGTTTTCTGTCTGTCAAGTGTCTTCTGGGCAGGTGTATAAGTTATCTTCTATCAGCCAAATGTCTATAGATTTTGTCTTCTTTCAGTCTAATGGGATCAGGTCTTCTCTCAGTCAGATGTATATAAGCTCTGTCTTCTGTCAGTCAAATGTGTATAAGTTATGTCTTCTATCAGTCATATGTGTATAGGTTCTATCTTCTGTCAGTCATATGTAAATAGGGTCTGTCTTCAATCAGTCATATGTAAATAAGCTATGTCTTCAGTCAGTCAGATGTATATAAATTATATCTTCTGTATGTCAAATGTGTATAAGTTTGACTTTTTGTCAGTCAGATGTGTAAAATTTCGGTCTTCGGTCAGTACTTGTGTATAAGTTCTGTCAGTCAGATGTATATAAGTCATATCTTCTCAGTCAAATGTGTATAAGTTTTTTTTTCTGTCAGTCATATTTGCATAGGTTTTGTTTTCTGTCAGTCAGATGTGTATAAGTTCTGCCTTCAGTCAGTCAGAGGTCTATAGGTTTTGTCTTCTGTCAGTCAGATGTGTATAAGTTATGTTTTCTGTCAGTCAGATGTGTTTGCCTTGTCCTCTGTCAGTTAGATGTGAATAGGTTCTGTCTTCTGTCAGTCATTTGTGTCTGTTCTGTCTTTAATCAGTCATATCAGTCAGTATTGTGAGTATAAGTTCTGTCTTCAGTCAGATGTATTTGTCTCGTCTTCTGTCAGTCAGATGTCTAGAAGTTCTGCCTTCAGTCACTTAGAGGTCTATAGGTTTTGGCAGTCAGAGGTGTTTAAATTGTCTCTTCTGTCAGTCAAATGTGTGTTGTTTGTCTTCTGTCAGTCAGATGTGTTTGAGCGTTGTTTTCTGTTAGTCCTATATGTTCGTTTCGTCTGTTGTCAGTCAGATGTGTGCAAAATGTGACCTCTGTCAGTCAGATGTCAATAAGTTGTGTCTTCCTTCAGTCAGACATGTGTAGGCATTGCATAAGACGAGTGTAATTGTTATTAGGGCTGTACCGAATATTCGCTTCGGGGCCGAATAGTGGACCTATTGACTGACTATTTGGTATTCGGCCGAATAGTTGCGGTTTGGCTGAATACGAATTGTAGTATTACCTTACACCCGCTTCGTCATACAAGACCTTAATACTGACAACATGGAACGATTGGTTTTTAGCTGAAAACTAATGCAGCTTTCATGCATTAACTAAGCTGACAGTGACAATTTCCAAGTTTAGTTACATGTTGTAATACTTAGGTTCTTTCATTCCTAGTTATTAGTTACCACAGACTGACTGAAGGATGAAAAACATGAAATGTTTTTAAATGTTTACCATTCTGTACGAATACTAACTAAATAGGGAAAGAATATAAACTCCGGCCACATCCAAGTCGAAAATATGAAAATCAAACGGATGGAAACATATAAATACATGGGCGCAAACTTCAACTGCTCCAACATGCCGAGAGAAGAAATGCAATCTAGAATACAATCTAGAAAAAAAATATACTATGCCCTTCAACATTTTGCTAAAGTCAAAGTATCAGTCTTTCAACACCAAGATCAAAATATATAAAACGTTGATAAGACCAGTCGTTTTATATGACTCTGAAACGTGGAGCAGAAATAAAAAAGATGAAGCATTATTACAGGTTTTTGGAAACAGTCTTACGACAAATCTTTGGACCTATCAAAGATGCTAACAGCGGGAAATCGGGAGTGAGAAGCAACAACGTAACACATAATCTGTTTAAATAATCATTGATCACTAGCATCATGAGGGCTAACAGACTCAAATGGTTAGGGCATATTAAAAGAATGTCAGATGACAGAGAAGTAAAAACTGTATACACCTGAGAAAGGAATGAGCGTAGACCACGAGGCAGACAAAAAAAGAAGTTCGAGAGATAATGTCCAGCCAGACCTGCAAACAACTGGTGTCACAAATTGTGAAGAAAAGGCCAGCCAGAGAGATGAATAGAGACGAGTGGTATCTGCAGCAGTAAACCTCAAGAGCCCAAAATGCTAAAGAAGAAGATGACTATTCTGTGCTACTTTATGTGAAGTAAAAGTTCAGCGTACATTTGACATCGTGAATGTTTTTTTTTTAAAGATATATTTTATACACTATACACTATTCGTATTCGTATTCGGCCGAATAATTGGTCCCGTTATTCGTATTCGACCGAATAGTAAAAATCACTATTCGGTACAGCCCTAATTGTTATATTAAACATTCTGAGGTATGCGTTCAGCGAGATACATATCCCACCTTCCAAGTATCTAGGGGAGATACATAGCCCACCTTCCAAGTATCAAGGGGAGATACATAGCCCACCTGCCAAGTATCTAGGGGAGATACATAGCCCACCTGCCAAGTATCTAGGGAGATACATAGCCCACCTGACAAGTATCTACGGGAGATACATAGCCCACCTGCCAAGTATCTAGGGGAGATACATAACCCACCTGCCAAGTATCTAGGGAAGATATATAGCCCACCTGCCAAGTATCTAGGGGAGATACATAGCCCACCTGCCAAGTATCTAGTGGAGATACAAAGCCCACCAGCCAAGTATTTAGGGGAGATACATTGCCCACCTGCCAATTATCTAGGGGAGATACATAGCCCACCTGCCAAGTATCTAGGGGAGATACATAGCCCACCTGCCAAGTATCTAGGGGAGATACATAGCCCACCTGCCAAGTATCTAGGAGATATGTCGATAAATATCGGTCCTCCACAGATACGCACAGGATTCCCTTAGACGATGAACCATGGCTGTCCGATCTTATTGATATGACACATACTGATAGTGATTATTACTAGAGTAAAGGAACGTTAACCGAACAGGAACAAAACAATAAGACACAAGATGCATTAGGGAGCATGTTTCTTGTATGGGTTAATTGATGGTTTTCATGTTTCTGAGTATGTATTTCTGTCTTGTACAAATTCAGCTAGTAATATTTCAGTCTGATGGTTTCATATGTCTTGTCTTTACCTATGTGACCCTCCTATTCATCAATTTGCTTCAGCACATCTAGTTCTCATCTTTTTTTTTAGACGTAATATAACTGTCTATAATTTGGACAAATCATGAAATCTTGTTTGACTTCATGTTCTTCTCATTTGTTAGCACTTGTGTTATTTGTTAAACGTCTTCATCTTTTATTTCTTGTTCTGCTTTCATTTTGAATTCTGAAGATTCTTGCTGGTGTAGCACAGCTCTCTTCTTTGTGGCGTACGTTGATGTCACACCCAGGTTCGTCTTTAGGTTTGCTACCGGAGGTGTCGATTGGAAGGTTAAAGACGAGGAGAAAGATGGTCGTTCGATAGTGGTGGTGATTATGATGATGATGTCTTGCTAGCTGCATGCCTTTCACGTGACTCTGGTGTTTGTACAATAAAATGGCTGGAAACAACAGTTCTCGTCTATGCTGTCTTTATTGTGATACTTCAACAATGTCACAAATATATCAATGATATTCTGAATAGCGCTGTGTTCTCTCTATGGCTAAATACTCTTAGGTTCGCTTTGTGTTCTTCATCTTTAGTTACTTTGTTAACTGGTTCTAGTGTCTGTTACTGCCACCTGGCTTCTAGTGCTGTTTGGTATTAACAGCTTGATCGCCGACTCTAACATCTCTATAGTGTTCATAATGTGTCTCTGTTAACCATGGATCCATGAATCTTGTGTATCGTCTCTGTGGCTCGATGTCTTGTTTAATGTCTGCTCTCTGGTGACTGTCTTCGAGGTTCCATATGAACGGCTGCTCTCCTTTCAGTGTTGAGCTGGCATCGAGAATCATTGAGACTAGTCGCTCGTCCTCTGAGTCTCAACGACTGAAGGCTTCTAGTGTTGGGCTACCATCTCTACCACTGAAAGCTGTCTTGAGAGTCCATGTGACTGGCCTCTCCTCTCTTGAGTCTTGTGGACTGAAAAATTGCTAAAGTGCTTTGTTACTCGCTATTTATACTTGGATGCTGGAATGCTAGGTATTTGTTTTCTTATTGCTTTGTCTGCTTCTAGAATATTCTAGTACCCCTCAACTTGTTTACTAGGTACGTTTTCGCGTGGGATTTTCTAAAAATATCTAAAGTGCATCGGATTTCATCATCCTATTCTTCGCAGATATAGTAGTTAAACTAACAATTGAGGTCATAGAAGCTTCTAAAAAAACAAGGACAATTGTGTCTGCTTTGATAGGGCACGACAACAAGGTATTTACTAGTGAGACAAGGTTGGGTCACATTTCGCATTTCAAAACTTCTAGAAAGAAGGCCAAGACCAGACAACCTCAGTTTGATGTCAATAGCTTGTTTTGGCGGGAAAAGAAGACTCTGGATAGGGGAATGTCAAGGCTGCCAAAACTCGTTGATTTTCAGTACACCATAACTCTGCGTAATAACCCATTTCCTACAAACAAGTAATGACTTAACTCTGTTACACTGGGCTGATTCTGTGTTCAGGTCTACATCATCTTCTTCGCGGAGGACATTTTTCTCAGTTAGTTTGTTCGAGTTGATCACATCATCTTTAAATGTATGACCATTAATCTCTGGTTCTACTTTATCTTTTTTTTCTGGGTCATCTTTGTATGGTATTCTGGACAGCAGGTCTGCACATGTATTCTGAGTTCAACTATGTACTCTATTCTGGTGCTGTATCCTTGTAGGTTCAGTGCCTATGTAATTATTTTTCTGTTCTTGACTGGTGCTTCTAACAAAGACTTCAGTGGTATACGGTTGTCTTGGTTACAAAGCTCGCATTGGGTAGATAATTGTTGAATTTCTGCAGGGTATATTTAATTGAGAAGGCTTTTTCCTCTATCCCAACCATTTTCTCTGGTTAGTGCAGCCTGTGTGACATGAAGTAGATTGGATTCTCATTCTTGATTCCAGGTACAGGAGACATCTCTTCTTCTGAACATAGTTGTGTTAGACAAGCTCTAATGCCTGTCAGATGTAACTATGTGTACCACAAGTTCTTGGTTTATATCTAAATTTGCTAACATTTGAACTACTTTCAGACTATTTTCAAAATAGTCAAATACTCTTTAGCAATCTTCTGTTTACATGAATCTGGTGTATTATTTCTTCGTCAGGCCGATTACTGATTTTGCGATTTGTGAGGCGTTTGGAATTAAACATCTGTAGTATCCTCATATCCCGATGAATCCTCTAACCGTTCTCACTATTGTTGACTTCCCTACCATGAACTACAGGATCAAGATCTGGAGGGCTTGTGCACACCTCAAGATAAGCTCAGATCTGAAGCACCCTTTCCACCACATGCTCTTCAGGAAAAGGGGCAATAGGCTTAAAAGGGGCAAATTCTGGCTGGGTAAGGCAGAGGATGACATGCAGGTTTGCAGCCTTACAAACATACATCCAGGTTAGGAGTGGATACTAGCGTCTAAAGCGCCAAATCTCACATTCTCATGTGTCGTGACGCTCGATAGGAATTGTTGGAAGCAGAATCCACCTGTTGTCAATGCCGAGGTATGCGCGCTTATCGGTAACAACTCAGATGAAACAGATGTGATGATCTTCACAGACGGGTCCGTTATACGAAGACATAAGAAAGAGTGCATGGGCATTTACAGCTCGCTCTTCAGACAGAATAGTTAAGGAAGCCAGCGATGCCTTCTCCATGACCACCAGCAGCATGACGATGGAGGTGATAGAGGTGACACCGGCTTTCATGTGGCTGGGATCACAGGACTATTCCCGTGTGTGTGTGTGTGTGTGTGTGTGTGTGTGTGTGTGTGTGTGTGTGTGTGTGTGTGTGTGTGTGTGTGCGTGCGTGTGGGTGGGTGGGTGGGGTGATTCCTTGAGCGATTCCTTGAGCATGATCCTGCGGGTCGAGGCAGGCTGGTTACGCAGACAGTGGTTTGAGTCGTTGCAAAATTCTCGTCTGTGTGTGCAGTTACTTTCATATTCGTCCCAGGGCACGCAGGCGTTGTTGATAATGAGAGAGCTAATGGACTGGCAGGCGCTGCATTATTTGAAGATGGATCACGCAGACATTGTCGTTGCCCTCAGAGAGATAGGACGTTCAGAGGATGTTGGAAGCAACGTGTCCACATCACTGCTAAGAATACGTGAATTGAGAGTAAAGATCGGCACAGCCAAGCATGAGAAGCACACTGGACGCACACGAAGTCTTGTTAACCAGCTTGGGACTGGTACTATTAACCGCACGACGCTGATGAATATGTTGAGAGGGAAATCTGAGCGCCTATGGGTGTGTACGGAGTTCTAAGAAGATGATCGCTTTTTTTAAAACTCATATCTAGTGACATGAATGCACCATCAGTCTGATCTTGCTTCAAACGTTGTAAAATATATTGATTTGTTCAACAGTCTCAAAATATCCTCGATTTCTGGCAGTGGATATGAAATGCTCTTGATTATTGACCTGTGCGATGTCCATGTACCTCACACAACTTGTACTGCGCCTGTCTTACATATACCTCACACAGCTTGTACTGCGCCTGTCTTACATGTACCTCACACAACTTGTACTGCGCCTGTCTTACATGTACCTCACACAACTTTTACTGTGCCTGTCTTACACGTACCCCAAACCGGTCAAGCTATTCTTCAAGTATTCTTCTTAATGTTGTGTGTGCATATACTATACCTCCAATGGGCTTAACCCTTTACATATCAATATACTTTTTTATCCACCCCCCCCCCCCTTCCCCTACCACTTTCCTCCAGCAAACAGGACTCTCACTGAACCTGATGACTGTTATGCCCAGCACATGATGATGTGTAATTTATAGGTTGTATGCCTAACATAAACAATATATTTCACACATCATTTTAAGCATATTAAATATTTCGTTATTTCGATAGTCAAAATAAAATCTTTGAGAGCCATCTTTCTTAGTAACAGTAACTATGGGTGATTACCAAGGTGATCTGAATCTAGGGATTATTCCTGCCTCCAGCATGTCTTCTATAGCGTTCTACCCTATTTATCAGTTCTTTAATGTAGTTCTGTATGGTTTCAGGTGATTGGTTCATGATCTCCCGTGTCTGTTTCCATCCGCACACTTTCTGTTCTCTTTGTCATTTCAGACAAAATCATAGTGGTATTTCACCACAAACCACTGCAGTGTTGACTTTTATTTGGGGTTTGATTTTAACTGTTTCGGAAACTCTTCTTTTCTCTCATCATTGACACGTAGATCTCGTCCACTGTTTAGGTTAATAATCTCCTCTTGAGACTGCTTAATATATTGGATTGGCACCTTTCCGTCTTTCCAGTGTTATATTGCGCTATGAGGAGACATTGGACTCACAGCCCATGGCTATGGCGAGTGTGATAGCAAGACACGCCCGTGTCAAGAAAAGTCTTCCACAATGATAGCATAGGATTTAAGGACCATTGTTGTCAACATTTGTGTTTAATCCTGCAATCTTTTCTTCCTTCACTATCATTCCCTTCCTGATATGCCCTTTTCACACAAAACGGTCCATGGCATTTAGTTCTCATGAGTCCACCTTAAGGGGTCACTACATGGAATTTTTTGTTAATTTGTGACAAAAATATCACTTTTTCAATTAGTTCGTTTTTGTAAAGTTCGACATTCGTAGAATAGATTACATACAAGATTTGTGTCATTTGTGAACAATATAGCGTTGAAAAGTTGATGCTAAAGACACCACCCCATGTATTTTTTTGGGATAAAATAAATTTTGTACCACAAAATAGCAATGTTTGACTCATAGCAACAGCTGTTTCCAAATATTATTATAGGGCATGTTATATATCATTTTTACCGCCGTCCAAATACCTTTTCATTTCTCTATATACGGAAGCACCTGCGAGCTTTGCCGACAATATACGAAACTAATAGAATCATAGCCATACCAACATTTCATTGGCTCTATTATTTGGCAGCATTTGATTGGTACCTATAAGACATTTCCTTGACGACGAATATCATACGCAGGCGCAGAGCGTGGGTTTCCCCAATGTTTGTTGTTGTGCTGATTCATCTCCATCGCATTTTGAAGTTCTGACGGCTGGTGTTTTAATTAAGATTATTATATACGCTTTCATTATGACAAGAAAAGGATTTGTGTTTGGACAAAAAAAGAGATATAAAAAGCCTAGAGGAATTCATGCAAGGAAACTTAGGGAATCTTTGAATCTGAGGTAATTTTTCTACCTCTAAAATTAAATTTATGATGTCGTTTTCACGTTTCGCTTTTATTTCGTCTCGATCACCATTAAATTAATGCCATGCTGGTAATGTGATCGATGCTAATTTAATGCTTCTTTTATTTTTGTGTTCCAGCTCTACTTTGGAAAATGAAGCAGGGAGTGTTAGGTGGATTCTTCCACATGATGAGCACTGACAAGGCACCCAACCACAGACTCTGTCCAGAGGGTGAAAATTCTTGGTGTCCCTTCCAGAGAGCCATGAAGACAGGTTTGCACCAAAAACATCGGCCAACATTTTCCTCGCAAGTTGGCAGCATCATCTACCCTGTTGTGAAAAGGTTGACAGACCCAGATCTTCTTCAACGCTGTGCTAAAATGAGCACTCAGAATGCCAATAAAAGCTTTAATGCATTGATTTGGCAGCGCTGTCCTAAAACAACATTTGCTTCGATGTCAGCAGTGGAGACAGCAACTTCCCTTGCCACTCTGTCTTTCAACTGTGGTCCTATAGGCCTGAAAATGGTATTTGACCAAATGGGACTGGAATGGGGACTTACAAACAACTTGTATGCTACAAGAATGCTGAAGAGAAAGTATTATGATTCCAAAAAACAAACGTTAAGTCTTTCGAAGTGGAAGAGGAAAAACCAGAAAAAACGGCGACTCGAACAAGAACACCAGCATGATGTAACAGAAGGCATAACCTATGTTGCTGGTGGATTTAATTGTTAGATTTATGTGACATTTTCTGTGGATATGATGCAGAATACAACAGACAGGGTAAGAACACTTTATTTCTTTATTAATTATATTTTAAGTGACCTGTATCCTTCATGTCCCGCTTGCACACATCGTTTAACCATAGTAGAGGTCAACGTCGACATCTTCTAACTGTCTTTAATTCACCATAAAGGATGTCCTTTGGGACTCTGCCATTCTCCATTCTCCAGGTGTGACCCAGCCACCTGAGCCTTCGTAGACTGAGCATGGAAAAAGACTGTTGTAGTGCCTGCTCTTTCCAGTACCTCAGTGTTTGTGATTTTGTCCTGCCACTTAATGCCAAGTATTTTTCTTAGGCATCGCATATTAAAGCTATTTAGCTGTCTCTCCTAATGCAAAAAGGTTGACTAAATTTCACTGCCGTAAAGCAGAGTGCTGAGATCACAAGCCTGATAGACAAGGGTTTTTGTTTCAATTGTCAGCTTTCTGTTCTCCCAAAATCTCTTTGTCAATTTGCTCATTGTTGTTGCTGCCTTACCTATCCTGGTGTTGATTTCTTGGTTCAGCGATAGTTTGCTTTTCACTGTGGAACCCAGATAGGTAAAATGGTCTACTGTCTTGAGCTCTTCACCATCAATGTAGACTGTAGGTCTATCATTAACATCTTGCACCACAACCTTTGTCTTCTTTTTGCTGACTGTTAGTCCAAATTCTCAGCTTGCATCGGCAAAGGCAGATAGTAAACATTGCAGCTCCTCGTCTGCGTGGGTGGTTATTGCGGCATCATCTGCAAACAGCAGCTCTCTGATAAGTACCTTTCTTATCCTGGTTTGTGCCTTCAGCCTGCGAGAATTGTAAAGGCTGCCGTCAGTTCGAGAATGAATGAATAAATCACCCTCCTGATCTCGAAAGGCATGTGTCAAAAGAAGTATATTCCAAAGAGGGTAGGAGCAAGAACAAACCCCTGCTTGACTCCATTTTTTTTATTACACACTTCTTCGATGTTGCATCCTCAAAGTGTATTGTACCTTTCCTACTTGTGTGGAGCGACTCAATAATGCGCAGTAGAGTAGGTGGACACCCGGTCTTCTTAAGTGTGTTGAACAGAGCTTTTCGACTAACCAAATCAGTTGCATTGGTAAGATCAATAAAAGCAACATACAGTGGTTGATTTTGTTCACGGCATTTTTCCTGTAACCGCAAATGAAAACGTCATGTAAGTCGTAGATCGGTTCCCACGAAAGCCACACTGGGACTCTAGGTAAACGCGGTCTCCCAGGATCTGGAGTCTTCACAGAACGATTCTCGCAAGTACTTTTCCAACAGTCATCATCATCATCGTGTAGCAGGTCCTTTGCAGAACGTCGCTCTCATCACAGTTTGCCTGTAAGAAACTCGGTCTCTTGCCAGTTCTCCCGCCTCATGAACTTTCACACTCAAGGAGTCACTTATATCCTGTGCCCATCTTCGTGTCGGTCGGCCTCTCCCCCTCCTTCCTGGTACCATACCTTCTGCTATAATTTTTTCCAATCCGTCGTGGCGCTTGATATGACCAAAATATTTCAACTTTCGAGAAAAGATAAGAGATAAGATCAGGAATGAGATCATAAGAGAACAAGTCGGCACAGAACCAATTCTGGATTACATACAAAGACAGCAAGTGAAATGGTTTGCCCACTTAGAGAGAATGCCTTGTGACACCATACCATACAAAGCATACATGGAAAGAGAAGAAGGACGTAGATCACGGGGTAGACCAAGAACGAGATGGAAGGATAACATCAGAGAAACTCTACAACAGCACGATGTGCCTATGGTCGAGGCAGCCAGAATAGCTAGAAACAGAACCTTTTATCTCCCTCGACACCCGCAGCGGTAAAAGAAGTGAAGAAGAAGAAGAGAAAAGATGCTGTTTATTAGCCAATCTTCCTTAATGTTTAGATTTTTTTAAGATGTCAATATTTCTCATATTCTTTGTCCAAGATATTCTGAGAATCTTTCTATAGCATTTCAGCTCAAAAGCCCCTATTCTCTTTCTTAAGGACTGAGAGATAGTCCACGACTCACATCCGTATGTAGCCACAGGGAAGATGCATGCTCTCAAAATTCTAATTTTTATCTCCTTGCTGGTGCTTAACCATAGACTTTTAGGGCTATTCAATCTTTGCATTGCTATGGCCATCCTCCTTTTAATTTCTGTCGAACAGTTTCCATTGTTGTGACTGCAACAGTACACAGCAGTAATATTTCTTTGTAGTTATTGCAGTCACTGCGATCACCCTTCTTCTCGTACATAGTTATGATGCTTGAGTCTCTGAAGTTTTGCGGAATCTGTCTCTCTTGCCAACAGAGTGTTATTAACTGATGAATGTGTGTGGTTAGAATGTCTTTCCCACTCCTGGTGATCTCAATAGGAATTCCATCTCTGCCTGGGGCTTTCCCAGAAGCCAGTTCATCAATAGCATTGCTAGCTTCTTCAACTGTTGGAAATGTGTCCAGATAGTCATGGTATTAGGAGCATCATGTTTTAGCTTAGTATCAACTGAGTACAGCTCCAGATAATGTTCCACCATCTATCTAGATGCTTTTTCTTGTCATTAATAATCTCCCCATTCAAATTCTTTAGTGGTGCACTTTTTAAAATAGTAGTGCTGATGGCCTTCTTGATCCCCTCATACATGCCTCTAACATTAGCACTACTGCTAGCATTTTGAATGCTTTCACATAACTGGATCCAGTAGTCTTTGGCACACTGCCTAGCTACATTTTACAAATGATTTCTAGCTGCTCTTAATTCAGTGAGAGTGTTTCTTGTTGTTCTTTTCTTGTTTATGAGGAGTATTACCTTTCTGCTGTCAATTAAAGATTGCAGTGTCTGGCCATTTGCTTCAAACCAGTCCTTACTTCTATGTTCTCTAGTTCCATAGACTTACACAGCTATTTTGTAAACAGTCTTCTAAATTACATCCCAATTTAGGCTTGCTGTCGAGGTATCCTGGATATCAGTGAAAGCATCTTCAAGCTGTTGTTGAGACTCAAAACACTTCTCAGGGTCTTTATATTGGGAAATGTTTCACATAAAGATATATTTGCTTTTTTTTTTTTCAAAGTGAAAATTCTCTTTGGTTTTATCCGAACTCTTGCAGCAATTAAGCAATTGTCAATACAACAGTCAGCGCTGTGGTAGCTGCGAGTTAGTGATATATATATATATATATATATATATATATATATATATATATATATATATATATATATATATATATATATATATATATATATATATATATATATATATATATATATATATATATATATATATATATATATATATATATATATATATATATATATATATATATATATATATATATATATATATATATATATATATATATATAAACATATATAAACATATAAAAACATAATGTGCATTATTGATAAAATGCAATTAGGCCTGAAAGATGAGTGCTTGGAAGGGCTGAATGTAAGACGGGCCAGCGTGCCCAATTTGTACCCTTTGAAAATAAAGTTTGTTCGTTGTCTATGTGACACTTGTGTGACAAGCATCTGTAAAATTTCATGCCCAAGTTTTACGTGGTGTCTGTTCTCTCGATGTCCACACCACACATGCTTACGATGGTCGTTGTTATACTGATAATGTGAGTATTCAGAGAGACCCAAGTTAAGGAGGCCTTGAACGGGTTCACTTGTGCTCTTTTTTCCATTGCTTTGTGCACACGGTGATTCCTGCTGTGTACACACCAGCGGCAATGAGATCCCTGGGGGAGACCTATTAGGACTCGTTGAGGTTTCAATGCGCATGCACCACATCGAAGCGACACGGCTCTTTCGAATAGTGCTGTTGCGATCCACTTGACACATCTATCTGCATATCCAACAGCAGTCTGATGAGCACGTTGTACGGGACGCTGTTGAACACATCTTCTAAGTCAAAAGCAGCAGCAGCAATTCAATTCCCTCCTGTAAAATACTGCAACATTGTACCATGTATCTCTCCCTAGTCTGTACCCACCTAGTGTAGCGGACAATAGACTACCTGACTCCAATGTTTGGGTCAACGTTCTGGCCACGATTTCTTTCCATGTGTTTTCCTACAGAGTTCTGAAGTGTGATGCTTCTGTAGCCATTTATTCTTCCGTGGTTTTTCCTTGGCTTAGGAAGTAGAAGTGTCACGTGCCTCCAGAAAACTCTCCACAAACTTCAGAGCAGAACAGCAAACAATTGATGCAGTCAAAGTGCTCGAGGAAAGAGAAATTAAAAACGAAAAAAATAATGTTCCTGTGTGACTGTATGTCAGTCCTCCAGGCGACTCAGAGGAATCTACGAGAGAACATAGAGAGATAATTGACCTGCCAGCTAAACAGACACAGAAAACAATTAAATCGATCTCCAGCGAATCCAAATCACTGCCGCATATCAGGAAATGAATTAGACTTGCAAAAAGTAGAACTAAATAGAAACAACACGCCCATTCATTGTCATAACCAGAAATCAAAACACTTATCAGGGGAAAATACAGGGCATTTTAGAGAGAAAAAACCAACAGTAAACATTCACAAGATGCCATCAGCAATAAAAAGTAACATTCAACAATTTTCCGTCTACGAATAGGAAAATGCATGCTCAACTATCACATGCTTAAAATAAAGACCGTATGGTCCCTACAGTATCGTATGGACTTGAAAACAGACTTTAAAAAGACTGACTTTTGCACTGGAGTCTATTAATGAGCGCATCTTCTGTCAGCTCACTGTGACCCTACACAAACTTATCTCTGGCTGAGCTTGGTGTTTAATTGTGAGAAACTGTTCTATGTCTCTGGAGGCTTATATTCTTTTGAAACAGCATGTCTTGTTTTTGATCGTCAACTATGTCCTGTTGAACTTGTGTGTCATTGTTAGAAGCCTGAATTTTGTTCTCACTGTGCTCAGCTCCGTTTAGGGAGTGGGTTTCTCGTTTCCAACTCGTGCTGTGTTGTTCTGACTTAACTGTCTGCTCGCATCTTCTTTTAATGTAGCTCTAGTTTTCTACCAGAGCTTGCCTCCTCTTGTAGATCGGGTTTGCTATTCGCGCAATCCATCCAGATTGGCATAATCTGAATATGTTGACCTGGTTGGCCATATCTGTAACTGACGACCAATGCTGTAGTAGGTCTGTTTATTGAGCGGCAGTCTTTAGCTTTGTGTCTTTATTTGTTTTTGTTTTGATTGCACGTAAATCTAATGATTTCTGTATTTCCCTTCTGCAGATAGCGTTGTTGACTTTTTGTTTCCTCCAGTTTGGCCTATAGTGTCCAGTCTCCACTGGTTCTACTGTTATTAGTGACTCTCTAAGTCTCTGGCTATTCTGAGGCGAAATCTTCTTCCCAGTCCCTCTTCTGCTATGGCTGAATTTCGTCGGATTCTCACGCATAAGTTTGTATTTCATCCCATCTGAATGCAACTTATCAGTGAGGATACAAATTAAACAGGTTCCTTTTCTTCTCCTTTAATGTCCTACGAGGAAAGTTTCTTCAGCTAGGTTTACTAGTCTGTGCGAAAAACAAAGTTGAACATTTCTGTTCTCTTTGTTATTTTGCCTGCCTCAGCATCAAGAAGGCATACTAAGAATCAGTAATCTTCGCAGACAGTCAGGCTGAGTCATTTGCCAAATTTTGAAAACCATTTTTTTAAACAGTAAATTTGTCTACGTTGTCGGTCGTTACCCTGCTGTTTCAGAGATAAATCTAATATGCCCACCACTTTTTGCACTTCGCTGAGAATTCGCTGCATTGTGTATTCTTCTCCACGTTTTGCCATTCAAAAATCATTATTAATTACTGTTAATCGCGGTTGACCTCTATTATTCACTTTATCATTTAATGCCTACTCTAAATGATGTTTATTTCCTCAGTTTAATCTGTCTGATTCAATCATCACAATTTAATCTTCTCAATTGCATGACAATAAACCCTGGTCACTGCACCAAATAGGAACACATTCTTATGCGACACTATGTGTCTAAATAACTGCAGCTTCGAGAAGTCACACCCAACTGACCATGCGTGCTCCCAAATTTATGTGCGATGAACTTAAACATATCTGGTGCTAACTATCAAACAACATTCAGCTGTGGAACACCTTCAGAATGAGTGCTTCTATTTATTATTACTTATTTGTTTTTCACAATACATGCAATCATGCAATACAACACAATCTTAATACACATAGTCCGTGTTCACTTAGTAGTAAGACTTTAACGATAAGGCTTCAACAATAACACTCAACGAATAACAAGATACAATTCAACATCTTCAAATTCGATCCTCCTAACTTTCGTAGCTCTTGTATACAATACACTGCCTGCGATGAATTTCTATTGTCTTCTGGTTCTAGTCATAGCACGCTTTCATTCACTGACTGACAACACACGAGAAAACATGGACGCTGTCAAACGATCCAAATTACACGTTTATTTGTTCACTCGCTGGTATTGCAGCCAGTAAATGTTAATTGACAGCCTAGTCACTCATATGTATCCTCACTTATCTAACATGTCAACTTTACCTTATAATCTATCTTCCATCTAACAACTGAATGAACAACAACGATTCCATCCGATCAAAAACACAAACATTGTCAGCTGGCTACGACTTCCATCCGCCGCTACTGGTGGCCAGGTAGGGGTTGGAAAAACACTGTGCAGACACATCGAACTTAAACACTTTTTCTGGATTCCGCAGACACTCCATCATATTTCATGTATTCATTTCCTAGGCCTAAACGAGACTAACTCCCAATTCTTTCTCGGGCATTATATACCTTCTAATGCCCTCCTCGTGCTTTTGAATTCGTGTTCTCATTTAGTCAGTTTTTGTGTGACCCCGTGAATTTTACTTCACATGAAGTTTGACTATCAGCATTTCTCTACAATTTCTGTGAAGTTAGACTATCAGCAATTCCCGTGTTGTCCCAGTTAGACTCAAAATATTCCACTCACATTAATTACTGACGTCATTCCGTCTAGGCATAATTTATCTAGGAGAAAATGAGATTCACTTCACTCCCCCCCCCCCCACCCACGCCAAAAAATGTTTTACATTTTCAATCAAAATAGATGTGATCATTATTTTTATGTCTTCTTTGAATATGATAATGTTAGACCGTTGTAGTGAATCATTGTCGACAAGTTCATTTCTAACTAAGTTCCCTTTTTCCTTGGGTTTACAATTCAAACAATCCAAAATGCCACCTGTTAGGTCTTTCCACGATTGTGATTACCTTAATGGGATCCTCACTCCAGGCACTCCCCGTTTAGTGCGAAAGACCAAAAAGCTGGCTCCATAGGTATCCCCACCCAGTTCTAAAGTCGGTATACAACCGAATCCCTCTCCAGGCACCCCCGATTGGTGTGGAAGTCCAAAATCTTGGCTCTAAAACCCAAGTGTGATCCCATGAAGTCCCACCCTCGCTATTCCCATTCATGAAAGCCCCTCACAATGGCAAAATCAGCAATGTATGGTCATGTTCCCATATATGTAAGGTACAAGATTTAGTTAACTACCTTGTCTTCGGAAACTACGACATGTCTCATTAACACACATATTTAAATTCAATGTTACATAAGTTCAATTTAGTACACCAATAAATGTTGACATATTTTCTGGTGAGGTATATTTTCAACCCGAATATTGTCTTTCTTTATTTTTAATTGTTTACTTTAATATGACTGATTAAACCCCAAAAAAAATTTTAAGTTGTAAATTCACATAATACATTCATTCAATAACATTACATTGTTCTAACAACAGTAGTTTACACATAAGTTGTATCAGTAGTTGTAAAATATTCTATAAACGTGACATGATATCTGGTAAGTGATTGTCTGTTCCTCTTATGTGCTCAATGTTAAATTTGAACTGTGATATTAACAATTCCCATCTATATACCCTTGGGTTATTGTTAGCATCAATTGTTAATAATTTTGTTAATCCCAAGTTATCTGTCAAAATAGTGAATTCTTTTCCCAATAGAAACTTCTAAAAAATGTTCGAACTAATACCTAGTGCTAATGCTTTTCGTTAAATGTGTTGTATCTTTGTTGAATTCGGTTCAGTTTTTTCTTTCGCATGGCTTTGTATCAACAAGTACATCTGCATTTGACAACATATATAAATCAACATATTCACCTGAAAAATTCACACACACATATAATTTCTAATTTTGATTTCATACACCCAAAGTTTTCTTGTGATTTTACATGAATCTAACCATTTTTATATTCTGTTTGATTGTGGATTTGATTTATAATCACCGAATGTGGAAAGTGTTTTGAATACATCATTTGTAAAAGTAGTAGTTTCAGCAACAACAGTGTTAGTAGTGTAGCACTTCTAAGAATTTGACAAGTTTTTGTAGTAACAAACAGTTGAGAGTTGTAGCAGTCTTTATAAATAGAAATCATAGTCACAAAGAGTTGTAGGATCTGGATACTTTGAATAGCTAAGAATGATTCTAGATTGCATGTTTGGCATGTTATCAAAAGAATTTGCCACATGGTAAGTAAGATGTATTGTATCAGCCAAATGCACTCATTTATATAGTATGACTAGCTGTACCCGGCCACGCGTTGCTGTGACATAGTTTGGCTAAATGGAAATGAAAGAAAATAGAAATCGCACGTGTCTAATACAATCATTGTCTGCTCAGATATAGAGATAGTCTTTTATCCACACCCCACCACCCCCCCCACCCCATCTAAATCCACCTACTACCCTCCCCCTTATCAAATTTATGTCATTACCCCCCCCTCCCCTCTTCCACCGACTACTGCTTTCTCCCTCTTCAAAATATTTGAAAATCATTACCTGGCGATATTTTTTGTTGCTGTAACTCACATTGACATCCCTGTCCATCTGGACTAAAATGGGGAGCAGGAATTGTAATAGGTAGTGAATGGGGCTAGTGTAATATTTACCACATCATCCTTCAAGTACCAGAACAACTACTAAAATAATGTCACTGCTGTCTGTGTTACCATCGGAGTAGACAGAGAGCCGTGAGCCAGAAGATTTGGTTCCACATGGCTAGTGCTGTCGCCACAGACTGGTCAGGTTAGGATGTATAATTTCACTTGCCGACAGAAGAACGCCATAACCTTACCGGCGGTCTTCACATGAGAGCACTATGGTGTAACAGCCCAACCACAACTATTACTACTGCTGCTACTTTAAGTGGGTAAAGCAGTTACTCTGACTTAAAGCTCTCTCAGTAAATAGTTTGCCCCCCCCCCCCTTCCCCCAAATTCACCGACAACTCTTTCTATCATTGAAGTAGTTAGGAGGAAAAAAAAACACTTGAAAAGCAAATGAACACAGCAAAAAACAAAAAAAACAAAAACCCATAATTAGGAAATGAACGCCATGGTAAACAGCACAGCTTAAAATTCCAACGCAGATGAAATAACTAAATCTAAATGAAAATAAATGAAAATCTATAAAAATTTCAGCGTAACCATGCAATCGGAAAGTTTAATAATGCAATCACAAGTATGCGAAATGGTCAAATTTAATTATCAAATGGTTTACCCATTTACTTGTCTTTTTTTTTTTTTTTTTTTTTTTTGT
This sequence comes from Candidula unifasciata, assembly GCA_905116865.2. Classification (NCBI taxonomy): domain Eukaryota; kingdom Metazoa; phylum Mollusca; class Gastropoda; order Stylommatophora; family Geomitridae; genus Candidula; species Candidula unifasciata. Next base: position 222,680 of record CAJHNH020000566.1, read on the forward strand.
AAGGCAACATGGCTAGTGCTGTCACCACGACAGAGCAGATGAGGATATTATTTTAGTCCGGGGTAAAAAAAAAAAAATTAACTACTGCGGATTCGAACCCAGGTCTCCCGCACAGGAACCCAGTGTTCTAACCATTCGACCAAGCAGCCACTTAATCGGATAAAGGAAAAGAGAACTTAACAATTAGAGATGTGTGTCCCTACTTCTGTGTCCTGATTAAAACACAATTCAAAACCGCAGGCAATTGTTTTCTCGTAGACAGATACTCCAGATATATTAATGAAACGGCACAACAATAGAAATCGCACGTGTCTAACACGGTTAATGAAGTTAATGTCGCAGTCAATGTCTGCGCTGACGTCGAGATAGTCCTTGTTCCCCCCCCCCCCCCCCCCCCATCGAAGGTTGTTTGAAAAAAAAATAGAAATCGTGTTTAATATGGTTATTGTGGCAAATATAGAGATAGTCTTGTTTGCTGTACCTAGACCTACTCTATGTATTAGAGAAGGTGTTGGCTGCACGTAACTCGCCGGCGAATGGCGGAAGCCTTGCGTTCTGACTACGGCGGCGCATGCGCAATTACTAACGTGGCTATAATTAGAAATCACTAAAGTTATAAATATTAGTTGCGTATATTATTGCATAAATTGTGGTCACCTATCTCTAACAGTGACAGGTTGAATTTCAAACCACGACAGTTCAAAATCCGGTATCACAACAAACATATCCTGAAAATTTCAGCTAAATCGGTTCAGTAGTTTCCGAGTCTATAGGGATGAAACAAACACACAAACATTGATTTTTATATATATAGATGATTTTTTCTGATGTTTCTCTCTTTGGTTGTGGTCAGCTTTTGATAAAATACAATTTCCTTCAAGTTTTTCATTATCTGCAACTGTTATGGTTGGTCTGTTCTTTCTTCCATCACTCTTCCTCAACATCTCAATTTCATTCAGTATGGATGGTTTGCTTTTATCACACAATGCATTGTCATTCATGTCTTTTGCATTCAGTAATTCTTTCATACCTTTATCCTTACACTCTGTGTTCTCATTCCCTTCATGCTTCTTTTTTGTACTGACACTTTCACTCATTCTTGCATGACTGATTGACTGTTCCCTGATATTGGAACAATCACTTTCATTTCCTTGTATTCTTGCATTCACATTATGGCAAAATTCTTGATCACTGGTACTTGTCTTCCCATTTTCTTTCAATTCTTTGATGTTTTCTCTTTCCCACTGAAAAATTTCTTGCTCAGACATTTCTTTCAGACCTATTTCATTCCCCAAAATTAATCCTGCACATGGTGATGGCAATACAGCAACTCTTATTCTTCTTTGTAAAAATAGAGTGTTAACATTGACAAAGGCTATTTTATATTTCTCAATGGTGCCTCCAAACGTTCGGCAGCTAATATATTTGTTTTTAATGTCTTTCGGTTTGATAAGATCTTTGTGGATACCTGAAATGTTCGAACCAGAATCTCTTAAAACAGAAATTGTCTTGTTGTTACCAATACCATGATAACCCTTAAGTGTTCCCTGAGAGGTGATTATAGAATTTCCTTTATGTACCAATATTTTATGTCCACAAGGTAGATTATCTTTCTCATGAAATATTTGGCAAGTATGACATGTTTCACAATTTTCAAATTTTACTGCGTTGGTATCAAATAGTTCACTGTCTGAATCAGAATCGGACATTTCCTGTCCTATGTTGGCTTCCTTAAACTTTTTCCTAAATAAACAATCCCGTTTAAAATGATTATAACAGCCACAGTTGAAACATTTAATAGCATCTTTATATTCTTTTAACTTCTGAGTTCTTCTGTCAACCATTTTTTTCTATTTAGTCTTCATAACCTGGATTTCTGTCACACATTTCATCATTTGGATGAGATTTTTGATAATATTTGCAGTACATAATTTGCCACTTTTTGTTAAACGTGGTTTTGTTTCTATGTGGGGTTGCACCTTTGTTGTATCTGCCTAAGTCGTAACTGGCACTAGCTCCAGTTTCAATGTCTGGTACCGGGTTGGAAATGAAAATTTCACGATGGGCCGAAAAATAATTTTCACCTAAGTTTTCTAGTTCCTTCAATGATGATGGTTTGTTTTCTCTAAAGAATGTTGACATTGGTTTAGGCAAAGATTCCAACATTTTATTCCCTTAAAATAAATCTACTAATAATTTATAGTTATCCCTAACATTGGAAGATTTAACTGGTATGAGTTTGGCTTATGAAGAGTAAATCAGTTAAGCACACTTGAGAATTTAGATATGACAGCCAGACAAAGGATATATTTTTTGATAAAGATTATTAATCAAGTTTTAATAGACTGTTGTAACAGCAAGAATAAATGCAGTGGATTGTCAAAGTAATTAACAAAATAATTAATGAAAAAATATTTAAATGTCTACCAATGATTAAATGTTTCACAATAATCAATCTGTGTAGCACAGTAGTTGGTTACAAAGTTTAAGACTTGATGACTACACCTTGCCAAAAAATTTAACTTAAAAAAAATTGTCCTTTTTTTAATGACTGCGTTTAGAATGAGTATAATTAAACAGTCTTTAAATAAGATAATTTTTTTAATTATTTCAACTGTTTGGATACAAAATACTTGATTCACTTTGCCTCGATAGTCGGCTATGGTAGAATAATCACCAATAAGTAATAATTTCAAATAATTATTTAAATAAATTTACTTGATAGGTAGTACTGACAGGTAATAAATAAAATTATTCAATTTGATGCTTATAGGATGGTACTTTTCTAAATTAAGTTAACAGTATGTGCAGTATCACTGTTTCTTGGATACTATTTGTATATTTACTACACTCACTTTCAATGAAAAAAATCAGTTACTATGTATATGAAGTCAAATTGCAGCACACGAGTTCACAGGATATTGAAAAAAAAATTATTCCCATCCACCAATAAATGTAGTCAATATTAGCAATCAACAACAATACTATTCAATACAGACTAAATAAATATATGGTGTTCAATCAATGAATGTACCAACAACCAATAATACACTGACCTTTCACCCAATCAATTATTAAATCACCAATGATTAAATTTTTATTTTCTCGGTATATAAAAATTGTACATTTGTTATAGTGACTACACCTGATAATGTTGAAATGTGGATAAAATAAATCAAATGTGAAATTTAAAATAAGTGTAACTTTTTGACACTCGATGATGACGTTTATATAATATTGTGTTAATTAAATAATTGATATTTTGTTAAGGGATATAGAGAGAATTTACTATTGATTATTTCAAACACTAGATGGCAGTAGTTTAAGTAATATTTTGGTAGTTTATTATTTAGGTCACTTTAGTATGGCACTCGATGATGATGATGGTATTCAAATTTTGTGTACTATGATAATACCTACTATTCTTGGAGTACTCTTGTCAAAATGAAAAAAAAAATTTTAATTTAATTTGTAGTTATTCATATAAAAAATAATGTAAACAATAGTAGAAAAATGCACAATAATACTAAATACAATAATGTGATAATATTAATAAATTAATTAACTGTCAATGACTGCGCTAATGAAAAATATAAACAACAAATATTAAAATATTGATAATAATATTAATCTATAAGCACTGGAAAAAAAATCAAAAATTAGAATTAATAATCGATGCTGTATCTTGAAGTTCTGTTCTAGTTGCCTTCTTGATAGCTGTCATGAAGCTGGTTCTGCGATGACTGTTGCTTTCTTTACGGTTGTTCAGATGAAACTTGTCAGTTGAACCTTTTACTGCTACTTTTAACAGATTATATGAAAAATAATGTTAGTTCGCTGGACTTAATTTTGACCGCACATTTTAATTGTACACAGTAGTAATTATTGCACCGAATGGAAACTGATCACTGAGATTTTCAGTGAAGTAATGGTTACACATACTGGATACTGTTCGTGGTAATGTTCAGGGTAGTATTGATTGCAAAACTGTATACTGTTCAATGTATGTGCTTTTGGTTTCCGTTGTGCATTATAATTATAGTAAACTGTGGCTAGTTTACTGCTAACTGTACACACTTAAAATGATTTTTATAAACACTTGGATTAGCACAGATTATTAAGATAGTTTTCCTGTTGACCGAATGTGTTTAGGTCGTTGGACTGCTTTATTATTATCGCATTCTTGTGTTTCGGAACGATTAGTATACGATGATCTTAAGGTATCCATGAGTGTTGATCTTGGGGTATCAATGAGTGTTGATCTTGAGGTATCGTAGGCTTCTCGTTCTGTAGTTTCCTACCAAATTTTTTGCCACGTTTGATAGTGTTGAGCTGTGACACACATACCCAGTGCCAGAGCTGCTGTCCTTTTAATCTCGGTTTCCAGTCAACACACTACCCAGTGTTGTAACTGTCTTTGTACTTTTTGAAAGCAGATCCAACTAGAAGGATCTGGTGTCGACACTTTCTTGTGTTGCTTGGTGCAGATTGCCCACTGCACTTCACCACACTGTAGTCGGCAACAAATTTCGAATAATCAACAGGGCTTCAAAACTGCTGTAGAGGGACAGTCCTAGTCTCACGTCGTCCATGCGTAGACTTACTGTTAATTTTCCCTTGCTACTATCGATGACTGCTCCTGCCACTGTCACTATCTACAAGATTTCTTTTGCTTTCTGTTGGTTGGCTGGCCGAAAACTTGAATCGTGAACTTTTATCTACCAGCATTCAAAGCCTGGAATTTGTTCAAACGTTGTTCACTCTGTAAACAATCGGACATGGGGTGTCGCTACTTCGCCTTCAATCTTCCACGCTTACGTTCCTTTCGAACTGGTACTACCCGATGTCAGGCTGATAGCTAATCTCAGTTCCTATGTTTGAGACTTCACTGTCTGATACAAATTTCCCATCCTCTATTGTTTGGACGAGCCTCCATTCATGCGATGACTTTCTATTGTCTTCTGGTTCTAGTCATAGCACGCTTCCATTTACTGACTGACAACACATGAGAAAACATGGACGCTGTCGAACGATCCAAATTACACGTTTATTTGTTCACTCGCTGGTATTGCAACCAGTAAATGTTAATGGACAACCTAGTCACTCATATCTATCCTCACTTATCTAACATGTCAACTTTACCGTAAAATCTATCTTCCATTTAACAACTGAATGAACAACAACGATTCCATCCGATCAAAAAACACAAACATTCTCAGCTGGCTACGACTTCCGTCCGCCGCTACTGATGGCCAGGTAGGCGTTGGAAAAACACTGTGCAGAAACATCGAACTTGAACACTCTTTCTGGATTCCACAGACACTCCATCATACTTCATGTATTCATTTCCTAGGCCTAAACAAGACTAACTCCCAGCTCTTTCTCAGGCATTATATACCTTCTAATGCCCTCCTCGTGCTTTTGAATTCGTGTTCTCTGTTTTACACGAATTACATTTAGCCAGTAGTTTTTGTGTGACCCCCGTTAATTATACTTCACATGAAGTTTGACTATCAGCATTTCTCTACAATTCACGTGAAGTTAGACTATCAGCAATTCCCGTGTTGCCCCAGTTAGACTCAAAATTTTCCACTCACATTAATTACTGACGTCATTCCGTCTAGGCATAATTTATCTAGGAGAAAATGAGATTCACTACACTACCTATACACGGGTATCACTGTCTCTGTTCTTTATATATCGTTCCGTTTCTGTTTACCGGTAACCACTCAACTTTAGTTGCTGTTTACCGCTATCTATGTAACTCCATATGTCCGTGTCTGTTTTTCAATCTATGATATCTGTTCAGGTTGTTTTTGGCCTAATATTTGGTACCAAACGAGACTACACATAATTATTGTCTCTCTAGAAATGTGAAACCTAACTGTAAACTCTAGCACTCTTTACTGACTTTCAAGTTAACAATAAGCTTTATGCAGCAAGGGATATTGCCTGTCTGTCTGTGAATAATTGAAACCATTGTTCTGTAAGTAATAATTACGCTGGGGGAATCTTTTGCAGCTGATATCCGTTAGCAGTTTCAGCTTGGTCAGGTCTTGTCCAATTATCTTGATAGTCGTCTAGGAGACTAAAATAACATGTTACTTTCTGAAGAAGCAATTAGCAAGTGTACTTGTACAATCTCAATTCAAGTTAATTTTTTTAGCATGGGCCTTTACTAATTGTTAGGTGCATGGTTCGATTCTTCCTTTTCAATGAAACCGCAGGTGAGGCATGGTAGATATGGTTACAACTATCTATAGTTATAGAGTCTGTACACTGACTTTGTTAAATTTATGTATAAATATACGTAATAAAATACGCATACGGCATAATGTTTACACAATCATACACATTCCAAAAGTATACAAGGTCCGACAATTAAGTAATGAGACTGATTTTATTAGGGCTAAGACGAAAGTGCCATCAATGAATCAAAGCTTAGAATCCATAGAAGCAACCTTCGCCTATGATCTGGCAAACTTTTCATCTTCTTCTTCTTCTTCTTCACTTCCTCTTTTACCGCTGTGGGTGTCGAGGGAGATATAAGGTTCTGTTTCTAGCTATTCTGGCTGCCTCGACCATAGGCACATCGTGCTGTTGTAGAGTTTCTCTGATGTTATCCTTCCATCTTGTTCTTGGTCTACCCCGTGCTCTACGTCCTTCTTCTCTTTCCATGTATGCTTTGTATGGTATGGTGTTGTTGTGTGCTAAATTGAGTCAGCACACTACCAAGTGTCTAGCAGGTACTCTTCAGCTTCCTTTCTTATCAAGACAACTCGACGACGATGACACCGTCATACAAGTTTATTTAACAGGATACATGACACAAATGCAGAGACGTAGTTATTGATCACAGCTGACATTCGCACATCGTTCATTTGTCCTCACAGCTCTCTATCTCTCAATGTGTAGTGACCTCTCCTGGACTACTGCAGACACCAGGATGACGGCGTCCCACTCTCTGGACGCGTCGTACAGCTGAACAGGACGACTTCTCCCATTCACTGGACCTTGATATTAATTCAGCATACAACACGGCTGACTGGAGACGGACTTCTCTTGCCGTACTCCGAAACCAGGCACTACTGGCCTTCCCGTCCCCTGGACTTACTTTGCCAGCGGGACCATATTTCCCATACCGCAATCCCGACACTTACTCGGACCTAAATGCCCGATAGTCGTACGGTATTCTAGTCGGTTAGACTCCAATGACCGACAGGACTTCTACCATAAGTCCTCTCATACTTTTGACATGTACCGCAATCTCGACACTTACTCGGACCTAAATGCCCGATAGTCGTACGGTATGTTTGTCTGTTAGACTCGAGAGATTACCTGGACCCTGACTTGGTCTCTGACTCTCGTTTTCTCTCTCTTCTCGCTTCTCACTCTATCTTGACTGCTTCTCGATTGCCCCCGAGGGGCTTTAGCCCTCAGGCTACAGCTCACTCTCTGGACTGTCTACGCAGCCCAATTTATATATGTCGAATCCGTGTAGGTGGATGGTGATTACACGAGAGGCACGCTTGTGTGGGCGTTCTCGTGAATCATGATTCTGTGGGTGTTCCCGATACTCGCTCATGTGAGCTTCCCGAGGATCACGCTTATGTGGGTGGCTGATGTTACCCGAGAATCACGCTGTCACTAAATTCACACTTTATCTCGTTATCCACGCTTTCAGCCCACCACACAGAAACCCACGCGTCCACTTTCTCTCGTGCATGCACGCCTTGTTCATGAATAGACGTTTTCACTGGTCTCCTCTTAATACTCGGATCATATTGACACTCTTTCCTCGTGAACTTACAGGAAGTACAGGTATACCGTTGTCCCTTCCCACAATATCACACTTAACCCAAATCAGCGCGCAACACCATATCCTCCCCCTCTCCCAACTGACAACTAACTGAAATTAAGTTGTCAGTTGTTGAGTTAGAACAAATCCTTGTTGCGAGCTGATATTACCATTAAAATAATCATTGGACATGTGATATCATAACATATCATGACATTTCTGTAGTCAACTAAAGTATCATTGTATATCCCAATACAGCAAACACATGGCTATTAATATCTAATTATAACAACTATATCATGTTTGATACAGTGTAAAGCGGCCTTCATACAGGTAGTGGGCACCCTTGAACATTGTGTAGTGAATTGCCACAGCTGCATGTTCCCCCGATGCTGTACCTCGTCTCTTGCTTAACTTTCTGTAGGCATACATGACCGGATGTAAATGACCTCCAAAGTCGTATGGGAGCACGTCGCTTAGATTGACGTCACACACGTCACATGCCACATGGAAAGAAAACATTCTATTAGGCAACGTAAAATGGTATACAAGCGAATCATTTTTGTAAATCGCGTAATGTTATTGCATAATGCTCTGCCCATTTCGTTATGTTTGGTATGCCTTTCCTACAAACGCAGACATCAATTGTTGCAAAATGTGGTATGAATGTTGAGTACCCAGTTTTTAAACATAATTCTTACTTTCTTCTTCATTCTGGAAACTGGAATTTAACAATCTCTACATTTCTAGATACTGGTTTTTTTCACCATTTCCCTATAATATCCCATTACATTTCAAAGATGGTAAAATAGATATTGCAGTTAATTCAATCAATTTTACATGAGTACACGATGATGATAATGAACTTGGTGATTATGGACGATTGTCCCTCTATTGCTCCTCTTATACATTATAATATGCTACCAAGGCTGTGTCACATGAAAGATAACACATCACCTCGACTCGGCGTGAGTCCACAACATTCGCTTTCGGCCTACGGCCCCTCCTAGGGTCACCGATAGCCTTCTTAAAACTCTCGCGTTGTCACTCAGGACAGATTCTTCTTTTTGGTTACGTGCCCTTCCTTTGGGTCACTGTAACATATACACGATAACTGATGAGACTTGGCCCCAGGCAACAGAGTCTCTCGGCCCACAGCCGAATTATCATCACGAGGCACTGCATTATCCTCGTCCTCGTAATTCCGCCACGCTTGATTCTTGTCGAATCTCGTGGCTAATAACATGTTGGGTACTCTACGCCTTATCCCCACACAATTCGCATAACGTGAGCACTTCGACTAATGCACCAAATTCACTTCCTTGATAAGCTACTAAATGTAATCTGTGTTTTCCATGTTAATAGATTCATCAAAAAACTACACACAACTGTACCTCTTCAATCTTTCAATGTCATAATGTAACTCACTTTCTGGTTTTAAAACAGGTAATTTTGGTTCATACATTTACCACCTCTTCACTTGAGTGGTTTGAACCCTGTCCTTTCTTCAGCGACTCACCTCGCTAATTCTTTTGTCTCTTTTTCTGTAATGGCCAACTCTGCCATATCCTTTTGATGAGCTTTTTCCGCAGCTCTCTTATCTCTAGTCGCTTCTTCATTTCCTGCTTGTCTTGCAGCTCTTTGTTTTTCTGTTACCTCTTTCATCCTAAATTCTGCAAAGCTTAGGATCTCTTCAGGCTTAAGTTCTAACTCCTCAGCTATGCTGACAAACTTAGCAAAGGACATTTTGACTGTTACTTATGTCAGTGTGCTGGACACCAATAAAAGAAAGTACACGACGTTACGATAACAGTGCTAACTTTTACGAAAACAAGACAACGAGAAAACAAGCTATGTATGACGGTACACTTAAGAAAATGGACCGAAAGCACCAAGGATTAACACAACCGATAACAAACCGTATGTACAGGACTATTAACGCTACCTGACGCAGACAACTAGGTATTCCGGTCTATAAACTAATAGACAGAAATAACTAAAAGACAGCTCCTAAATTATGCAACCTACAAAATGTTACCTAATTAGAAGCGCTCCTCCCAACCTCCCACAAAACAAGTATCTCACACAGATGACATCTTAGACGTACCAAACAATTAACGTGGTCAAAGCAATGTAAATACTGCAATAAAACATTACACAATTTACAATTACAGACCTGTCAATGTTGGACGATGAGATGACCAGTGCAAGATGAAACACACAATAAACGCAGCTCCGACAGGTCATTCAGCTCCAAGCATAGCTTCCATCTCAGGTTCAGCTCCTGGATAACACGGCTTTAGTTCTGGCGACTTGACGATTCTATGTTCTTCACTTTACGACAAACAGGTTGACATTACAGTTCAAACAGGATCAATAACACATTCTGCCAATCTTCTTTATGTGTCGCTGGCCTCTAAGCGTTGGGTTTGGTACGAAACTGCTCTTGAGTGGATATGGCTTTCAACCTGTTGTGTGAAGGATTAGATGTTGAGAGATCCTTCGTTATTTAGCTTAGCTCCCAAACTGTTGTGGAGGATGAGATGTTGAGAGGTTCCTCGTTCTTAGGCTTGGCTCCCAAACTGTTGGTTGGAGGATGAGATGTTGAGATGTTGAGTGGTCCCTCGTTCTTTGGCTTGGCCCCCAAACTGTTGTGTGCTAAATTGAGTCAGCACACTACCAAGTGTCTAGCAGGTACTCTTCAGCTTCCTTTCTTATCAAGACAACTCGACGACGATGACACCGTCATACAAGTTTATTTAACAGGATACATGACACAAATGCAGAGACGTAGTTATTGATCACAGCTGACATTCGCACATCGTTCATTTGTCCTCACAGCTCTCTATCTCTCAATGTGTAGTGACCTCTCCTGGACTACTGCAGACACCAGGATGACGGCGTCCCACTCTCTGGACGCGTCGTACAGCTGAACAGGACGACTTCTCCCATTCACTGGACCTTGATATTAATTCAGCATACAACACGGCTGACTGGAGACGGACTTCTCTTGCCGTACTCCGAAACCAGGCACTACTGGCCTTCCCGTCCCCTGGACTTACTTTGCCAGCGGGACCATATTTCCCATACCGCAATCCCGACACTTACTCGGACCTAAATGCCCGATAGTCGTACGGTATTCTAGTCGGTTAGACTCCAATGACCGACAGGACTTCTACCATAAGTCCTCTCATACTTTTGACATGTACCGCAATCTCGACACTTACTCGGACCTAAATGCCCGATAGTCGTACGGTATGTTTGTCTGTTAGACTCGAGAGATTACCTGGACCCTGACTTGGTCTCTGACTCTCGTTTTCTCTCTCTTCTCGCTTCTCACTCTATCTTGACTGCTTCTCGATTGCCCCCGAGGGGCTTTAGCCCTCAGGCTACAGCTCACTCTCTGGACTGTCTACGCAGCCCAATTTATATATGTCGAATCCGTGTAGGTGGATGGTGATTACACGAGAGGCACGCTTGTGTGGGCGTTCTCGTGAATCATGATTCTGTGGGTGTTCCCGATACTCGCTCATGTGAGCTTCCCGAGGATCACGCTTATGTGGGTGGCTGATGTTACCCGAGAATCACGCTGTCACTAAATTCACACTTTATCTCGTTATCCACGCTTTCAGCCCACCACACAGAAACCCACGCGTCCACTTTCTCTCGTGCATGCACGCCTTGTTCATGAATAGACGTTTTCACTGGTCTCCTCTTAATACTCGGATCATATTGACACTCTTTCCTCGTGAACTTACAGGAAGTACAGGTATACCGTTGTCCCTTCCCACAATATCACACTTAACCCAAATCAGCGCGCAACAGGTGTCACAAGGCATTCTCTCTAAGTGGGCAAACCATTTCACTTGCTGTCTTTGTATGTAATCCAGAATTGGTTCTGTGCCGACTTGTTCTCTTATGATCTCATTCCTGATCTTATCTCTTATGGTCACTCCTACAGCCCTTCTCAGACATCTCATTTCCGTGGTTACTAATTTTCTTTTATGGTTTGTTGTGAGTGACCATGTCTGGCACTGGTAGCACAGAGTTGGAATAAATAAGCTTTGAATAAGATGTCTCTTTGTGCTGATTGGGATTGTCTTATGCTGTAAGAGGGGGGCTAGCTGTCCCAATACTTGGTTTGCTTTACTGCATCTAATGTCGATTTCTTTATCCAATTTCCCATCTTCGGTAAATGTAGTTCCCAGATATTTAAACTCAGATGCCTGTTTAATGCCTTTGTATTCTATTGCTATGTTTAGATCTGTCTTCTTTTTTCCTATTGACATTTCTTCTGTCTTTTCAGTGTTGATTCTGATATTATTTGTTTTACATTCTTCATTCGTGGATCTTAGATGTTGTTGCAATTTCATGGCTGTATCTGCTATCAAGGCCTGGTCATATGCAAAGAGTAATTCTTTGATCTTACTAAGATCTTCATTCATGGGCTTGGCATTCTTGCATAAACTGTCGATGTAGGTGATAAACAGCAGTGGTGATAAGACACACCCCTGTCTTACTCCAGATGTCACTGTGAAAGGATGAGATGTTCCCTGATTTATTCTAACTACACTTCTACAATCCCTGTATAAACTTTTGCACACTTCGATGAGGTGTTCGCTTACTCCATATCTTGCCATTTTTTTCCATAATAATTGTCTGTCGACTCTGTCAAATGCTTTCTCCTGGTCTACGAATGCCACAAATAAGTTCTTATTGTATTCAATGTTCTTTTCTATTAACTGTTTAACTCTTTTAGGACGGCATTTTTTCTGGGGTTTGGACAGCATTAATTTTAAGCGGAATTTATTTAGTGCAACACGACAAAGCTAAATCCTTCCTGAAGAAAAAGTATAGGCTGTATCGGGACTTATAATATATCAAATTAAAGATAAATGAGTGCAAAAAACATCTAAACTACTTAAATGTCAGTATAACATCAAAATATTATTAAAATCACACAACATTCAAGGATGTTAGACACATATGAAAATTTTTGACATAAAAAAATTGTGTGCTAACCTTATTCTTTACTGGTTCAACAACACTGCTATCCAATTCTAAGAATTCACATGACTTCCCTGTTCAATTATGTATTAGCTAGTCTTTATTTGAAACAATTATTTAAATACTTTGGATATTATAATCATTTTTGTATGACATGTCAGTTTTCACAACAACCGAAAATCAGAAAAACAGCTGATCGAAACATTGATCTAATTGAAATATTTTGTAAAATTTTCATATCCTAAACTCAATTATAGCTAGTAGATTTGTCCCTTAGATATCAATCATAATATCAAGACTGTTGTCAGCATCTGGCAGGGATTCATCAACGATAGAGCAGTATGGACAGTTCTAGAACTTTTCCCTTATCATTTAGTATAGAAAAATCACGTAAAAATTGTATCCCATCTAAATAATTTTTTTTTTTATCAGAAAATGATGCACTGACCACGATGAACATTGCAAATGAAAGTACATCCTGTTGTTAATCCTAATTGTTAAAAATCTTGTTCATAAAAGTTCGTTTTCCCTACAAACGGAACAAAATTAGAGTGTCTCTATCATGAGCCAGTAAACTGGCTTTACGTCTTTAAGGGATAGACTTTATCGCCAGTATACTGACTAAACGTCCGTAAAGAGTTAAGTGTGAAGATTGCATCTGTGCAGCTTCTATTTCTCCCAAATCCCATCTGTTCTTCTGCCAGCTGTGGTTCTATCACTGGTTTTAGTCTTGTTTCTATTATGTTGGCATACATTTTGCCAACATGGCTTAAAAGAGAGATGCCTCGATATTGACCGCATTCTCGTTTGCTTCCTTTGTTCTTCCACAATGGTATAACTATTGCATGTTGCCAATCAATAGGGGCCGTTTGTTGTACCCATGCTGCATTGAATATTCTGTGAAGCCATCTGATGCTGCTTTCACCTGCTGCTTGAATTATTTCTGTTGGTAATCTATCAGCTCCTGGTGCTTTATATTTGGGAGCCTGTTTAATGACTTTTTCTTTTTCATCCATTAGTATGTGTGGTTCTAACACTGTTGCTCTGTGATCTTCAGTTGTTCTTTCCTGATGATATCCTAGAGGATTAAAGAGCTCAATGAAGAATTCCCTCCATCTTTCTGCTATCTCGGGTGGATCTATCAATGGCCTTCCTGTCTTATCATTAATTATTTCAGTGGGGTTGTAGCTCTCATCTCTTTTCCGCATATTTTTAACTACTTTGAAAAAATTTTCTGCTGGCTGTCTTCTCATTTTCTGCTAGTTACTCGCCGAAACGTTCACATGATGCTTGTTTTGCTTTCTGGACTCTCCTTTGCAGTTTATAGTTTATATAATCTTCTTCTTTCTTTGATTTTATCCACTGTTTATTTGTCTTTTTTCTTTTTAATTGCTTCTTTTACTTCTTCGCACCACCAAGGTGAATATTTGTTATTTCCCCGTCTGTTTCCACTCTTCCGTTTTCCACACAATTCTTCTGCAATACTAAGCATAGTGTTTTTATATATACTCCAGTCTTCCTCAATATTGCCAACTACATGTGGAAGTTGTTTGAATGCTGTCTCTACTTTCTGTTGTAACTGTTCTTTTACTCCTTCCTGTTTCAGATTTGCTATCTTGATGAGATCCATGTTTTTGTTTAATTTGTTTCTGTGTTTCTTTAATGTAAGATGTTTTGCTGTTAACACAACTATTTTATGGTCAGTGTCACATAGACCATTAGGGATTGCTCTTGAATCAAGAATTCTCCTTCTTCCTTGAACTCTGGTAAGTATAAAGTCAATCTGGCTCTTGATGGAGACATCATTCCATTTGTACCAAGTGTAAAGTTGTTAATCTCTATGGTCAAAGAATGTGTTCGTAATAAAAAAGATTGTGCTGGCTGCATTCCAATATTCTTTGACCATTTACATTTCTAGCACTGTTCTTAGCTGCATATGGAACTAAAAACTGTTCGTATTCTCTTCTGTTATTTCCTACCCTCCCGTTGAAGTCACCCATTACATATAGTATGCTGCTTCCCTCAACTTTCTTTATCTCATCAGACAGATCGTCAAAGAATTCATCTTTCTGCTCTTCTGTATAATTATCATTGCATGGTGAATATATCTGTATATATGTTTCAGCTTGTTATCCTCTTTTAATTTTCAAAGTAATAATTCTATCTGAGTGATAATGTATGTCTAATATGTAGTTAGATATGTCCGGATGTACCAGGAAACCCACTCCATTCTTCGATGTTTCTCTTCCTGCATATGTTAGTAAGTAGCCTCTGTGTATTTTCTTATTAATATTTCCCTTGCGTCTTATGTCAGCTAGCCCCATTAACTTGATTTTCCTTTTTTTCCATCATTTCAATAATCTCTTCTGTTTTATTTCCCAGGCCAGCGGTGTTAAGTGTTGCAATCTTGTATTTCGCTGTTCTGTCTCGTAGTCCCTTAACATTGCCATGGTCAGATACCGTTTTATCAGTCCGTTTATATCACATTTTGATTTCTGTAGCGGTAATAAATCCATTGCCGGCTTGCTAGGCCTATCGCAACTTCACCAGAGCCCCGTTAGCCAGCACGTTTCGGAGTGACCCAGGGTGGCCTTCATGGCTACCGTAGCGGTCCCGTGGCACGAGGCCACACCATACTTCGCCCACCCATAGCAATCCCCTACTTTGTCCTGTTACCACCTCTCATGACGAGGACGTGGGGTTGGCCTTTGAGAGGCAACTTTTCATCGCCGCCCAATAAGCAGACAACAAACAATCTGCTATTTTGTTAACCTAATCAGAGGTGCATTGTTACGTATTTAGCATAAAGCAAAAGAAACTAAAATTAAATTCTTTTTAAAATTCAGAAAAAGCGCCATTGGGACAGCTTAATTGATGCGAAAAGTTTATGGGAATAATTGTTTATCTCGTGCACAGATTTTTAGCTGGTATTCGCGATTCAAAAGTAGTGTGAAAATTATTACTAATGCAACTAGACCTGAACGCCCCAAATTCTGTTCGTAATGAGGAACTCATTGCAAAATTCCGAGAACGGATACAAGAATATTGTTGTTTGACTGTGAGAATGATGGTAGATAAATTGATAAAATGATGGCGTTAATACAGAGACTATTCGTAAAATTTTAGTGGCAGATTTGTGTAATGGGGGATATTTTAACCCTGATTGGGAAGGTTGGGGGTAAGCCTCAGGTTAATTAAAACACCGAGAGAAGCCAGAGGAGTAACCGAGGTTTTCAAGGTAGGGGACGACCACGTGTTATCACTTGGAACCCAAGGAGAACGACCACAGGTCGCCACGAGGAACCCAAGAACGACCACGTAAAGCCACGTGGAACGAACACTGGGTATAGGTCAGACCCCAGTCTGATCAGACAGTATGTGTTGACCGTCAAAACGAGAGGACGTGAGAGTGATCAAGTGAATGAGGACGCGAAACTGATTGCTTCAAGATGAAGAATAGACGACAAGATCCATCGAAGTAAAGTCCAGCCAACGCAGTTGTGTGAAACTTGATGCAATGACCAGATCCATCTATGCGGAGATGTGGAACTGAAGACGCAGAACTCTGGTTGGTAAATGTGTGATGAGTCAGCGTGTTGGCGTCTAAACAATGTGTTGCGTCAAAGCTGTGGATTAGGACATGGACGGAACAATCGATGTTAGTGTTTAGATGTCAATAAACAGTCTTGTATCTTGGAGACGGTGTCGACTTTTCACAGCTATGTCATCTTAGAATGTGAGTAATATCATCCAGTAGTCACATCATCTCCTAGACAACTAGCCAGATGTGAGAACACGACATATTGCAGTTTAGGAAAGAAAAACGTTGCTTGTCGGTTTGTATTCAACACCTGGCAATTGTTACCCTTTTTCATGACAATGCACCAGCTCAAAGTGCTGTAGTTGTACAGGAATATATTGGGACCAAAAAAGAAGCATATTACCGACTCTGTACTAAGAGGACGTGTGTTCTCGAGCTCACACTATTTGGATTTATTATTTATTATTCGACTTGTGCTAGTGGGAGAAATATAATTTGTATATCACTGTGACCGTTATTCTATCAGTGGTGCAGTAAAATATTGTGTTATGCCTTTATAGTTCATCACGTGATGAAATTGTCGGTTTCTTAAAATAAAGATCTGAACAAGCATTTGTATACTGTACGGAAATTAGAGGTAGGGCATTCAAATGGGCGTGTCTCTGCGCTAAAATGTATCACTGAACCCGGTGCGAACTGGCTAACCTGCAAACGATAAAAAGGGAGAATGGGACAGGCCGAGACAAAAAAAGGCGCATTCCACAGTGGGATCTAATATCAGTCATTCCGTCGCAATACGTTTCAGCCAGCAGCAAATACAGTGACAGAAATTCAAAGCCCTTCTGTCTGCTCCATGGAACCGATTGTGCTTACACTGTTAACTCTTTCTGGCCCAGACGGCAGTAGAATAATAAATATGTGCCTCTGACGTAGCTTAGTTAGCTTACTTGTGAAATAGAAACATCGACAGCAGAGCAGTTTAACACAGTTAACAAATAAATACAGTAATGTAGACAAACATCTCTAGAAACATCTAGAGAAATTAAAGAACACTTTATAACTTTTTTTCGACAATGAAGGAGTTAACGAATCAACGTGATAGGGCCGGTATCCATGGAGCCGTCATTGTTCCCGACTGGTAGTCTGGTAGTCTTAGTTTTAGCTTCATAGCAAACTGGTCGCCCCCATTTTTGCTCCGCTCCTGTGCCAACGAAAAACACACATAATGTTTATCAGAGTTCCTTGTGGAAAGACGGACAGAGTGTTGTTTTAGCATATCTAGTATACACTCCCATTAAAGCATACGGTAGCCATCCGAAGTGCTAACACAAACAGTCCGACATTAAAAATGCAGTTCATCAATCATGGTAGCAGAAGTCACCAAACAAATCAGCAGTTGCCCACGCGATCAATTTTAATCACATACGGGCACCACCAACATTGCGACAACAGGCATCGCGCCATTTTCTGATTCTACAATTCACACCACCACGTTGGTCACAGTCGAAAAAATATTCCAATTAAAATCCTCAGCTCACAGTGTCACGCCATGCATTCAACTCAGAAGCTGGGCGACGAAACTATATCCAGTCTACAAATGGAGCAAAACTGCATCGGCCACCGTCCAGCAGAAGCAAAACATTTTGCCACGGCTCACAACAGTAACGGTGCCCAGCGTCCACTTAGTTATACCTTACATATATGAGATAATTCATTGTCAGGAATTTACTGGTGTCAGAAGAACAGTGAAGACTTCTACATTGATAAAATGATTAATTGGTGGGAATTTACTTTCAGGCTCTGATCTACCAAGAGTTTTTCTCTCAGGGTGACCTAGAAAAAGCACTGGGGAAAAAACCACTTGAAATGATGGATAGAGAGAAAGCATGTGTTCCTGACTTGCAGATTTCCTTCCTCGACAACATTGCTTTCCCAGTTTATAGGTCAGTCCCTGTTGTCTGGTGAGATTTATGTGTGATATTCATGTTGAATGAGAACTGTTGGTCAGATTTATAGGTAGCTGCTACAGATGTTTCGCCTCAGAAAGTATATCATTACTAGATTTAATAGCCCGACCATAGCAGGCGTATGGTTAGCCATTGTCCCAAAGTACACCCGAGGATCTTGCCACACCATGGCCTGTTCCACTGCCCCCTAAACAATTGACAGACCAAACTAACGCCAACAACACTGCATCAGCACCTTCAATAGGATGGTAGCGCCAGTGCGCATTCACGGCTTAGCTTGAGACATAATTAATTGTAGTCCCCTTTTACTACATTTTTTTTTTTTTACTTTTTTTTTTCAATTTTAATTAAAAGTGCTGAGAGCAGTTCAATTGAAAATATACAATCAAACAAAATATTTGTAAAGCAGTTTAGCGATGGCTCAAAACAGGCCAGGAGCTTATGTGTGTTAAGGGAATTATGTGAGTGTAATCTGAAACAGTATCTCCAGTATTTAATTATGTGGCAGACAGACACATGTACTGTCTATTGTATGGGTACACAATTCTTGTTGTTCGCCCATCTCTGGACTTTGGTCCTGTTCCAAAACTTGATTTTTGCGTGCACATCTATTTAAAATATTTGGCTTATTTGTATGCAGACACATTGTCCCTTAATCTCAGCTAACATAAAGTGAAACACTCAAAGTTTCATGGGAGACAACAGCGAAATATTGTTTCGTTAAAGTAAATTTTACCAGGCACTTAAGATACTCATTGTAAATGCTCTAGGGATATAACTCTAGCGACTGTTATCTTTTAGTGACTGTGGTGTTAATTAATAGAAAT
Source organism: Candidula unifasciata (assembly GCA_905116865.2). Taxonomy (NCBI): domain Eukaryota; kingdom Metazoa; phylum Mollusca; class Gastropoda; order Stylommatophora; family Geomitridae; genus Candidula; species Candidula unifasciata. The sequence goes on from CAJHNH020000566.1 coordinate 241,820, forward strand.
GCTTAGACATTTTTGTCGCAAAAAGCACTGTTAAACTCGACATTGCAGCACGAATGGCATACTTGTTACACATTTTGTACTCACTGGGTCTATGAAGTGTGTCTTCTGTCCTGTTTCTGAATGTGTCTATGACCTGTCTTTTCTGAAACAGTTACTAACAATGTCTATGACGTTTGCTTTCTAAAACGGTTACTGGCTGTGTCTATGGCTTGTGTATTTTGAAACCGTTATTGACTGTGTCTATGACGTTTGTTTTGTGAAACAATTACTGACTGTGTCTATGATTACATGTTTGTTAAGAGCAGCAATAGGCAAACTTGCTAGCATAACAGCTGTATATATCTCTCATGTGGTTATATTTTTAATGTAGCTGCCTTTTAGTGCAGATTGTATATTTCTGTATATTTCTAATTGTTGTAATCTCTGCTAGGATCCTGGCTAAGATGTTTCCTGAGGCCGAGACCCCACTGAAGAACGTAGAGGACAATCGCAAGCACTGGGTACACATTGGACAACTACTGAAGCTTCGTCATGGCAACTCTACTCAAACAATGACCGTTGAACAGATCATTTCAATAGAAGAAGAGGAGTTGCCTGACTGTAGTAGAGGACAAATCATTGACTTAAAGTCCTAGTAAAATCAGGCAATACGAATCAGAAGGTTATAAACAACAGTATCAGCATCATTTGCCATTCAGAGAGCAATATCTGCCCTTAGTATCCAGTCTAATATTATCACGGTGTCCAGTCTCATGTCTCCTCCCAGGTGTCAAGTCTTGTGTCTACCCCCTAGTGTCAAGTCTTGTGTCTACCCCCTAGTGTCCAGTCTCATGTCTCCTCCCGGGTGTCAAGTCTTGTGTCTACCCCCTAGTGTCAAATCTTGTGTCTACCCCCTAGTGTCCAGTCTCATGTCTCCTCCCGGGTGTCAAGTCTTGTGTCTACCCCCTAGTGTCAAGTCTTGTGTCTACCCCCTAGTGTCCAGTCTCATGTCTCCTCCCGGGTGTCAAGTCTTGTGTCTACCCCCTAGTGTCCAGTCTCATGTCTCCTCCCGGGTGTCAAGTCTTGTGTCTACCCCCTAGTGTCCAGTCTCATGTCTCCTCCCAGGTGTCAAGTCTCATGTCTCCTCTCGGGTGTAAAGTCTTGTGTCTACCCCCTAGTGTCCAGTCTCATGTCTCCTCCCGGGTGTCAAGTCTTGTGTCTACCCCCTAGTGTCAAATCTTGTGTCTACCCCCTAGTGTCCAGTCTCATGTCTCCTCCCGGGTGTCAAGTCTTGTGTCTACCCCCTAGTGTCAAGTCTTGTGTCTACCCCCTAGTGTCCAGTCTCATGTCTCCTCTCGGGTGTAAAGTCTTGTGTCTACCCCCTAGTGTCCAGTCTCATGTCTCCTCCCGGGTGTCAAGTCTTGTGTCTACCCCCTAGTGTCCAGTCTCATGTCTCCTCCCGGGTGACAAGTCTTGTGTCTACCCCCTAGTGTCCAGTCTCATGTCTCCTCCCGGGTGTCAAGTCTTGTGTCTACCCTCTAGTGTCCAGTCTCATGTCTCCTCCCGGGTGTCAAGTCTTGTGTCTACCCCCTAGTGTCCAGTCTCATGTCTCCTCCCGGGTGTCAAGTCTTGTGTCTACCCCCTAGTGTCCAGTCTCATGTCTCCTCCCAGGTGTCATGTCTTGTGTCTACCCCCTAGTGTCCAGTCTCATGTCTCCTCCCGGGTGTCAAGTCTTGTGTCTACCCCCTAGTGTCCAGTCTCATGTCTCCTCCCGGGTGTCAAGTCTTGTGTCCCCCCCCCCCAGTGTCCAGTCTTGTGTCTCCTCCCTAGTTTCCAGTCCCAAGTCTCCTACCTAGTGTCTAAACTCTTGTATCCTGCCTAGTGTCCAGTCTCATGTCTGCTCTCTAGTTTCCAGTCTCATGTATCCTCCCGAGTGTCCAGTATCATGTATCCTCCCTAGTTTCCAGTCTCATGTATCCTCCCTAGTGTCCAGTATCATGTATCCTCCCTAGTGTCCAGTCTCATGTATCCTCCCCATTTTCCAGTCTCATTCCTCCTCCCTAGTTTCCAGTCTCATGTATCTTTCCTAGTGTCCAGTGTCTCCTCCCAGTATAATGTCTTCTCTCTAGTGTCCAGTCTAGTGTCTCCTCTCTAATATCCAGCCTTCTTTCTCCTTTCCAATTTCCAGTCTCATATCTCCTCCCTAGTGTCCAGTCTCATGTCTTCTCTCTGGTGTCCAGTCGCATGTTTTTTACTTAGTGCCCAGTCTTGTGTCTCCTCTCCAGTGTTCAGTCTTATGTCTTTTCCATAGTGTCCACTCATATGTCTCCTCCCTAGTGTCCAGTCTTGTGCTCATTCTGTAGTTTTCAGTCTCATGCCTCTACCCAGTGTTCAGTTTGGTGTCTCTTCCTTTGTGTCTCCTCCTTAGTGATAAGTCTTTTGTCTCCTTCCTAGTACAAGTTTTTGTCTCCTCCCTAGTGTCCAGTCGTATGTAGTCAGTCTTTTGTGTCCTGTGTTATGTCTTCAGTCTATTCTTAGGTGTCCAGTCTTAGGTTTCCAGTATTAGGTGTTCCGTCTTAGATGTCCAGTCTTAGGTGTCCAGTCTTAGGTGTCCAGTCTTAGGTGTCCAGTCTTAGGTGTCTAGTCTTAGGTGTCCAGTCTTAGGCGTCCAGTCCCATGTTATCAGTCTTATGTCTACTCCAAAGTCCAGTCGCATTTCTCCAGTCTAGTGTTCAGTCTTGCATGCTCTCTCTGGTGACCCATTTTTCAGATACTAATGTAAATATCTATGCTTGTAGTAATAAAAGTTCACATCTAAGAGACTGCAGGTATGCCCTCTATAGACTTTTATAGGAGCCAAAAAATGTTTCTTTCGTCACATACCTTAGCTGAGAAAACAAGTTGTTTTTGTCATATACCTTAGGGTGAGCTTTGCTCACACATGGTGTTATCACATTACTTAGTTGACATAGCTTTTGGGGGGGGGGGGGAGGGGTCACATTCCTTAGCTCCTAAAACATAAATTACATACTGATAACATAACAGGTTGTTTTATCACATATCTTACTAACTCAAATTGTTGTTTTGACCTTAGCTGTCACAAAATGATGTTTTGTCAGATACCTTAGGTCACACACACAAATTTTCAGATACGTTAGTTAATCTCACATACCTTAGCTCATATAAAATGTTACTTTGCCAGATACCATAGCTCATACAACATGTTGTTTTGGCACATATCTTAGCTCACACTTATAAATCCTTTTTTTTACATAACTTGACTCACACGGCATGTCATTTTGTCACTTAGCTTAGTTCACACAACACATTGTTTTGTTGCACACCTTAGTTCACACAACAGTTATCACATAAATTCTCACAAACGGTTTTGTCACATACCTAAGTTGACACAACATGTTGATTAGTCACATACCTTATCTCAAACAACATGTTTTATCATATACAGTAGAACCTCGCTTAACGAGCACCTCTCATAACGAGTATTTCGCATAATGAGCAAAACAAATTGTAAAAAAATGACTTGCTTAAACAATAAAATAAGAGGCGACGTTTTGCACAACGAGTGTCGAGGAGAGGGGAAGTCCCGAATTGTGCGCATGTTACATCAGTCTGTGTTTAGCAATCGTTCCAGTAGCATCGTAGCGTTGCTTGTGATCACACATTTTCTCAAACTTGTGTTATATTTCGATATATGTACATGAATACTCCAGGCCTACAAGATGACCTCCCTGAAGAATTTAAGTTCATCAAGATCCAGTTTCTGCCTCCCTACACCACTCCGTTACTCCAGCCCACGGACCAGCAAGTTATTTGTAACTTTAAGAAACTCTACACTAAAGCACTCTTCGAGCATTGTTGTCAGGTGACTGAAGGGGCCAACCTCACTCTCAAAGAGTTTTGAAAAAATCACTACCACATCGTTGCCTGCCTCGAGATAATCGACAGGGTGGGGGAAAGGGTTACCAAGAGAACCCTAATTTTTGCTTGGAAGAAGCTTTGGTCCGAGAGCGTTGTCGATTTGCCACTTTGAGGGGTTCAAGACAGTACCTGTGGAACCTGTAGTCAATGAGATTGTGTCTTTGGCCACTATCATGGGATTGTAGGTGGATAACAGTGACATCGAAGAGCTTGTGGAAGAACACAGCCAAGAGCTGACCACCCAAGAGCTTATGGAGTTGCATTGTGTTTTACAGCAAGAGGTTTTGGAGGAAAGTTTGTCAGAGGAGGAGGAGGTAAAAGAAAAGCAACAATCTTCTGGCGAAAAAAAGAGAAATGCCGAACGCATGGCAAACTGTTACATCTTACATTGAGATGCATCACCGTAATAAGGAAGTGGCTATGCGTATTGCGAATTTATTTAATGATAATGCTGTGTCGCATTTTCGACATATTTTGTGGCGTCGGCTAAAACAAATGTCTCTGGACATCTTTCTAGTTTGAAGAAAAGAAAGGATTATTCAATCTCCTTAGCAATATGTATATAATTTTCATTGAATAAACGTTATACATAGCATTTTTTGATTTTTTTTTTTTTTTTTCAACATGGAACGCATTATCGTATTTTACAATAATTTATATGAGAAAAATTGTTTCGCATAAAGAGTGTCTCGCTTAACGAGTTTGATTCTGGAACGAATTATGCTTGTTAAGTGAGGTTCCACTGTACCCTTTTTGTTTTCTCAGTTAACAATCAAAGTTTATCTCAGTCACTCATTCAAGCAACCTGTTCTTCGCACTTTCAAACACTTAATGACTCTATCTACTTTCTCACATTTAAACCTTTGTTCTCATCCTATGGGTTTCATTTGCATCGTTAATTCAAACACAGGAATTTGCGAGCGGCTCTTTTCCAAGATTCCCTCGCTTGATTGACCCTTGACCCTACCTCGTCATACTGGGGACCCTTTTGGGATTCATAGGAATTCACCCCCCCCCCCCTTTACCCCCACCCCATTACAGTTGACGTACTCTTGTAAAACGTTACTGACCTCTTATTGTTTATCATAGATGACAATTCGTTTGGTCTACCGTAGTGAAGAACTTGTTGTCTAACATATTTGACAGTATGTTGTCAAACATTTTTTAACAAACTATTGCTTATCACAGTTAAAAATTTGCTGCATACAATTGTTGACAATTTGCTGTCTTAACATTATTTAACTATTATTGCCCTATATAGCTGCCAATTTGTTGTCTGATATAGTTGATTTTTTTGTTTCATATCATAGTTATTATTTTGTTGCTAAGAGGTGACATTTGTTTGCTATTATCAGGCGACATTTGGTTGCTTTTTACATGTGATATTGACTTGATATTAAAACGCAACATTTTGTTGTCATTTAAAGGTGACATTTTGTTGTTTTTTATAGGTGATATTGTTTAGCCATTAACAGACAACATTTTGTTGTCATTTAAAGGTGATATTTTGTTGCTTTTTATAGGTGACTAGCTGCACCCGGCCACGCGTTGCTGTGGCATAGTTTGGCTAAATGGAAATGAAAGAAAATAGAAAAAGCACGTGTCTAATACAATCATTGTCTGCTCAGATATAGAGATAGTCTTTGATCCCCGCCCACCACCACAACTAAATCCACCTACTACTATCTCCCTCATCAAAGGTTTTTGGAAAAGAAAGACAATGGAAATCGCACGTGTCTAATACAGTTAATGTCGCAATCATT